>JARBWK010000005.1:48609021-48992814 GCA_030556195.1 Anolis apletophallus
TCAAACCCACACTTCAGTGCTCTCCCCAAACCCCAATGTGTGTTCCCTCAGTGTTAAGGTGCTTGAAAGAAACTAATACTTGCCGGCTTCCTGAAGACCCTGGGTCGCGTCTCGCTCCCCCACGTCACCACTCGAGTTGCGTCGGCTCTTGGCGTCGGACCTGACGTAAGCCTCCGACTCCTCTGCGCGCTTGTGCCGGTTTGCTAGCCAACTGCGGCTGGGCACCTAGTTAAGGGTGTCCCGGACTTGTATACTTGCCGGCACTCAAAGGGGCTGCTTCCCAGCTGCCCCTCCCGGACTTCCTTCTGGCTTTGAGTTCACCTTTAACTTTAGTTGCAGTCTCCCCGAGTCCACAGGCGTTAGGTGTGGGGCTAACCAGGCGGCCGGCTCAATGCAAAAAGAGGTAAAAATAGACGGGGCCCCTCTCAGCCTTCCTGGGTTGCCTCACCTTACTTGCCTTGGAGCGGTGGCTGTCCACAACGGGGACCGTGTTTGTTTTTCCTCACCACAGTCCCGTCTTAATACCTTTTAGATCACGTCGGCGAGGTCACCAAATGAAGCAGGTAAAACTGGGAGTTAGGGAACTCCAAGTACCAAGTAAACTTTACCAAGCTGCTTATTCGTGCGGGCGCAAGGGTGAGGAAGAAGACACGGCAACTGTGAAATAGGTGAAAATCAAAAGGATTTATTCTCACCAGCTGGTGGGCTTTGCCAGCAGAACACAGCTGCAGGTAGGGGGCAAAGACCCGATACATTTCATACAAAGGCATTTATACTCGTAATGGAGTCCATCTAGTTAAACCCACCCTTCTTCATGGTTATAACAATCATAATTGGCTGGTGATTACTGTTGTTACATGGCATTTCATTAATCCAATAAACATCACTCAAATCATTTACATCATTTCTCTGTCATCACTAAATATGAGAACAATAGCCATCTATATAGTATTCCTTCCCACAGTGCTAGCTATCAATGTTGGGCCTCTCTGTTCTTTTAACTTGCAACACTAGTTCCGGGCTTCCTGCCAGCAGAGAAGGTAGGACTTTTGCCATGCGCAATGGTGTTTTCCATTCACATTAAGAATCCCATTAACTTTCATAGCTCAAAACTGCACTGTATTCCCACTCATCTAGCATATATGGTATAACTTGGCACAGAGTGGATTAAAATGCATTTAATCAGGGTGTTAGTCTTCCATAGCATGTGCCTGTTTGATTATTGGCACCAAAACCCTCTTTTCAGAGTTGACGCGCAAGTAGCATCACTCTCTGACTGTACTTTTTATGCTCGGAAAAGTACCAAACCTGCTTCAATCCATTACCCAAAATATTACCTCAGGAGCTCCTTTTCCCCTTCATCCCTGAGCTCAGTCTTAGGACATGGAGAACAATAATAAATATTAATAATAATTATGATTTTATTTTCGTGTCAGGAGTGACGAGAAACTGCAAGTCACTTCTGGTGTGAGAGAATTGGCCATATGCAAGCACGTTGTTCGGGGGATGCCCGGATGTTTTGATTTCTTACCATCCTTATGGGAGGTTTCATGTCCCCGCATGGGGAGCTGTAGCTGACAGAGGGAGCTTAGCCGCGTTCTCCCTGGATTTGAACCTCCAACCTGACGGTCTTTTCTCCTGCCGGCACAAGGGTTTAACCCATTGTGCCGCCTGGGGCTTCTCATGATGATGATGATGATGATGATGATAAAGGAATCCATTCACCAAAACATTACCTCAGGAGCTCCTTTTCCCCTCCATCCCTGAACACAATCTTGGGACATGAAGGAAAATAATATTAATATTAATAATAATAGGAATCTAGTCACAAAAATTACTTACTTTGTGTTTTTTTCTATACATTATAATTGTATTCTCAATTCGCTTTTGACATGATAAATAAAGACCAAAAGATTACCTCAGGAGCTCCTTTTTTCCTCCATCCCTTGAGCACACTCTTGGGACATGTAGGAGAACAACAATTAATATAATAATGATGATTAATAATAAAAATCCATTCCCCAAAACATTTCCTCAGGAACTCCTTTTCCCCTTCATCCCTGAACAATGAATATCAATAATAATGATGATAATAATAATAATAGGAATCCATTCACCAAAATGTTACCTCAGGAGCTTCCCCCCCCCCCCAAATCCTTGAGTGCATTCATGAAGGAGAACAACAATAAATAATAATTAAGTGGCTGAGGGGGGAAAGGAAAGGGCCTGCGGCTGTTAGGAATGGTGGGAGTTGCAGTCCAAAACACCTGGAGGGCCCAAGTTTGCCCAGGCCTGGATAGATCCACCCCAAACATACTTGAGGCCAAGCAGATTAGGCCCTATCACACTACACTGTTACAGCATTATTATACCACTTTAACTGTCATGGCAACAATCCTGGGATTTTCTGTTTACGGAAGCATCTTTGAGATTGTCACCCAGGGAGCTGTTGGGACTCACAAAACTATAAACTCGAGTTTTCCTCAGACTGTTGCCTTGGCAATTAAACTGGAATAAAAGTGCAACGACACTGTAGGGCAATGTTTCTCAACCAGTGTGCCGTGAGCGATCATCAGGTGTGCCGCGAGAAAAGCTCTCTGCCCCCCTTCCTTCCCCCCTCCTCCTGCCATACTCCTGCTGCTTGGGAGAGGAGGAAGGGCCAGGTGGCGGCAAAGAAAAAGAAGGGACCGGGGCGCCGCCTCCTTCGGCTGTTTTCCCAACCAGCCTCCAATCCGCCATGACTCTCACCCCTTGCTTGTTGAAGCCGCGCGGAGGAGCCCTGCCTACTGAAGCCCGTCCACCGCTCATGCTCCTCCTCTGTGGGAGAGCTGAAGCCGGGGGGGGGCAGGGGGGCATGGGGCCTTGAGCCTGGCTCCTTGCCCCTCCCTGGCGAGAAGCTTGGCTTCAGCGCTCCCACAGCTTCGCCAGCCTTGAGGGGGCAGTGCCAAGCCAGCGGTGGCAGAGCCAGCACAATGCTGGCTTGGCACTGCCCCCTCATGGCTGGCAAAGTTATGGGAGAACTGAAGCCGGGGGAAGGGGCGGGGCATGGTGTGGCCTGGGTCCTCCCGGCCGGCACTCCCAGCAGGTCACCATCCCCAGCCGTTATTTACTGTGTTACAGTGTCATTTTGGTTGGTGGTGTGCCCCTGGATTTTTTAAATGTTAAAAGTGTGCCACGGCTCAAGAAAGGTTGGGAAACACTGCTGTAGGGTAATACGACTGATATCGCTTTCCTAAGCAGCTCATACTTAAAAGGCAATACAATTCAAACATACAAAGCATAAATATTACATCCACCCCCTGGACAGTTGTTTCCAACCTGATATAGAAATGGCAAGATTGAGCCTTCCATATGAACAGCAGAAGAGTTCAAAAAATCTGGAAGTGGATGGAGATACATGAGTAACACAACACAGGCAGCCTTTGTTTCTGAGGAAGAAAACAGTCTTCATTATTATTATTTTCATTTATTAAGTAGTGGGATATTAAAGCATAAGAAACAGAGCCCATTGTGCTAATTCCTTTCCATACACATCATTCCTCAGGCTCTCAGTATTGCCCTTTATTATCATGATGCAAATCTGCCTTCTAGCCTTTCCTAAGCCAGTCTTGCATCAAGCTGCGTATAGAAGAAAGGGAAAATAATTAATATTACAAATCTAAAGATGTTTACTCAAATAATTAGTTCAAGGGCCAGCTACACAGCAGCAGGACATGGAGAACGGAGCTCCTTGGGGCTTTTTCCTTCAGTAGTTTCAACAGACCTTTCCTTGAAGAAAGGCAAATTAAATGCATATCGGTAATCCTTACATCAAACCCACAAAGTCGGTCATTATTATGATGCCCCAATTATATTACACATGGGAGTCTGAAGCTGAGAGATAATGTGTTTCACAATGCCACCTAGTGAGTTAAACCCTGAGCAGAAGCAACTTCAATCAGATCTTTCCTCCAGAAAACCAGTGATGAATAGAAGGTAGATATGAATTTCCTGGTGGATCTTTTGTGACGGAGTAAGTCAATAAAGACTTCTGGCTTCAGATAGATTAACAACAGAAACATTAAAATGGCTCCATCCTCACTGTCCTAAATTTATACATCCCTTATCTGGAATTCTGAAATCCTACAAAATCCACAACTGTCTACATGGGTGGTACAGGTAGTGACACGTTTCCTTTTCTGATGGTTCAATGCACACACTTTGTTTCATGCACAAAAAGGTCTGGCGGGTCTGGGTGGGCGGTTTCTGCCTAAGTCCCCTCGCTACCTTTTCCTCCCCTTCCTCTTCACTTTTGGAGGCAGAAAGTGAAGGAAAGACAGGAAACATTTGAATCCCAAAAAGGCTAGCCTTGGTCAGGATGGGATGGTGGATGTAGGGTTGCCATTTTTTGATATAAAAAATAAGGGACATTTATGGGATTTTTCACAAAAATAAGGGGCACTTCATTAAACTCAAACATTAGGTAGAAATAGTTTTATTAACAGAATAAGATAATGATTGAAACTCACAAAAGAAACTGACTTATACCCTCTTAACAGTACATGGTATGTTTCTGCATGCTTTGTCATGCAGAAAAAACATTATTAGAACTACCTAATTTTCTCCATCTGTATTTAGTACTTGACTTTGCTGAGTTTAAAAGTGCACTGTCTAAACATTAAAATAAAATAAATTTTATAAGACAGTTCATCTTCATGATTATTATGTCAATAGTTAATGGTATAGTATAGTATGGGATACACAGCATTGTATAGTATTGGGATGCACAGCTAGGCCTATTTTAAGAGTAACTCTCAAGCAAGCAGAAACTATCTTTATCCAACATGATCCAACATTCCCCTTGAGTAATGGTTAATTAGTCTACTGTACTTTGAAAAAGTCCTGTATCACCTCTTCCTTCCAACGGGGACGCAGGCTGCCCTGCGAGTTGGAATCCCCGGGCAGGCATTGCCTGGAAACCACAGAGCGCACCTTCCTCTGGTCAACCCCGCCCAGTCCTGTCCTGCTAGTCAAAAATAAGGGACAGGGCCTGAAAATAAGGGATACAAATTTTAGGGCCAAAATAAGGGACGTCCCTTAGAATAAGGGACATATGGCAACCCTAGGTGGATGGGAGAGGAAAAGTGTATCCATTAGACCCCGTATTGCCTACTACTGATATAGAATACTAGAGCTGGAAGAGGCCCCCAAGGGCCATCCAGTCCAACCCCCTGCTATGCAGTAAGATACAATCAAAGCACTCCCAATAGACAGCTTATGCCACTCTCCAGTAAGTTCTTCCTAATCTTTTCAGTCAAATCTCTTTCCCTGCCGTTTGATCCCATTGCTCCCTTGTGACCTGGTCTCTAGAGCAGCAGAACAACAGATTTTCCCCTCCCCTTCAATGGGACACCCTTTAAAATCTTGAAACATGGTTCTCATGTTCCCTCTATCTTCTCCCAGCTAAACATCTCCCAGGAGGAAAGGAGGAAGGAAAAAGAGAAGGAAGGATGGAAAGAAGGGAGGAAGAGAAGGATGGAAGGAAAGACAATAGGGAAGGGAGGGAGGGAGGAAAGAGAAAGAGGGAAGGTAGGAAGGATGAAAGGGCAGAAGGAAGGAGGGAGGGGGAGAAAGAGGAAGGCAAGGAAGGAAGGGGGAGAGAGAAGGCGGAAGGAAAGAGAGAAGGAAAGAAGGTGTGAGAGAGGATACCTGAGAAAAGAGCCCAAGGGGACACATCCAACCCCCAGGCCTGGGTTTACCCATAGCTGGTACATAAATTTCCTGTTTAGACTTGGGCCCCATGTCCAAGCTATTTTGCACCTATAGGCAAATACTATTTCAAGAATCTGAAATCCAAATACCTCTTAATTTGGATAGGGGATATTAAACCTGTGCTACAGAAATGAGGTGAGCTTGAGGCAACCAGGGGTACATCTATACTGTAGAGTCAATGCAGTTTGACACCACTTTAACTACCACATCTCAGTGCTATTGGATCATTAGAGTTGTAGTTTATGAAGTCTACAGCCTTTCCTGTCAAAGAGTTCTGGTGCCCCACTAAACTACATATTCCAGGATTCCACAACATTGCGCCATGGCAGTTAAGGGGTGTCAAACTGCATTAATTCTGCAGTGTAGGTGTACTTCTGGCTGTCTCAAGGTCCCCTCATTTCTATAGTACCCCAGGACTGGATATTTACATGGAAGAGCTCAGTGCTGTTCTGTCACTCAAAGCAAATTCCTAGAGTCAAAATTCTCCAATTGTTCACTGTATTTCTTTCAATGGGCTATGATTGGTAGATCAACAGCATACACGGGGAAGGCCTTACAAGCCTAATTTCTAAGATTTCAAAAGTCTCACGTCTCTCCATATGTGCACCAGACTATAGTACTTAGTGAAACACCTTGTTGCTAGTAGCTTGTTTTAAATTGCCAGCACACTGACCTACTTTTGTTCTTTCTAATAATACTTATTTTGAATTACTGTTGCACAAGGCAGATACCCAAGCTGTACACTTTTGCAAGCTGTTTCTGTTTTCTTAGTGTTACTACGATGTTATTCATATCTGGTTGATGTCTTGTTAATTAAGACAGGGGCAGTCTTCAAACTACTCAACAGTGATAATCTGATGTGATTTGCATTATTCCACAGTCCTTTGAGGATCACAGTCTAGCTATGCAAAATGTATCCCACGTCAACTCAATACTTCTCTCTCTACAAACCTTGGGTACTCTTGCCAAAGTTTATTCTATGAAGTACTATTTATATCCAGGAATATCTCAGTTAATTGTCAAAGGTGCATTCCTTCAACTTGTTTTTTAAAAAGCCGCTCTGGATCTTTCCCAAAAGAATAATTTATTTCCCTGCAATGTTCCATCCTTACATTCCATAAGTCACTTCAACTAAGCCTGATTTCCCCCCTAGCTTTATTAAACTGCTTTTCATTTCCCCAGATCTCTGAAACCTCAGATATTTCAGCAGTTTCCTGTTTCAAGTGTATATTGTCTGTTATATATTTCCAGAGAAGCAGTCTATTGTAATTTCATGTTGATATTCCTTTGCAAGTGGAATTACCACTTATGATAAAATGGTTTCTAAAACCTAGCAAAACAATGTTTATAAAACAAAGTAAAGGCTGTCTTATTCTAGTGTATGTTAACAATTGCATTTGTAGTTCATCTTTCTTCCACAAAATGAAGGGGAAAAGCAACACAAATAGAGCTCCCTGGCGGTCTCCCATCCAAATTCTCTCCATCACTGGCTTCAGGAAAATTGCTGCATCCTATCCCCCATAAAATGATGCTTTTGATGAAGGTAAATTAGGTTTGGCCCAGCTTCTTCATCTCTGAATAGCTAATGTGGATCCTTGAACTGGGCACTTTGTAGAGAAGAAAGTTTTGTAGAGAGAACACCATCAACATGTATCATGAGTGGTGCTTTGAACTAGGGAGATCTGTGTTCAATTCTTTATTCAAGACCTGAAACTCATTGGATACTACTGAGACCAGAAAAATGTACTGAACTAAGTTGTTAGGAGGTTGACAGTGAGGAGAACTGTATACAGCACTTCTTAAGAGGAAGATGGTGGTGATGATTATGATAGTCTTTGTATTGGAGATTTATTTATTTATCGTATCAGAAGCAAACCAAGGATACAGTTATGATGTATTTTAAGAACACAAAGTTTAAAAACTTGGCATTATATTAAATGTCCTTTGACCAGTAGCTGGCCAGTTGGGAGTGCGCCTCAAGTTGCTATAAGTAGGTCCTCCATTGTGCATGTGGCAGGGCTCAGACTGCATTGTAATAGGTGGTCTGTGGTTTGCTGTTCTTCACACTAGCATGTTGTGGACTCCACTTGGTGGCCCCATTTCTTAAGGTTGGCTCTGCATCTTGTGGTGCCACAGCACAGCCTGTTCAGTGCCTTCCAAATCGCCCAGTCTTCTGCATGCCCAGGAGGGAGTCTCTCATTTGGTATCAGCCATTGCTTGAGGTTCCAAGTTTTAGCTTGCCACTTTAGGACTCTCGCTTGCTGAGGTGTTCCTGCGAGTATCTCTATAGATCTTAGAAAACTATTTTTTGAGTTAAGGAGTTGGTGTGCTAGCTGATATTTGAACAAGGGAAGGGCTGGGGATGCCACTACCTTGGTCCATTCATTATTGGCTGCTACTTCCCGGCAGATGTCAGGTGGTGCAATACTGGCTAAAGTAAACAGTATAATTTCTCCAGTGGTGTAGGGCTTAGACATCCTATGATAATGCGGCATGTCTCATTAAGAGCCACATACACTGTTTTAGCGTAGTGAGATGTGTTCCATGCATACTCAGCAGTAGAGTAGCAAAGTGCAAGGGTGGATGTCTTCATTGTATCTGGTTGTGATTCCCAGGTTGTGCCAGTCAGCTTTCATGTGATATTGTTTCTAGCACCCACTTTTTGCTTGATATTCAAGCAGTGCTTCTTGTAGGTCCGAGAACGGTCCAGGATAATTCCCAGATATTTGTCAAAGCTATGTGTGATTAATGGGAAATTTAAATTGTGTGTTTAGAGATGGTAATATACATGTCTGCAAAGATGGAGTTAAAGGCTACAGAGGGATTGGTCAGCTTCCTAGAAAGGTTAGTACAAGTGTTTCCTGCTTCCTCTGATGTGGACGGACATTGTGTCATCACTATGGTATGCAACAGGCGTGAACTTTACTGATAAAGAGTTTTCTTCAGTAGCCATTATTGAAAATGTACGCTGAACAGAATGGACTTGTTGCTTAAGCCGCTAACTATGCTGCTGATTTACCAGAGCAGCAAGAGACTGATAGATTTACTTTGTATATATCGTTAATAGATTTACGACTACAATCAATCTGTTTATTGCTGATTTCAGTTGCTGAGCTATGGATTACTTCAAAGGGTGTTCGCATGGGACCAGCAAACTGCAGCATCCTTGCCAAAGAGAGAGAGAGAGAGAGAGAGAGAGAGAGAGAGAGAGAGAGAGAGAGAGGATTGATAATCTCGCACCCAATTTTTCAATATTTGGGTGTGCTGCAATGCTCCAGTGGGATTCCTTCTCAGGTAATCCTCAAAGCTCAAGATGCTTGTCTGTTCTTAAGATGAAAAGCACACCTCTGTGTTTTTAGATGGATTAGGAACCAGCTGGTTTTCCTTGTAATAGGCAGAAAGAGCACCTAAAGCTTTAGAGAGCTTTGGGTACTCTCGGAGTAATGGTTGATTTCAAGGCTCCCTGCTTGAGTGGTGATGGCGTGATCATCAGCATAGATGAAACTCTCTGTCCCTTCTGGCAGTGGCTGGTCATTTGTGTAGGTGTTAAACATTGGTGGAGTGAACACACTCCCCTGAGGCAGGCCATTCTTCTTTTTTTGCCATCTGCTTCTCTGGCCCTGGAATTCAACACAAATGCGTATTGAATATAACAATAATATTGTGCTCAGAAGATGTCATTGCCAATGTGGTTTTTAAAAAACTAACTACAGCCAGAACAAATTGGTTTTAGCTTTATGCTATAAGGATCTGTTAAAATTTTGAAATGTATTAGTGCCTAAAACATCAATATACTTGGTTTTTAATAGATTTTTCAAGATCCATCTCCAATAGACCTAAGTGTTGATATTTCGTGCAGAGATACTGTACATAATACCATGCATGTAATATTTTTCCTCCTTTTATTTGATATTTTGTGCCTTGGGAGAAACATAAATGAATACAGTCTTCTAGATTTTTTTCAAAATTCTTTTGTCTGTTATTTGCATTTATAGCCAGTGATATTTACTATTAAAAACACAGTTTAACTGAGCTCACCATGATAACAGCCCAACAGTTTCCTTCAGAATGTCATTATAACAAGATGTTTCTTTACCACGTGTTTGTGTTCATTAATTTGGAGATGCCAAATGGGATCAGACTCTATTGGCTAAGTGTTATAGATCAAGGAAAACAACCAATGTATGCAAAATATGTCTCTATATTATAACATAGTGTAAATAACACATAGTGTATCACATTGAACATACATAGATACAAAAAGAAACAGGCGCCGGATGCAATACGTTCCCAAAAAGTACTTGCCCTATGGCGAATAGTTGCTGGCGGGGTCCGCTCTCTGTGTGAAGCTGTATAGGCTCTGCTAAACCTCCAAGCCTCCATGTGAAGAAGAAGCCACACCGCCTCTTCCTCCATGTTTAGTCTGGGGTAATTCTGCCCCTCTGGAGCATTGAAGCTCTTCAATCGGACCTGCTTTGTGTTTCTTGTAATCCAACCCACCCGCTTGTGATGCCATCACCCCCCCGCCATTTCCAGGGATTCCCTTACTGTGGCTTTCGGCTCAACTGAGCACCACAGGGACGCGAGACCGCCAGGCTGGATTGACAGGACGCCCGGGATTCCCTTTTGCTACACGGGATTTCCCATTTCAAGTTTGTCATCCTTCCGGGAGATCCCGCACACCACTCCCTACGTGCTGGCGTCACCACAATAACATTGTCCTCACGACGTCCGCATCAGGCGCAGGCAAGCGTCATCACTCAGCGCCTCCTCTCCCTGCTCGCAGATCGGCCCATGCTGAACGCGAGCCGCTATACAGCTTCACACAGAGAGCGGACCCGCCAGCAACTATTCGCCATAGGGCAAGTACTTTTTGGGAACGTATTGCATCCGCGCCTGTTTCTTTTGTATCTATGTATGTTCAATGTGATACACTATGTGTTATTTACACTATGTTATAATATAGAGACATATTTTGCATACATTGGTTGTTTTCCTTGATCTATAACACTTAGCCAATAGAGTCTGATCCCATTTGGCATCTCCACACTGCTGTTTGTGTTAGCTTTGATTACCAGCCAGCTCGTTCTTCTTTTAAATATGTGTTCATTAATTGTCAATAGATGTGGAGGTTCATATTTACCTTGCTCACAATGATAACAAAATGTAACAAATTGTTATAAACAAAGGAGGAAGAACTAGAACTGGGAATGACACAACAGGCTTAAGAAGCAGCTTTCTTTCCAACCTTTTCCTAGTTGCCACAGATGGGTCTTTATTGGATTCCAAACAATGCAATTTCGGGGGAGCAGCAAAGGGCATCTGTTAAGGGCGAGACTTTGAATTCACTGATCACGAGCACAAGGCAGGCAAAAGGGACACACAGAGGAGCCAAGAGTCTGTAAAAATTGAAAAGTGAAGTTTTCTTTTCCGTGTCAGGAGGAACTTGAGAAACTACAAGTCGCTTTTGGTGTGAGAGAATTTGCTATCTACAAGGACGTTGCCCAGGGGACACCCGGATGTTTTTGATGTTTTAACATTCTTGTGGGAGGCTTCTCTCATGTCCCCACATGGGGAGTGGGAGCTGCCAGAGGGAGCTCATCCACACTCTCCCCGGATTTGAATCTCTGACCTGTTGGTCTTCAATCCTGCCGGCACAAGGGTTTAACCCATTGCACCACCGGGGACTCCTGGTGGTGTGCAGCTGACCAGTAAGGAATATTATGTTCGCTAGAGGGAAATTCTGTAGGACTAGTGGGGAATTTCTCCACTAATACAGTATTCGCTCGCTACTTCGCAGTTCGCTTATTGCGGACTCACTGTTTTGCGGATTTCAAAAAATATTAATTTAAAATATATATCATGGTATTTTCACTATTTTGTAGGGTTTTGCCACCGCCACTCTCCAAGGCTCTTTCCCTCCTCAGTCCTCCCTTCCTCCCTCCACCCTTGAAATGCCTTTCCTTCCTTTCCTTCACTTTATTTTAAGTTTATAAAGACTTAAAATAGTATATAACTACTAAAACAATGTATAAATATTAAAATAAATAGAGCATCCCTATATCATGGTTTTTCACTTATTGCGGGAGGTCCTGGAACCTAACCCCAGAAATAAGTGAGGGAACACTGTATGCCATTTTGAAAATGCGCTGGAGGACAGATGCCTATATGGGCTCATAATGTAGTTCAGCAAAAAAGCCCAACTTTCTCAATGTGATCGTGTCAGAACCAGAGAGCTTGTTGGTCCTCTTTGCACTGACGACATAATTTTTCTGATACTATTCATTAACAGTTTCTGTGATAGTCATGCTGACAAAGGAAAGGCAGAAGTGGAACCAGTTCTTCTGAATCTAAATATGTACTTGGGGATAAATCTCTTGCTTTCCCTGCACCCATGTCTTTTCTATTTGGCCAGCTCTCCCCCTGTCAGTAGAGTTTTGTCCCTCAGTATCTCATAAAGTGTTACATTATCGATGCATAAATCAAAGCTGGCATTCAGCGCTTCTCAAGAAGTCATGTGATTTGTACACAGCAGCTGCAGACAGAGCACACTAAAGCAATCAATGGAGCTGTCTTCTTTGCCATTGTATTGTCAGAAAACCTGGCAGCAAGGCAGTTGACTCTTCTCCTGCAAATTGATTTAGAACTGCAGTTTAAGCCTGGACCATTTGGGGAAAATAGTTAGAAGGTAGGGAATTGACTTACATAGGAAGGTGGTGTCACAAACATAATCCAATAGGTGCTTCGAAACATTGCGCAACTACATTCCACAAATGGGGTGGGATGGAATGTCAATTATCTGGCTTTTCAAATATTGTTGAACTGTACCTGTTATTGAACACCCAGCATATTTCGCTATTGGGTACACAGTCTAACAATCTAGAATACAATTCAATGACATGGCCATATTAGTCTGGAATATAGATTGAGTATCTCTGTAACACCAATTTCATTTGAAAAATTAGGGAAAACAAAAACCACCTGGTCACAGTAGTTCGGTTTCTTTGACCTCCAACTATAAGGGAAATAGGGAACCCCACATTGATGTATTACATCCGGAAGATCACAAATCACAAAGACTTAGGGAAGGGATTATTAACATCCAGGAAGGGGAGAGTAGTAATAATATCCAGCAGTGGAGCACAGCATGGAGTGAAGTATGTGCAAGATATTGGTAAAATGTAGCAGTGTCAGCACAAACTGCTGGAACCAAAGAATGTAATTTTTGGTGCGCAGTTCCACCAAAGCTGGTGCTCATTTGTGTTAGTTCCTAGTGATATTCCTTGGAGGTACTTTTTTCTAGGGGTGGCAATAAGTTTGAGTTCAAATGCCTCACAATGCAACATGGTTTAACTTAGTAAGAACATAAGAACATACACAGCGGCCAAACAATTGCTCATGGAAATCACACATGCACACCATAAGGATATCTGCCTGTTCATGCTCCCAGCATGTCGAGAGGCATATTATCTCCCCAAAAAATGGGGTTTCTCAACCAGGGTGCCTCAAGAAGTCACTATGGATTTCATGAGAAATTGTTGTATGGGAGTTTTGGCGGAGGACTAAGCTCTTTTTCAGCTCTAAATATAGTAATTTGGTGAAAATTATTTCAGGGATTCTTCCAGAATAAACATCTTGAGAGAGGCTGTGTGAGAGGCTCTAATGCTAACATCAGAGGTATAAATAAGCTACTCAGAATAGAACAATGCATGGAATTGAAGCCAACCATCACTAGACAAGTTGTTCCTGTTGATGTTGTGTGCCTTTGTTTCTGACCTATAGGGATCCAAAAGCAAACCTACGAGGGCGGGTCAATAAGTCCATTACTTTTTGAATTTCCCGCCTCTTAAATGAAAGGGCAACACTGCTCCTGTCAACAGGCATCTGTCAGTTGACTCCTGTCAAAATTTGAACAAGCTGCATCATTTAGTTTGTGTTTGACAGCCATTGATAGCAGACTACCGCGTGATTTGAAGAGAAAATGGGGAAAAGTGAATTTTTTGTGGTCATTAAGCATTACTTTTTTGCGGAAAAAAACATCATTCAAACTAAGGCTAAGCTTGATAAATACTATGGGGACTCTGCACCATCAATTTCAATGGTAAAAAGGTGGTTTACTGAATTTTGTTGTGGCCGTACAAGCACGGAAGATGCCAAATGTTCTGCATGCCCAGTTGAGGTCTCTACACCTGAAACAATTGAAAAAACTCATGATATGCCGTTGGCCGATCGGAGATTGAAAGTGCGAGAGATTGTGGAACCCATAGGCATCTCACATGGCTCATCGGTTTCAATTTTAAATTCTCACTTGGGTATGAGAAAGCTTTCCGCAAGATCGGTGCCGCGTTTGCTCACAATCGACCACAAACACAATCGTGTGACAATTTCGCAGAGGTGTTTGGCGTTGTTCAACCGCAATATGGACGAGTTTTTGCGCCGTTTCATAACTGTGGATGAAATGTGGATGCACCACAACACACCAGAGACCAAACAGCAGGCAAAACGGTGGGTTTCTCGGGGTGAATCGGCGCCAAAGAAGGCCAAGGTGGGTTTGTCAGCCAATAAAGTCAAGGCGACCGTTTTTTGGGATGCATGCGGTATAACCCACATTGACTACCTTCAAAAGGGTAAAACAATCAATGGTGAATATTATGCTAACTTATTGGGTCGATTTAATGAGGATTTGGGGGGAGGGGGGAAACGACCGCATTTGGCCAAGAAAAAAGTTTGCACCAGGACAATGTAAGGGTGCACACATGTGCAGTTTCCATGGCAACAATCCATGAATTGGGATACGAATTGCTCCCTCATCTGCCCTATTCTCCGGATTTAGCCCCGAGTGACTATTTCTTGTTTCCAACCCTGAAGAAATGGCTCAGTGGAAAGAGATTTGACTCCAACAATGAAATTATCGCACAAACAAATACCTATTTTGATGACCTCGACAAATCTTATTTTTTGCAAGGGATAAAAAAATTGGAGAAACGTTGCGCAAAGTGTATAGAGCTCAAAGGAGACTACCTTGAAAAATAAAATGATTTTTTAATCCAAAAACCTGTGTTTCATTCAAAAAGTCACTGACTTATTGACCCACCCTCGTATCATAGAATTTTCTTGGAAAATGTTGTTCAGGGGGACTTTGGTTTACCTTTCTCTGAGACTGGAAGAGTGTAACTTGCCCAAGTTAGTTCAGCAGGAATTTGAATTCTGGTCTCGAGGGTCATAGTCCAATGCACAGGTTCTCTGCAGGCAAGTCTGCAGTACGTTTATTGAAAAATCAAACAAACAGGAATTCAGAAAACACCAACAGTTCTTAAATGATATGAACAAAGAAATAATTAGCTAGATAAATTTATCAGGGGCCTAATTAACCAAAGCAGCTTTCATAGGAAAGGACTCTTTTGAGTCATCTGGGCATACACTTAAAAATACGAAAGAAGTTTGGTTATAATGACATGATGCTTTGGGTTCGACAGCATCATTGTGCTGCTGCTCAATTATTATAGGTGCCATTATATTCATTCTTCTGAAGTAACTCTCCAAACTGTCCACGTGAAGACAAAAGCTGATTATTTCAAAGCAAATGTTTTACTGCAGGGAAGAAGGAAGTTCAACAGTTCCCAGAAAAGTAAAATCAGACCAACCAATCAACAGCCTTGGATAATCTGGCTATTCAGGTCATTTTGTATGATAGAAATAGACTGAAAGATGCACAAAAACACACATTGATCTCTATAAATATGTTTAGGAAGGGTGAGGAGTTTTGGAATTTGTTTAATTTGGTGCAGAGACTATTATTAAATGTGAGAGGATGTTGGGTCCAGTAGAGAAGTATGTTGCAGGACCAGAACTAGAAACAGAAATGAAAGGAGTTAATTTTGGGGCTACAACTCCAAAATCCCTAGCATGAGCACTGCCAAAAGTAATTGCTCTGAACCCACTGGTAGGCAAAAAGTCTGCACTTTGGCTAGAATCCTGTCAGAGATTTATATACGCACCAACACCAGAACTACGGTGCTATGCATTGAATCCCATCCTGACAGATGTTTCTACCCACCCAGATGAGCTACCTCTGATGTGGTATGCAGAAGCAGGACCCTTGCCGCAATTCCCCCGTACACTGGAGATTGATCATCTGGGTGGGTAGAAACATCTGTTAGCTTCTTCCTGGTAAATAGTGGAACAGATCCCTGTTGATCACTTCTTGGTAAATGGGGATTTCACAGTCTCTACATGGCTTCATTAGAACACAGAACTGTCACAAATGTGTATTGGAGACTGGAGGACTTTCACAGTGCCCACACAGCCCTTTTTAGAACACAAAATAGTAACAAGTGTGCAGACAGCATTTATAGCAAGGACCCATCTCATTCCAAGCTGCCTAACAGAATTCTAGCCTTTCTCTGCAATTTGCCCATGTAATCCCAGGACTACATACAGAGTGAGCAGGGTTTTTTTTAAAAAAAAGAGAGGAATAGCTTCCCAAATGGTGTCCGTGTCAGTCCTCCGGCACAATTAGATTCCTGTTCAATGAATTTGAGCAACCAATTACTGCCACAATTAATTTTGTCTCCAAAAGCAGCCAGTAGGGCGGAAGAAAACGATGGTCACAAGGGTAATCTACAACTGTTTGCATCTCTCTTGCTGTCTTTCCCTTTGCCAGTTTATGAAACTGGCAGAAGAGAGTTGGATTCATAGGGAGCTTGGAAGCTCAGTGGGGAAACGGGAATTGCCATATGGCCATTCATTTCAAGGCGTGTGCTAAAGCTCAAGAAAGCCACAGCACGAAAGAATATAATATCAGTCTATTACTTTTGAATGCTACAGATCTATTGTTACTCTTCATGTTGTAAATTTTGTTCAGTAATTCTAGAGGATTTTTTAAGGCATGCCTGGTAACTGATTCAAAAGCATATGAGGTTGGCAAGCCATAAGGTGAGGACATATAATCGGTAAACAGAACACAAAACTTGTGTTTCCAAACAGTTTGTATACTGCTTACAGGTGAGTAGATGTGTTCCTGGATATTAATTTTTAAACAGAAAAAATAAGACAAAACAGTAGCTAAATTGGTGCCACTGAAAAATAAAAGGAAGGTATTAATACCTCAAGGTATCCAGAAATACAAAAAGAGAGAGAAGATTAACGAGGCTCAAAGAGGAATGTACACTAAGGATGGGAAGGATATTAAAAATATTTTTAAATGTTCAGAACCCCAGGTTTTTCATGTGTCAGGAAATCTTGAAGAGAAGAATCCTGGATTGATAAGAACCTTCACAGTTTATGACTTAGTTTATGCAAAACTCAAATGTTGTTTTTCACTGAAGGACTTTCTGCACAGAAAATAATATTTTGGTGCATAATTATTTTTTTGCACAAAGTATGCTGTTTCCTGCACATAAAATTCTGTTTTCTGTTTAAAAGGATCACATGCTAATATTGCATCGAATCAGTACTGAACCGCAAACAACATATTATCATAGCTGGACTGCAAACAACATATTCTCATAGCTGGAAAAAAAGTCACAAAACTATTGCTTTTTTGATGAAGCAAATTAATGAAGAATTATTTCCCTATTGGGCATACACATAGCAGTGACCACAGAATGCATAAGGGGAATGGAAATGGCTGGAATATTCTAGGAAGGGGCATGGCTGGTTGGCACTCCACTATGGCATGTTATTGCTGGAAACAACAGCTGCAACAACAGTGCTCCGTAAAAGCACTACGGTGGGCAAGCTGTAAAATGAAGCAGCAGCTAAGCTAAAGAACAGAGGCAGCCCCCACTCCACTCCAGCGTCAAAGCTAAACTTCATAGTATGCCAACATATGGTTTAAGAAGGCTTTAGTACCAGTAGCTGAGGTTACACATAATTCCAAGACATTTGGGGAGCTTTGGGAGACAGAAAGGATTTATGCTCCAATCTGACCTAAGCACTTCATGAGCCTTTGCACATCTTGCAGATCAATAGGAGCAGCCCACACCTTGCACAATATTTCCTTTCATTGCCAGCAGATGGGAATTCACTTCAAAGGCAGAGAGGTTAGACAAAATGCTCTGCCTTAAGCAGAGATCATTGTGCCTCTAGAGATCTTGTATAATTGTACACTGCTCTATCTAGATAGGTGGCATTAGTCAGGGTGGAGGGGTGTGCAAGAAAATCAAGAAGAGACTTGGATGATAATACAATCTTGCTACTACAGTAACTTCAGTACTTTGGAGGAAGGCGATTTAGTTGGTTCCCTGTCTGCTGAGCTTTGCATCAGAGTGTGGACTAGTTGCTTTTTTAGACCACAATTCCAAAACTGCTGTAGACAACAACCGCATTGTAATTGTATAAACACACAAAGTAATGGGCATTGTATAACATATTCCAGCAGAGAAGAAGAACTGATGTTTTGTTTGTTTATATCTCAGGCTGTCTGTATGGGGATGTTAGAGCCTGTTAGCCTACTTCCAGGAGTCCTAGCCTTTACACCTGCCCCTCACCACCCTGAAGGCTTGGTTCGTAGCCTTGCCCTGGTCCCTCTTCAGGGGACCAGACGAACACTGGGCACCTAGCAGGCCCAGGTGAGATGGCGCTGGATGAGCACAGGGAAGGGAGGTTTGGTGCTAGGTGCTTAGACCTGGATGTCTAGTAGAATGTTGATGGATGTTAATTTTATTATGCTCTAGACTGTGTTTAATTGTCTTGTCTACTTGTTTAATTGTTGTTTTCTATTACTGTAATTGTGAGCCGTTCCGAGCCCTCGGGGAGTGGCGGCATATAAATTTGAATAATAAATAAATAGTTCACCCCAGCTTTCACCTAAAATCCATACTTCTCAAATAAATGAAATGTAATGTAATCTACACTCATCCACCTACTATCACATCTGCCATGCAGATGCAAAACCAAGATCAAAGGACAAGCATAGACCATTGCAAAAATCCTTTTTTGTGAACACATTAAATCTGTAGAAATTAGACATTAGGTGTCCAGCTCTTAGGGAATTATTTATTTATTTATTTATTTATTTATTTCTTCGGTTTTATATTCCGCTCCTCCCTGCAGGCTCGGGGCGGATCACAATTACAACATACAATAAAACATACAGTAAAACAGCAGTAAAAACATGGTACATGACCGAGATGGAACAGGTCTATAGTTCATTGCTGGGACAGGCGAGCCAATCGCGTTTCTAGCCAAACGCTAACCTGAAAAAGGTTGTCTTACATTCCCTTCGAAAGGGAAGGAGTTCAGGGATCGCTCGGATGTGCTCAGGGAGCGAGTTCCAAAGTGCTGGAGCCGCAGCAGAAAAAGCTCTCTGTCTAGTACTGGACAGATGGCAGGAGCGGGACGATGGAATCACTAACAAATTTTGCTCTTCCGAGCGCAGTGATCTCGGGGGAACATACGGGGTAATCTAATTAGGGATCTATGCACTAACCATGCCATAAAGAAGGGAGCCGATGCACAGGAAGAAATTACATTTTCCTATTTTAACCTAATTAAGAACAGTGTGGCTTCTGTTTAGGTGTGTGATCAATTTCTTCCTGAAATGACTGCAAATATTTCATACCTGCCTACTTTGTCAGTGGAGGCGAGGTTTCATCAGCCAGCACTGCCTCCTGCTTAGTTTTGTCTTGTCTCATCATACAATTATTAAAGGTAAAAGACTTTCAAAAGGGGACTACAGTGTCTTCTGTGGAAAACTAAGTAGATCCTCAGTAATGTCACCACCGACTATTGCTACTGCCTACTTGCTTCAGTTTGGGGGTTTTGTCACCCTCACCACATTTTCTTCTGCTATTGCAAGTGTTATTTCCCAAAGAGGATGATTGCATCTTAATTTGATGTTTCCATTTTTAATATTCCATCTTGGATCCTTAATAGAGTCTAGTATCTAAATGGTATTCCTTTCTTCTTCTCTGACGCACTCAAAGTCTTCTCACCACATTAAGATGTGCCTCCAAGAGAGGGCTACAATTACAGTATGATTATTTATCTTTAAAGTGGCCTTCAATAAGGTAGCCCTTCAAACAGAGGACTCTTATAGTACTTGAGAAAAGAGAACTATCATTTTTAAAGCAGGGAATAACCACTGATTCTTAGGCTATCCTAAATCCGAGGATTTGTTGTTAAACAAGAATAATGAACCAATGAGCACCCACATGAAGCCCAAACAGCCCCATTCACTTAGAATTAAAACAGTGGTTCCCAAAGTGGGCGATACCACCCCCTGGTGGGCGGTGGGGCGATCTAGGGGACCGCTGGAAGGCTCA
Source organism: Anolis apletophallus (assembly GCA_030556195.1). Taxonomy (NCBI): domain Eukaryota; kingdom Metazoa; phylum Chordata; class Lepidosauria; order Squamata; family Anolidae; genus Anolis; species Anolis apletophallus. Next base: position 48,629,040 of record JARBWK010000005.1, read on the forward strand.
GGAGAATTTGGGGGCACTGAATCCCTGTAAGGGGGTGGTGGGGGCGTTGGCGTGAGCCAGGTGACAGACTACCATCCATCTCTGTGTGTGTGTCTCTCTCTCTTCTTCCCTCCTCCTGCTCCCTCCTCCTCTCACCAAGCAAGGGATAATAATAATACCTTTGGGTTTCCTTCCAACTGGCTGAGTCTTATAACAATAATAATGTCCTTCAACATATTTAGTGGAACATGGATTCAGTGCGGTAACCAATTTATTAACAAAAAAAGAAACCGATTGCAAAATAGTCTATCACGATGATTTGAGATTACTGGTGACGAAAATAGAGCCAAGGATTACTAGATTGGTAGCAGCATACCAGGTTCATCCTTCTCATTAAGATTATTTTGAATGTTTTACCTTTTTTTGTATTAACTTTCTCTTCTAAGTTCAATAAATAGTTTCATAATTTCAAACTTCAATGTTTCTAATTTACAACTTTATTATATTTTACGAAAAAGGTAGAAATATTAATACATATATCTTTCTGTTTAATTGCTATTAAAATTTTAGAAAAAATAATGTCTAGGGGGGCGGTGAGTAAGTTTTTTTCTGGAAAGGGGGCAGTAGGCCAAAAAAGTTTGGAAACCACTGAATTAAAAGATGGTGAGCCCAAAATTATTATTTTTTAAATATCAGTAAGCCAAGGTTGTACAGAAATCTTGCTTATCATAACATCCAAACCAAGTACCTCTGATTGATAGATCTCAGAGTTCTAATAAAATACAAAGCATATCCCTGAAGTCTGTCCACTTCTGCTTTAGAATACATTCTCATTCTGTTTCATTTTTTCTGGGGGGGGCCGGGGGTTCTGATTTAGATTCAAGCTATATTGTGTCTCCTTTGTCATGATCCAAAAGTAAAATAAAGAAATCCAAGGCTAGTCTGGCCAAAATAAACAAACTCAAGATAGAAGCCACAAAGAAACTGCAAGCACTGATAAAAGCATTTGCTATTAGCATAAACAAGCGAGATTAGATAGAGCAAAGGTTCTGAAAGTACATGAACTTTCTTGAATTCTGCTTCCATCCAGGAGGACCAGTTATTTGAATCTATCAACAGCTTCTGAACTCCTTCCTAAAGTACATTGTCCTCCAAAATGCCAATTTTTCTTTCTTTCTACTCACAAGATCATTCTTGCACTACCTTGAATGTTATGTACTACTCCCTCTACTTATATAAAGCTAGAGCTAAATACTGGTTATTATAAATGGCACGATTCTCCAAATATTCAAAGATATATATTATACACATATGTGTTATGCTTGTGTCAATGCAACAATACAGTTCTCTATTTTGGATATAATGATTAACTCTGGTTAGAGGGAAGGGTGGGAGAACATACAGTCCCATAACTCTAGGTTGCTAAACCATGAGCCACAAATTAAAAATTGTACTTTTTGGATGGATTCTCGGGTATCACAGGGAGCATTTGTGGGGAAATGTGGCACTTATACTTCAAATATGTTACTTTCCCAAACTCTAGTTCATGGATGCATTTGGTGCTCTTGGACCATTTCTTAAATATCAGGTGCACTTACTGAATGTATATTTTTCTTTCAGCATAACCCAATAATGTTCTGGTTCTCTTTTTCCGACTGATAATTACCTGCATGCATTTTGAAGGGTGTGTGTGTGTGTGTGTGTCAGGAGCAACTTGAGAAACTGCAAGTTTATTATTTATCTTATTTACTTTATTTATATTCCACTCTTCTCACCCCGAAGGGGACTCCGAGCGGATTACAGTACACATACTTGCAGACAATCCCTGCAGTTCAACATATGACATATAGATATATGACATTTATCACAGTACAGTACATACATTTTTGACATATTACACACATATAGCCGAACAGAGGCAAACTTTCTGGCCACCAGGGGGAGCTGATGCATTCCTCATCTCTCAGCGTTTTCCAGCATCCCTTTGTTGTTCTTCCGCATTCCTCAGTGATTCCTGGGTTCTTTAATGGCCTCATAAATCGGTCAAAATTTGCCTCCCCACTTTAATGTGGTACCTTTATCGTCTACTTGACAAATGCAACTGTCTTTCGGACTGCAAAGGTCGACAGCAGGCTACACTTAGGCAGGGCAGGCCTCGAACTCATGACCTACTGGTCAGAGAGATCTTATGCAGCTGACACTTAGCCAGCTGTGCCACATTCCCGGTGCTACTTCTGGTGTGAGAGAATTGGCAGTCTGTAAGGATGTTGCCAAGGGGAGGCCCAGATGCAGTCCAAAAAATGATATTTTCCAAGGTCTGGTCTAACTAGAATAGAAGTGGAGAATCTTAGTTCACTTCCCTACTGACCACACTGACTGGGAGTCCAATCATCCTGTGGGAGGCTTCTCGAAGGTGAACAATAACATATAATACAAGCACTATCTGTGTGCATTCACCATTCAGTGCTCAGAAGAAAGCAATGTTCTAAGGTGTGGATATGAACTGATCATTCTATTCCTAGCCCAAACACTGACATAAACATTTTTTCTGGTCATTCTGTAATTCAGATGTAGTCACTGAATACTGGGATCATATCCTTGAATCAAGGAGAATAAGAAATCAGTTGGTTTGTGGCACTTCTCTGTCTGATAACATAAGGGCCCCTAAATGATCCAATAAAAAACAAGTAAAGACAAACCGAAGGGCCTGTAAAAGGGAAGTGAATTTCAGTTCTATATGACTGGCATTGTTCCCACTATTCCCTGGAGCTCTTCTAACACACAGTAATTGCCTGTTTGAATCTCATTTTGACACCTGCTGGGAGGAGCAATCCAAGGAAGTGTCAGAAACAATGAGCTGGTGCTGATGGGAAGATTTAAGATGCTTCGGTAACCAAGAGAGAAAGGCAGCATCCAGGAGAGGAACTGTCCTACACACCATTTAACAGACATAAAATCCATATCTATATTACAGAACCCACACTGAGTGCTGATTAAGGACTGGTCATGCTCAAATAACATTGCAGACTAAAAAAGGGCTGGCATCTCTGTAGAAAGAGATAAAGTGCGATTTCATCTTCTTTACAGGAGCCATGGTGACACAATGGATTTAACCCTTGTGCCAGATGAACTGGTGACCTGAAGATCAGCGATTTGAATGGAAAACACCATTGCGAAAAAGAGTGGGGCAGAGCTCAAAGAACAGAGAGGCTCTTGATAGCTCCAACTTCCATTGTAAGGAAGCTGGAGAAAAGTCTCCCACAGGATGGTAAAACATCCAGGCATCCCTGGGCAACATCCCTGCAGACAGTCAATTCTCTCACACCAGAAGCAGTTTTTCAAGTGGCTTCTGACACGATTAAAAAAACCCTTTTTTGCAAGAGATCTGCAAGAAATCAGCTCAAGAGGCACACTGGCTGGGGAAGCATGGGAGCTGCAGTCCATAAAATGATATTTTCCAAGGTCTGGTCTAACTAGAATAGAAGTGGAGAATCTTAGTTCACTTCCCTACTGACCACACTGACTGGGAGTCCAAACAAGAAACTTCTCCAGATTTCTCTCTCATCGAAACAGAAGTTGGGAAGGCTGAATGACAAGTCCTACAGTAGATATGCTGTTTGAGGCTGGTGGGAATTGAATTCCAAAACATAGAGGATCGTTCCCAATTCTTAGTAGGATAAGGCCTATCAAAGCTTAGCAGAGTTTCAAATATCTCCTTCTACATCCCTACTCACCCATTGATTTTGAACAACCAGTTTGGAAAAGTCTATTCCTCACAGTTTGATTCAATCGGCATGGATTCAACCCTGGTGGACAGCTTTCTAAAGAAACTGATGAAAAACATTTAACTTAACCATCTCCACTGAGTGGCTGGTGGATTGGGCTGCTGAATCTAAAAGATTGACTTTATTTGTTTGTTAGCAGCTGTTCAAAATGCCAAAAGGCTTCAGTAGGTAGACACATAGCTTTGCTTATCTATCGTCTTCCTTCCATTAAACCTCCAGCCAGACTAATCTGTGCTTGCTTTCAAAGACTGTCTGATGTTTTCTTTAATTCTTTTAAAATTATTTTTAAAAATATAGATGCTTGGTTTCTGCCTGCATAATTGTGCCATCTATGTATAAATGATGTGGGCCCAGGTGACTTTGCAAGCCTCTATATAAGAGAATGTAATCCTGTGTTGTTTAGGATTAATATGTATTTCAAATAAGCTGCTGAGTTTAAGCCATTTCCAACTAGTGCTGCTTGAGCTTTTAAAATGTATTTTAGGATTATTTTAATTGTCTGCTGATATATATATATATACACACACACATATGTATATATATATATATATACACACACATATACACACACATACACACACACACACACACATATATATATATACACACACACACACACACACTACACAATGCACACGAGTAATTTGGATTTGTCAACAGGATAATAAATATGGGGAGGCTATCATTTTATGCTTCCCTCTGCATTTCATTTTTCTTTATTATGACACAATGAAAGCAGAATTGGAAGCTCTATCCTATTATTGCCCCATAGTGACACAATGACTCCAACTTGGGTTCACTAAATCCCTTTTCTCCTACACAGGATGCTTATTACCAACCTGGCTGCTTCAACACATAAACGCTATTGCCATGGAAACCATCCAAGGCTCAAGGGTGTCTGGCTGAGCAATAAATGATTTAACTATTGCACGGTGCAATGCTGGGATGATGTTAAAGAATTTGCCACCGTGACAGAAGGTTGTTGAAGCGCCGACCCACTTTTATTGAACCTTTCTTGACAGATTTCCAAGATAGACTCTGCTTTTAGTGATACTATGCAATACCTACACATATAGGATTTGCTGATACCTATGTAACCCTAATATTTGGATTTCCTCGCCCTATTTCCACTGCAACCTTATATGCAGATTTAGCCAAAATAATCTAGCATGTGCACCTATATCATTATCATTTTCACCAATATCGTACCTTTTCCTCAGTATTGGAATTCATTACAGAATATTAAAGACATATCAGATTAAAAACATCAGTAAAACATATAGTTCTTTGGGCCCTTCCACACAGCCCTATATCCCAGAATATCAAGGCAGAAAATCCCACAATATCTGCTTTGAACTGGGTTGTCTGAGTCCACACTGCCATACATTCCTGTTCAAAGCAGATAATATGGGATTTTATTTAGCTGTGTGGAAGGGGCAATTAAGCCATCTATAGCATTTGCATCACTTTAAAATATATTAAAAGATAGAGTAAAATAAAACAACCATAAAAAAAACATTGCAATCAATTTTAACAACCTGCTGGAATAGAGCAGTTTTCACTTGCAGGCAGAAGAGAGGAGGGATGATTATTTTGCAGCTTTCAGCCCCATCTACACTGCCATATAATACAGTCTGAAACTGCATTATATGGTTGGTGTAGACTCATATAATGCAATTTAACTGCATCAAACTGCATTATATGAATCTACACCAGTGGTTCCCAACTCGTGGGCGATGGCCCATTGGTGGGCCATGAGACCTAAAATAAGATCCAAGGCTGGGGTGCGTGCCGTCGTTGGAGAGTGAGAGAGAGAGAAGGAGAGGGTGAGAAGGAAGGAAGGAGGAAAAAAGGGTTCTGGAAGCAAGGGAGGTGTGGGGGGAAAGGGTATGCATGGCAAGGGGGCGCAAAAGAAAGGATCTGGATGATAAGAGGATAGGAGAAAGAGTCTGTGCCCCTGGGAGGACAATGCTGTCGCCGCTTCCATTACTGGCAGGAGCGGGAAGGAGGCCTGGCCATGGAGGCCAAGTGAGGCCTTCCCTTCCACCTCAGCAGGGCCTCCTTCCCTTTGTATAATGCCTTCCTTTCTGTGCCCGCATTCATTCCCTCTCTTGCTCCCTCCCTGGTGCCACTGCCTGCACTTGGAGGGGGAGGAACAGGAAAGAGGAGGGAGGGAGGAAAGCTCCAATGCATGCACTTGGAGAGGAAAGAGGAGGAAAGCATGGAGCCCCTGAGTATGCCTCCTGGAGCCCCAAGGGCTCTACGGAGCACACTTTAAAAACCGCTGCTATAGGCGATGACTCGTAATGGAGTATGATTGTGTTCCAAGGGTAAAATCTTTAAGTGACTGTGTAGTCCTAGTCTGAATCTGCATGGTCTTTCACAATGTGGACAGAGATTTCCAGATGAAAGGAGGTCACAACAGGGATTTGCTTGACATGCCTGCAGCATACAGCTAACGTAACCCACAATGGAAATTTGCACTTCATTCTTCAGTAGCCATTGTCCTACCTATCCCATCAATGCAAATTAATTGGATATTTACAGTATTGTTGAGTTCATACCCTCCAATGCAAATTATCAGTAAATTTACATATTTTTCCTGGAATTTGAAGCTTGCAATTTGCTTAAATAATCTACATCCTCTTCAGAGTTTCTCCCCCTCGTGTCATGTGTAAACTACTTTAAAAGCATTTGCTTTGTTACAAGAAGAGATGAACAAACTAGACCTGCCTCTAAGGATTTCAAAAAAGAAAACGAAGCAGCTAAAATGGTCAAAAGCATATGTAACCATTACCAATAAGAAGTGCCGATAACCAAGTATGGATTCAATTAAATGTATACTATAGAGGTAATTAACTAGAATAGTTTATAACAAAGTAAAGCATGCAGCTGGCTGAATCGCCAAGAAATCATCTTTCTTGTCTCTGATGCCATGATTACCGCAGACGCAGACTGCAGCCAGGAAATCAGAAGACGTTTACTTCTTGGGAGGAGAGCAATGACCAATCTCAATAAAACAGTGAAGAGTAGAGACATCACACTGACAACAAAGATCTGCATAATTAAAGCAGTAGTATTCCCCGTAGTAACCTACGGATGTGAGAGCTGGACCCTTGGCGACAATCCGGAAGCTCAAGCTAGTGCAGAACGCCGCTGCTCCCTTGCTAGCGGGAACGCCGGCAAGGGAGCACATCACACCCATTCTCCGATGTCGCTGATCGCTTGCCCGGGGCGCCAAAATTTACGCCGGAAAAGGTCAGGCCGGCCCTGAGCACATCACACCCATTCTCCGGCAACTGCACTGGCTTCCTATGGAGCACCGAATTGCCTTCAAGGTGTTGGTGTTAACCTTCAAGGCCTTGCACGGCTTAGGGCCTGCGTACCTGAGGGACCGCCTTGCCCCATACATTCCCCCGAGATCACTACGTTCAGAGGAACAGAATCTGTTGCTGGTACCATCAATCCGCTCCTGCCATCTGTCTACAACCAAGCAGAGAGCCTTCTCCGTAGCAGCCCCGGTGTTATGGAACTCCCTCCCAGATAACACCCGGGCTATTCCAGAGCTCATCCTCTTTCGGAGGGCTGTTAAGACTATACTGTTTAGACTGGCCTTTGACTAGGCTCACTGGTTAGGGTGACTGCTTTCCACAGCTGCCTAATACACCTGTGCCATGGGTCCAAGGAAATGTCTGTGTTCCTTTTAATACCTCGTGATGAATGTTTTAATGTTTTATTGTTTTATTGTATGGCTGCATGACCATCGCATGCTGCCTGTTTTATATGTTGTGACCCACCCCGAGCCTGCAGGGAGGAGCGGAATACAAAACCAAATAATTAATAAATAAATAAATAAATAAAATAAGGCTCTCATGAGAAGAGCCAACCAGTCCATACTTCAGGAAAGAAAGCCCGGCCGCTCACTGGAGGGAAGGATATTAGAGGTAAAGATGAAGTACTTTGGCCACATCATGAGAAGACAGGAAAGCTTAGAGAAGACAATGATGCTTGGGGAAATGGAAGGAAAAAGGAAGAGGGACCGACCAAGGGCAAGATGGATGGATGGTATCCTTGAAGTGACTGGCTTGACTCTAAAGGAGGTGGCGGTGGTGACGGCCGACAGGGAGCTCTGGCCAATTATCTGAGATTATGGGAATTATAGTGCTGTCCATTTAATATTCTCTAACATGTTAAAAAAATCCATAAACCTTAAATCCCTATATTTATTCCCTTCTCTATGAAGGTTAACTAGTTCTTGAGGCATTTTGTTCTGATAACAGCCATCAACCAATAAAATTCCAAAAAGATTTCATGTGTTTGGGCAGTTAATGTGTTAGGAGAACATCCAAATGTGTACCAAATCCTTATCTTACTTTTCACAGACAGCTAAGCATAGCATTTTATCCCGTATGTTGTTGTCTCCCTGCAAAGGAAATGCAGTTTTTCCGTAAAATGGCTGAAGCTTTATCTGGAGTTCTGCAGAACTAAGTTACAGGCAACAGAAATTTTCATTCTAAGGCCACGAACCCTTGATACTTATCAGTTTTTACAAATGGCCACTCAGGGCACTGAGCAGAAATAACAATAGGTGTGACTTCCAACAAAACACTGAAATTGGTAAAGAACCATAACAATCAAAAACTTGAAATCAATCCAGGGAAGGCAACAGTGAACACAAAAGAGGATCAGAGCCAAACAGAGCAGCCATCAAAACGTTCTGATTTACTTGCAACACAAGACAAATTGGAGCCAGTATTTCAAAGAGCTATGTAAACTATTAATGGGAACAAGATATGGGACCAGACAAGAGTCTCTGAATGTAGAGGATTACTTCTCTCAGTTGAGATTCGAGTATGTCCTAAGACCACAATCAAGAAATAAGTATACTCCAGCTTGGAAGGAAAGTGTTAAATGAGATAATAAATTTTAAATATGTATTACTAGCTGAACCCGGCACGCGTTGCTGTGCCCTATGTTGGTGATGTGAGAATGTCAGGGTATGTAAGTTGTGGAAATGATGTGAGCATGTTTGTTGTGTGTATATATATGTGTGTGTATGTGTGTTTATAGTTGTATGTGTGTTTGTTTTTTGGGGGGTTTGTGTGTATGTGTGTGTGCAGGTATTGGTTTGTGTTTATTTGTGTGTGTGTATATATGTGTGAGTGTGTATGTGTGTGTGTGTATATAGTTCTTGGTATGTGTGTATATATTTGTGTGTATTTATCTGTGGGTTTTTTGTGTTTGAGTACGTGTATATATATGTGTGTGTGTTTGTGTATGTATATGTATGTATGTGTATATATGGAGAGGTACTGATATGTGTGTGTATATATGTGTATGTATTAGTGTGGATGTGTATGTATAGGTGTGTAGATATATGTCCTCAAATCCGATTGCTCAAACTATCGAGGTATAACACTGCTCTCCATTGCTGGAAAAATCCTTGCAAGGATACTCCTGAACAGATTAGTTCCGGCTATTGCAGAAGAACTTCTCCCTGAAAGCCAATGCGGCTTCAGAGCAAATAGGAGCACCACAGATATGGTTTTTGCCCTTAGACAACTGCAAGAGAAATGTAGAGAGCAGAACAAAGGACTCTATGTAACATTTGTCGACCTCACCAAAGCCTTCGACACTGTGAGCAGGAAAGGTCTGTGGCAGATCCTGGAACGTCTAGGATGTCCCCCAAGTTCCTCAAAATGATTGTCCTGTTACATGAGGGCCAGCACGGTCAAGTCAGATATGGCGATGCTCTCTCGGAGCCCTTTCTCATAACTAATGGAGTGAAACAAGGTTGTGTTCTTGCACCAACCCTATTTACAATCTTCTTCAGCATGATGCTCCAAAGGGCTATGGCAGACCTACAAGAAGAAGACGGCATATATATACGCTATCGTACTGATGGTAGCTTGTTCAACTTAAGCCGTCTGAGGGCTCGCACTAAGACTCTAAACTATCTAGTCCGTGAGCTGCTTTTTGCTGACGATGCTGCCCTTGTCGCCCATTCAGAAGCAGCCCTGCAGCGCCTCACATCCTGCTTTGCAACAGCTGCAGAGCTGTTTGGGCTGGAAGTCAGCCTGAAGAAAACAAGTCCTCTACCAGCCCGCACCACAGGAAGAACACCACCATCCTCACGTCAGCATAGGCACATCTGTGCTTAAGTCCGTTCAGCAGTTCACCTACCTGGGAAGCATCATCTCTTCAGACGCCAAGATTGACAAAGAGATAGATCACAGATTATCAAAGGCATATAGTGCATTCGGAAGGCTTCACAAAAGAGTCTGGAGCAACAAGCACCTGAGACAAAGCACCAAAATCAGTGTGTACAGAGCTATCATACTGTCCATTCTCCTCTATGGGTCTGAAACATGGGTCACCTATCGCCAACACCTACGACTCCTCGAGCGCTTTCATCAGCGCTGTCTTCGCACAATCCTAAATATACACTGGACCGACTATGTGACGAATGTTGCTGTCCTTGAGCAAGCAGGGATCACCAGCATTGAGGCCATGCTATTGAGAAACACAGCTGCGCTGGGCAGGACACGTCTCTAGGATGGAGGACCACCGCGTCCCAATGATACTACTCTCCGGTGAACTCGCCACGGGTCAGCGCAAGAGAGGCGCCCCAAAAGAGATATAAGGACTCCCTGAAACAACATCTCAGGCTTGGCCAGATTGATCACCAACAATGGTCCACCCTGGCCTCACATCGGGAGGCATGGAGAAGCACTATCCACAATGCTGCGGCCTCTTTCGAGAAGACACGCCGAATGGGTCTCGAAGAGAAACGACAACGCAGAAAGAACCGCAACTTGGAAAAACATCACCCAAGGAGACTTTCTGCTGCGCTTTCTGCAACCGAACTTGCCTATCTCAGATTGGCCTTTTTAGTCATCAACGCGCTTGTAAAAAGCGTGGGATGAGTCCTTCCTGAATCTTCGTTCGCGAAGTAATGCCGAGAGAGAGATATATGTGTTTGTATGTGGTTGTGTATATGTGTTTGTATGTTTGTGTTTATATGTTGTTGTGTATATGTGTGTGTGTGTGTGTGTGTGTAGAGGAGGAGGCCGAAGAGGAGGGCGATGGGGAACCGCTCGATCTCCCTCCCTCGCGGCCCTCTCCTCGGGCAGCGGAGGAGAGGCGGTTGAGGGCTCACCTATGCCGGCCGCCGCTCCTTTCCGCTGGCCGAAGAGGAGGCCGCAGGGGGAGAGACGGTGCGGCTCCCCCTCGGCCTCGTCCCCGGGCATCGGAAGGGAGGCGGCGGCCGGCGTAGGAGAGCCCTCAGCCGCCTCTCCTCCGCTGCCCGAAGAGGAGGCCGAAGGGGAACCGGGCAACCCCTCTCCCTGCGGCCTCCTCCTCGGGCAGCGGAAGAGAGGTGGCAGAGGTCTCTCCGCCGCTACCCGCGAAGAGGAGGCCGCAGGGAGAGAGACGGCGCGGCTTCCCTCCCGGCCCCATCCCCGGGGGAGGTCGGGAGGAGGCAGCGGAGGGGGCGGAGGAAGCGGGCATGGCGGCGGTCGCCTGAGCCTGGTCCGGAAAGTGCTTGGAGATGGCGGAGAAGGTGTGTCCGGCCAGGGGACTGCGGCTCCCAGAATGCTCTGCGCGGCCATTGTGGCCTATTTCCGGTGCTGTCTCCGCCCTTCTTCCGAGTGAGCGGCGCGGAGCCTTCTGGGAGTTGTAGTCCCGTGGGTGCGCTGTTCTCCCTCACCGTTTCGTTGGCTCTCCTGGTGGAGGGTCGTGCGGGCGGGACCGCGGCGGCATCCTCCTGGGATGTTGGTGTTGGGTTGCATGCAGCTGCCGTGCTGGTGGGGTCCGGGAGCCGCGTGGAGGATGTCGCCTCCTTGGTCTCAGGAGTGTTTTTTAAGCGGCGGAGGACGGGGGCATGGCGTCAGATGTTGCGCATGCTTGGTATTGTGATGTTTTTATGGCAGCCATTTTGTGTGTCTGGGGTTTTTTGCACATGCGTAGTAATGTTGTGTTTTGGGGGATGTTTTGGGGGTGTTGTGTTGTGTTTAGGGGTGTTTCAGTGGGTGCAGTTTGTACCTCGGGGTGCGGATGAGTGGCCCTGTGTTTTGTGTGTGTGTGTGGAATGTAGTTTTGGCGTGCATTTGTCCCGTTGCACGACCACTTCCCTTTTATATATATAGATTAAATATCTATATCAGGATCAACCAAGCTATTGTTCTTCAGATTTCTACATAAGGTTGTGAAACCTAGAAGAAGCAGACAAGAAAAGTATCCATTCATTTTAAATGTGTATCTGGAGGAGAATTCTGAAGATAGCAAAAAATGTTAAAAGTCAAACAGAGAGATGACAAACTCATTAGACAAAACAATAAAGTTTGGCAAAGTTGAAGGCAGCAGGAAAAGGGGAAGGCTGTATTATAGGTGGATAGATTCAATCACAGAAGTCATAGCCTTGAGCAGGAAAACACTTCTGTTGTCAAATTGATCAATTTAAAGGAAACCAATAATAATAATAATAATAACAATAACAATAATGTCGATGACAGATCCCAAGTGTAGACTCTGCAAGGAGATGAAACAATCAATCACATCCTCAGCTGCTGCAAGATGATCACGCAGACAGACTACAAGCAGAGGCATAAAACTGTTGCTCAGATGATTCATTGGAACTTGTGCCAGAAATACCATCTGTCTGCGACAAAGAACTGGTAGGATCACGTGCCTGAAAAAGTTACAGAAAATGAACAAGTCAAACTACTGTGGGACTTCCAAATTCAGACTTACAGAGTTTTGGAGCACAATACGCCTGACCTCACAATTGTGTTAAAAAACAAAATATGGATAATTGATGTTGCAATCCCAGGCAACAGCCGGATTGAAAAGAAACAACTGGAAAGGCTGACACGATATGAGGATTTAAATATCGAACTGCAAAGACTGGTGGTTCCAGTGATGATCGGCACACTGGGCGCAGTGCCTAAAGACCTTGGCCTGCACTTAAACACAATTGGCGCTGACAAAATTACCATCTGCCAGCTGCAAAAGGCCACCTTACTAGGATCTGCATGCATTATTCGCTGATACATCACAAAGTCCTAGACACTTGGGAAGTGTCCAATGTGTGATCCAATACAACAGCCAGCAGAGTGATCTTGTTTGGTGTGGACTCATCTTGTTGTGTTTCTAATAATAATAATAATAATAATAATTTTTATTTATATTCCACATTATCTTCCGGAGGGACTCAGAGCGAATTACAGAACACTAACAACAACATACAATACACATATATGGTAAAGACCATCCCTTTTTTCATCTCCATCATCTGCAAGTGATGCTCAACTTCTGGCCATGGGGAGGTGCTATTGTTCTATGTTCCATGCTAAAGGAGCCTGCTGTCCATAGACATCTCCAATCTTTTGCCGGCATGGGGCACCCTTTTACCTTCCCACCAAGGCGGTACCCTATTGATTTCCTTGCATTGCCTGCTTTCGAACTACTAGGTTGGCAGAAACTAGGACTGACAGTTGGGAGCTCACCTGACTCTCGGCTTCGAGCTGTTGATCTTCCAGTCAGCAGCCTTTCCTGCAGCTAGCGGCTTTAACCACTGTGCTACCGCAGCACAGTGGTTGGATGTTTCAGCCAACTTGTACCTATTCCTCAGACGCCATTATATTTTTGTGTGCACCAAATAATCATTAGGAACAACCAAATAGGAGAAGTAACTTTAAAATGAGAGTTACAAATATCTGATTATTACTAAATATGTGAGACAGTAAACAAACAAACAAAAACTCTTTTGTGATAAAGCCACCTTAAACACAATAAATTTCCTTAATATGTCTTGCTTTTTTCCAGAAGTGAAAGCGATTAAGGTTCACTGAAGCTCCTGCTATTGTAAATGTTCGCTTTTAAACTGACAGGCTGATCAAGTTTTGCAGTTTAATGTTAAGCATATCTAGCTCCTGGATGTGTGAACAAATTACCCCTGCTTTTGAAGCTTAGGATGCCCACAAGATACCCTTTAAATTTAACCATACTTTACTTCATGTAATAGTGCAGGGAAATCTATGAACACCACACCTAGCCTAGTTAATGACACCTGTAATTTCTTGTTTGTCCCCAATACTTCAAAAGACCAGACTGAGGAGTTTTATTTTAACCATACTTTACCTCATGAAATAGTATGAGAAAAAGCTGTGCCCTTCTCACTTGGTTAATTACATCTTTAATTCCTTTATTCTGCCAGAAGTACTTCACTAGACTAGCTCTTGTACCCATCATATATGACGGCACAGGACAAGCGCCTTGGGACCAGTAACACCCAAAGAGGACAGCCAGAGTACTTTTTCATGAGTTTAAATTTCACTGCTTTTTGTCTCAGGATGCATCTATTCTACACTGTAGAATTAACTGTTTGACTCCACTTGAACTGACATTGCTCAATGATGTGGAATTCTGGGAGTTGTAGTTTAGTGAGGCGGCAGCACTCTGGCAGAGAAGGCTAAACAACTTGTGAACAACTCCCATTGTTTCATAGCATTGAATTGTAGCAGTTGATGTGGTGTCAAACTACATTAATTTTACAGTGTAGATTAGGCATGGTCAAACTTGGGCCCTCCAGGTGTTTTGGACTTCAACTCCCACAATTCCTAAGTCCAAAACACCTGGAGTACTATAATTGTGTAGTGTGAATGGCCCTGGGAAGTAATTTTTATTTTCTGTTTATTGGTTTTAAAAAGTATCTTTGTGGCGATTTCCGGCCCGGCAAAGATGGCGGCAGGACGGGCGCTCTGAGGGCTCCTTAGAGCGCCACCTACTCACCTGGCCGGAGGGCGATTTGCGCCCTCCCTCCCAGCGGACTGAGGGTCCGGAGGGAGCGCGAAGCTGTAGTGCGGGATCCGGTGGCCCCAGTGATCTCCCCCTCCTCAAGAGGAGGAGATCGAGCGGGCCCGGGCCCTTGCCAGCGCAGCGAGCAGGCCGGGGAGCAGGGAGCGGGCGGCGACCCGCACTCACTGCTGGCCCAGCCGGGCCAACCCCCCCCCCCCCAGCCGAGAGCAGGAGGTAAGCGGGAGAAGAGGAGGAGGAGCGGGAGTGTGGGGAAGCGGAGACCGGCGCGACTCCGGAGGAGCGCCCCATAAGAGAAGCGGCGGGCGAAAAGGCGCGGGCGGCGGAGAGGCCGGGGACAGCTGGGGGTGCCGCGGACGGCACCGGAGAGTAGGGGATCGGGCCCCCAACAAACAAGTGCCTAGCAGGCACAAACGGAGAGAGAGGGAGAAGAGACCTGCAAAGGTCACAAGATGGCGACTACAGCCCACTAAGGGGAAGAAGAAGGGAGCTTTGGCGGGAGCGCCCTCTTGGAGAGGGAGTGAAGCGGTTCCTTCTCTCCTCTTCACAGGATCACAGGAGACGCAAGCACAGAAGCCCCTGCTGGATCACTTCCTGCCAGAAGGTAGGGGGGGACAAATCCAAAATCAAAATCAAAATAAAAGAAGGAGGCAAAAGAAGAGCAAAGCCAAAAACAAGAATTGAAAACACCACCAGGCTTGGGGAGGAGGTTTGGTGGGCAGAAGGGCACACAGGCAAGGACAACCCACTCACTAAGAATAACTACATAAAAAATTGAATATTGGAGGATGAGGCAGGGAGAGGGACCAGAAGAGGAGGGAGGGACTCTGAGGGACATCCTGGCAGAGCTGAGGAAGATAGGAGAAGCCCAAGATAGATTTCTGCGGAGGATGGATGCCCGGTTGTCCCGGCAAAAGAAACAAATGGGGCGGCCTGGGAGCCCCCAACAGGCAGGAACAGAACCAGATGAAGAGGCGTCCCCACAATGCCGAGAGAGGAAAAAAAACGGATCAAAAGCAAGAAGTAGTGGAGCAGTTGGAGCCCCATCAGAGAGCCAAAAATGCTGGGGCTATACCACAGAAAACTGCCAGTTTGCCCACCAAGACTAAGATGTACATTGTCCTCCAAAGGAACCCCTCTCAGATTCCAACGAAGAAAACAACCAACGGAACTGGAAAGCACCTCAACAAAAAGAAAAGCCAAGGGGACAAAGTGAGCCGAGGAAAAAAGATAACTTAAAGAGAGCATGCCCTCCCACTGCAGTGATGCTTACAAGATATGGCCTCTGGAAACATGATCCTCCAGAGGCGGATGAAGAGAGGAAGCATCCCCAAAGAAAATGGTTAGCTACGACTTCAGGGAAAAAGGAACGAATAGATCTAACTACCTAACCGACAAATTCTAGCTAATGGTCATGGGCACTCTAAACACTTAATTGAAGGGTTCTTTAAAAGACTTAGAAGAGATAATACTAATAATAGTAAAAAGAGAATAGTTTCAAGAGACGTAAGAAGACCTGACATGGACATACAACTAAAGGAGGCGAACAGAAAGAAAGAAGCGACAATTCAAAGAATAAGATGAACTGTATCAGAGGCGTCAGAATGAAACCAGTGACCCAGGAAGATGGAACTCAACAAGACCCCCCCCCCCTTCCCTCTGTTTTTCCTTTTCTCTCTATCTTAGCTCGCTACCCTTGCTCGTTTTCCTCGCAGGATCCCGGTTCGATCCTTCGCCCCCAATACTTCCTATTCTCACCCCTTCCCTAACCCTCCTTCCTCCCCCGACCCTTACTCTTTCCTAGCCCAAAAACCCTTTTCTATCTTGTATTCTTATGTAACCAAAAATTTCCAATAAAAACTATTATTAAAAAAAGTATCTTTGTTCCTAATTTACAGCTCATATTACACAAAACCCCATTTCCTGTTGTGCATTTTATTTTCCTACTGCACAAAATGCGTCAGTTTACACATTAGAATGATGCCTGGATACTATTGAGTTCTGCCTGAGAAAAGTACTATCATAATATCATGGGTAGATTTTGGGACAGACTTTGTCTCCATGACTGAGGGGACTGATTGGTTTTACTCTGGACTTAATCATTGTACAGGAAACTCACCTCTTTAGATGTAGAGGGATTTGTGGGTTTGACTTTTTGTGGATTTGATTATTCATGGATTAAAATGTTCTCCCTCAGAGTGTCTAGGTCTTCTACTGCAATTATATGGTGATCATTCAGTGGTGGGTGACCAGAGGGCTATGCTGGAGGATCTACAAAATCCTAGAAAGATGGCAATATGTGGGTTCAGTTAAGAGAGAAAATTGGGGTATGAATAAATATAATAATAATAATAATATTTTTCACTTTCACAGGGTCTCGTGTTCCTAACCCCAGTGACTGTGGAGCAGTAGTTCCAACCTTTTTTTTTACCAGGGACCACTTGACCAGGGACCCTTTCGATCAGGGACCACTCTCCAACATTAGTACCAAAAGGGTTAGGAATCAGTTTTTGGTCAACTTTAGATTCGATTTGGGGTGCTGTTTTAGAAAATTGCATTGGATAGACTACCATCACCTCTAGTTTCTGATACAGAACATATGCCTTGGTCAGTAACAGAGAAGGAGTGGCAGGTGGCGTGAAAGGAACGGAAATAAAATAAAATAAAGAGGAAGAAGGCTCGCAGACCAGATTTTCATCCTCGTGACCCAATGATGGTCCGCGGCCACAAGTTAATAACCACAGCTGTGGAGGGCTGGCTGTACATTATTTTCTTGGTTTACAATAGTGAATAAGCCTTACCACCATTGGTGGCCCTCTTGTCCATTCTGTTGAAAGCGACCCTGATCTACTACCCAAGAGACCTGCCTTGAGGCTACTACCAACTCAACAGCTGATTGTTGAGGTACATTTTAAAGTACTTTTCTCAACTTGAGGAGCAAAGCTCTGTCAACACTAATAAATTGTTATCTTGACCTACATTTGTGTCGCAGTTGATTTGAGTCCATTGGTTATATATCCACTGACACATATTGGGATCTTCTGAACATGTGTTGCCTTAGCACCAAGCCCTGTTTTGTATTTTTCAGAGGGCATAGGAAGAGCGGTTGTTTTGGAGCACGAAACATATACCTAGAGTATTCCAAAGCTGCTATGACCTAGATAGCAGCACATCTAAAAAAAAAATGAGTCAGTGAGCCATGCATTTATGAAGGAGAAATCTCTGCCTAGGTAAGAGTTGTTTCCTGCAACACTGACAGGGAAGCTTGATGGAGTGGGCAGAGAGATGTAAATGCAACATGCCTGATCAGACAGCTGTAACCCACATTTTAGAAATGTTTAAGAACATTTGGGTCACCCAGCAAGCTCATATGAATATTAGGTTACTACTGTTACTATGAGCTTCGTATTCTCTTGCCCTAGCAACATCTATGCCTAGCAACAAGACTGTATGTGCTACTACTACAGATTCTGCACACACTTCATTCTGTCACAGCAACATCTGTGCCTAGCAACAATGCTCCACATTCGCTGAGTGTTCTGGTAAGGGATGTGCTGTTTTTGAACTAATGCAACACTTCAGAATCATAAGCTTTATAGGTTAAGTTCAGTCCAAAACCCCAAATAATTTATTCTGTTGTTTAACATTTTCTTTAAACATATTTCAAGGAGCACAGCTAAACTTTCATAACTCCCTGAGGGCAAGCAGTGAGGACAAGCAGGGGTCACTTCGTCCAATGCAAGGTTGGGAAAGGGAGATGAGATGGAAGCATCCAGAGGTCCATCTAGATTGTAGAACAGTGGTTCCCAACCTGTGGTCCGTGGACCACCAGAACAAACATATGGTCTGTGGTCTCACCATTACTACACCGTTGCCTTGAAACCACACAGCTACAAGAGCGACTGGTCTTGCGAAACCCTCTTATAATGCTGAGGCAATGGGGATGTCAGGAGGAGAGAGGCTGACTACCCACAAAAGATTACTACTACCACATCAGCTCTAGATTAGTAAATATGGTTTTCTGTGGGTGAGCAGGTGGCAACTACTGGATGGCATATTTATTTATTTATTTATTATTTGCTCTTATATACCACTCCTTCCGGCGAGCTCGGCGCGGTTCACATAAAACATATAGCATAAACGCAGTTTAATACAACAACAATATGTTCTGTATCAGAAACTAGAACTGATGTGATCTATCCAATGCAATTTTCTGATTCAAAAACTCCAAATAACCAAACCAAATCTAAAGTTCACCAAAAAAAAAAAAGATTCGTAGCCCTTTTGATACTAAGGTTGGAGAGTGGTCCCTGGTCAAAGTTATCCCTGGTCAAAAAAAGGTTGGGAACCACCGCTGTAGAATTAATTCAGTTTGAGCCCACTTTAACTGTAATGAATCAAACTATTGATTCATGAGAGCTGTAATTTTCCAAGGTCTTTAGCTTTCTCTGCCATAGAGTGTAGAGGCCTCATAAAACTACATATCCCTGAGTAGCCACATCTACACAGCAAGGTGAGTCAGTGTTGCAAGATGGGTTGTGGGGAAACAGGGATGGGTGAT
Organism: Anolis apletophallus; assembly: GCA_030556195.1. NCBI lineage: Eukaryota > Metazoa > Chordata > Lepidosauria > Squamata > Anolidae > Anolis > Anolis apletophallus. The sequence continues at coordinate 48,648,180 of JARBWK010000005.1, forward strand.
CAAGCTTTAATAGAGTCCCCTTTCCCCCATAATAAATTTTCCAGGAGTGAATTTCCCTTCTGCAAAGTAGATTTCTCTTACTTCCTGTTGTCTCCTCTCAGTTCTTAACTATGAGTCATTTGTAAGTTGGATGTTTGTAACTCAGGGACTACATCCACTACAGATCAAACTCTGATGACATAGTTTTGTTGTTGTAGTATTTTTGTAGTATTTTTTACATACAACAATCCAAAATAACATATCCCCATCTTCCAATTTAATATAATATGCTGATGGTTCAAAAATATCTTTTCCAGCATAGTGAAACTTTTATGCCTCTAGACCTATGATAGAAGAGAGAACATGAACATGTAATTAGAGATGTTATCATCATGCCTACACAAGACAGCCTAGATAAGATTACATAAGCAACTGTAATGCTAGCGTTCATTTCCTAATTTGTTTAAAATGGGTTTGTCACGGATCCAGAGGGTTTTCTAGCTGAGCCAAATTGCCTCTCACAGAAACAAGAAGTCAGTGGATTAGGAGCCACCGTGTTATCACATTTACCTCCGGGTAGGTACAAATACTGGGCATATTTGTGCAAAATATTGATATCCTGCTCCTTTCCTTTTCCATATTTCTCTCATTGCAAAAATAAAACTCTTCTATTTGTTATGTTCTAATTTCCTTGATAACGTTGTTTGCCACTTTTCTTTAGATGTTTAACTGTGTTTCTAAATACTCAACTGAAGGTTTCAGTTACTGCAGTATTGGAAATGTAGGAACTGAAGGAAGATTTCATGGTGGAGAACAAAAATCTTATTTCAGGAAGCAATGCTTTTGTCCTACCCATTGTACAGCCTCATAGTCTCATCTCTGCTCCTGTTTCTTTGTGTATGAAAGGTAGTTCATCAATCCAGAAGAGATGAACTAGTAAAATGAGGGTTTTTTCAATATTGGGAGTTTTCTAATGTCAGTTTCATGTGTGACTTTGTGCAGTTTCTTAATTCTTTAGGACCATGTAGAAAGATGTACCAAAGGAACACTTATTTTAAGGAAAGCAGAAGGTAATGTAAAGCCAACCCTACATACATAGAAATAGGATGCTAAGAAGAGGGGGCCAGGAAGACAGTTCCACCTTGTCTCCTGCACTGTGCTAATAATATAATATAATATAATATAATATAAATACATATAAGATTGATAATATTATAATGCAATACAATATAATAGTAATAATATATTATAATTATATATTTTATATTACATGTAATATTACTAATAATATTACAGTATAATTGTATAGTACAATATAAGAACATAAGAACATAAGAAGAGCCATGCTGAATCGGGCCTCAGCCCATCTCGTCCAGCATTCTGTGTCACACAGTGGCCCACTAGTTGTACACAGGGATCTCTAGCAGAAAGGAGGGCAAAACCCTCACCTGCTCCCGACCCCCCACAACCAGTACCCGGGGAAATCCTGCCTGCCTCCATCAACACAGAGGTGGCACTTGGATGTCCATTTCAGTAGCTACTGATTCCCTTGGTATCCATGAATCTGTCTAATCCTGCCTTGAAGCTGTCCAGGCTGACCGCTGTCACAACCTCCTCTGGAAGTGAGTTCCATAACCCAATGACCCTCTGGGTGAAGAAATATTTCCCTTTATTAGTCCTAATTTTCCTTCCTTGGAGCTTCAGGGAGTGCCCTCTAGTCCTAGTGTTTTGTGACAAAGAAAATATATTTTCTTTATTCACCTTTTCTATCCCATGCATGATTTTATACACTTCGATCAAGTCACCTCTTAAACGCCGTCTTTCAAGGCTGAAAAGACCAAGGCGTTGCAACCTGATTTCGTAAGGGAGTAACATATAATACTAATATTGTGCTATGGTAATAATATAATATATTGTGCTATGGTAATAATATAACATATTACTTGTAAGCCGCTCTGAGTCCCCTTCAGGGTAAGAAGGGCAGCATATAAATGTCGTAAATAAACAAAGAAGTTAGTTAACCTACTGACACAAAGCTCAATCACATATACATTCCCCTAAAAAGGATTTATTAACATATGAAAGAGTTTATCATGTTGTTCACAACTTACTGTCAAGCAAGGATGTTATCAATCTGTGATGAACTTTATGGGCTTATACAGAAGACGTGTAAGGGGAGAATGGAATACATTGATGGAATGCGATGATGATGGATGTTGTAGTACAACATATCAGAAGGGAAATCAGATTGAGAAGGTTGCTTTTCAGTGCTCTCTATCTCTGGGTGCATCTATATTGTATAATCAATGCAATTTGACACATCTTTAACTGCAATAGCTCGATGCTATGGAATCCTTGGAGTTGTAGCTTGGTGAGACATAAGTACTTTTGAGCAACAAAGGATAAAGAGCTTGTCGAACTACTAGAACGCCATAACATTGAGCCATGGCAGTTCATGTGGTGTCAAACTGTATTAAAACAACAGTGTAGATGTGTCTCCATCTCTTTCTAATATACCGGTATTTATTTACTACATACAGTAACTCCTGGCCTCCATTTTTCCACAAAACTAATTTTTCTATTGGCTAATTTTAGCTCTTAGAAGATTCTGGATTAGATGTTTCCAGATGAGGCTATTCAGGAAATCAGAAGACGTTTACTTCTTGGGAGGAGAGCAATGACCAATCTCGATAAAATCGTGAATAGTAGAGGCATCACACTGGCAATGAAGATCTGCACAGTTAAAGCAATGGTATTCCCTGTAGTAACCTATGGATGTGAGAAATGGACCATAAGGAAGGCTGAGTGAAGGAAGATAGATGCTTTTGAACTGTGGTGTTGGATGAAAGTTCTGAAAGTGCCTTGGACCGCAAGAAGATCAAACCAGTCCATATTCCCCATTAATGGGGAATAAAGCCTGACATAACAGTCTCATTGAGGAAGGGGCTGATATTAGAGGCAAAGATATTCAGAAATAAAGCCTGACTGCTCATTGGCAAAGATGAAGTACATTGGCCACATAAAGAGAAGACAGGAAAGCTTGAAGAAGACAATTGTGCTGGGGAAAATGGAAGGAAAAGGGAAGAGTGGCTGACCAAGGGCAAAATGGATGGATGGTATCCTTGAAGTGACTGGCTTGACTTTGAAGGAACTGGGGGTGTCCACCGCCGACAGGGAGTTCTGGCATATGCTGGTCCATGAGGCCACGAAGAGTCGGAAGCGACTGAATGAATAAACAACAACAGATGAGGCAATTATAATGAATCCAAACAATGCTGTCTTTCTACATATAACTGTCCAGTGTTTTCCTGTGTTTCAGTCTTTATTATTTCCACACACATCTATATCTTTAAAAAGATAGAATATCAGTTTAATATTTTATTATTGATAGTGTTAAGCACTGTCTATCTGTAAGCATCCTACTTCTTGGTCAGCAGTTCATCTGGGGGTGGAATGTTGGGCCAGCAATTGCAGCAGCATTTTTGTGTCTTGTGATTTGTAACACTTGGCAGTTTCAAGCAGATGAATACAGAGGGCCAGCTGTATTCCCTGAAAAGCCCCAATCCTGTTTGAACTGGGTGATGGTGCGATCAACAGAGGGAGAATTATTGCTCATTCAAAGCAATGGTGATTTATTGACAGTCTCTTCCTGACTTTTATATTCCCCCAAAGGTTTTAGTGCCTTTAATACTCCAAATAGCCAGCCTACTGGAAAAGCTGAGCACTCCCAGTGAATTACACAGGGCAGGGCATACATCCTTCCTCTGGCCTGGAGCCTGGCTATTTGTCAAGCAAGGCAAGCTGGAGATGCGAATTAGTGCTTTGCTTCCTAAAAGTAAAATGAAAGTGATTTCAAATGTCTGGACCAAGCTGCATTTCTGCTCCAGCCCACAAGGGCTGTGGCATCCTGTTGGATTTCCTTTTTTATATCTGTATGTAATGTAACTGTAAGCCTGTATCCTTAGGTCAAGGGGCCCCATGCAGAACCATCGTTTTTTAAAAGGGTATTAAAAGCATATAGCATACCCTCCAATTCTCCCAATTGGGCAGGAACAGTTGCAATTAACCTTATCTTCTGGGTAATGTTTTACCTGCCTCTTAACTTGTCTCAGTTTTTCTCTCCTCTTGCTTTCTTCATTGTCCTCATTTTGCTTCAGTTGCTGCAAAATAAGTTCAAAGAGCAAAATAGTGGGAAGAAAGGACAGGATAGACTATTGCTGTTCCCTGAAGGCTCCGGCAAAAGTAAGCTGCTAAAGCCTCTCATAACACTAAGCAACATTTTTTAAAAATTTGTTCCTGGTTTGAAAATGTTATTTTTTGTTAATTGTGTGGTACTTACTTTAAAAATATTATTATTTAATTTATTATTATTTTATTAAAAGTAGTCGCCATACTTCATTTTTGGGCAAAAGTAAGCTGCTAAAGCCTCTCATAACACTAAGCAACATTTTTTAAAAATTTGTTCCTGGTTTGAAAATGTTATTTTTGTTTAATTGTGTGGTACTTACTTTAAAAGTAGTCGCCATACTTCATTTTTGTGGCTGCCACAAACTTTGAGACTCAATGAGAAATTCATTGAAAAACTGTAACAGAATGTGCTGCAAGAAGTTTTTGCAGTTTAATAAACTTTTTCCATGTTTTTTTTATGATAGAACCAATTAAGAAAGAACAAAAATCATGTTACATTGTGTAATTTGTGTGCTCTTCCTCATTAATAATATTTGCTGTGATGTCAGTTGATGGAAGATACGTTAAAACATTTCTCCATAAATCTGGGATAAGGTCATTTCTCTTTAGTTCTGTGTCAGACAGACAGAGAAGACAGAAAAGGACAAGTGCTCAGTATGAATTTTTGCCATATAAAATAGTTCTTGTGGGGCATCTTGTTTACAGACTCACCGTCTTCTGCCTATAAAGTATAGCTTTGCACACATATAAGCTACATTCAAACAACCTTTGTCTTCAGACAGGTGGGGATGGGGATTTTACTGCCTATTTTTTGTGTCCAAAGGCTTCATGGTCAGCAAAGGCCGTGGCTTTTATCTGGATCAAACCTCTCTCCCCCAAACCAACTTTAACATCTCAAGACAGCTGTAGCTCTGATCCTACATCTTCACATTTATTCCCTAAAATATCATCCATGCTTGATAAAAAAGCCTATGAGCTTTGAAAGCTTGCATAACTTGTTTTGTGGCCTTTGGTTGGCCTAACAAAAGCATTATGTGTCCGCCCCCCCCCCTTGTTACGTTTTGCTCTATAGGCAACTCATGGACATATATTCATTACTTTATTCAATGTTATTGTGTATTGTAAACTCTTGAGCAAAGAAGCTTGTGGGGTTTTCTTTCTCAAGGGCCAGATGGGTCCTTTTTTTGCTTACCAACTGCAAAAAATCTCACAAGTACTTCTTCCCATCCCTGCCAGCTAAAATACAGAAGAATAGCAAATTGCTAGTGATCTAATTTTTTTGTGTCAGGAACAATTTGAGAAACTGCAAGTTGCTTCTAGTGTGATAGAATTGGCCATCTGCAAGGACGTTGCCTAGGGGACGCCCAAGATGTTTTAATTTTTACCATTCCTGTGGGAGGCTTCTCTCATGTCCCTGCATGGGGAGCTGGAACTGACAGAGGGAGCTCATCCATGCTCTCTCCAGATTCGACCTCCGACCTGTTGGTCTTCTGTCCTGCTGGCACAAGGGTTTAACCCATTGTGCCACCTGGGGTTCCTCATGATGATGATGATGATAATGGAGTCCATTCACCAAAACATTACCTCAGGAGCTCCATTTCCCCTCATTTTACCATTCTTGTGGGAGGCTTCTCTCATGCCCCTGCATGGGGAGCTGGAACTGACAGAGGGAGCCCATCCGTGCTCTCCCTGGATTTGAACCTCCGACCTGTCGATCTTCAGTCCTGCCAGCACAAGGGTTTAACTTATTGTATAGTCCTATATAAGTTATCTATTCATTTATGTTTTTATTATGTTTAAAACCAAAAACTTGCTGCCTGAGGCAGTCTCTTTGTCCTATTTAAGATTGGGACATGTCATGTTAAAAGCTATAACTCATTACATGGAATTGACGTGTATGTGCATCCGTTTCTCTTCAAATATATAGTCATTCTTATCCTTTGCTTAACCAGCAGTCCTCCACCATCTTCACTCCCCAGTCTCCTGGCAGGAGCAGCTGGTATTGGTTAATATGGTTATCTATCACAAAGGCCTCACACGGGTATTCCTGGACTAATGCCTGATTTAGATTGGTTCCAGTTCTGCTTTATCTGTTTCATTTGAGAAGAGTCGCTGTTTTAATCGTTTTTTACCTTCAAAGTTCTGGATCCTCTAGTGAGTGATGCTTCTTTGCTTTCAGTGCTGCTCGGCATTTTCTCTCAACACAGAATTATCTACACCACGTTGTACATCTTCCTGGGATACTTTAATACATCATCATTGGGTGTAGGATTGTGTCAGTGCTCCCTGCAGGAATCCCAATTTCCAAAAATTTCTACCAGTTTTGAAATGACCTTTCTTGGGCAAAACTATAATTACAGCTTCCTGCTGGTACCTTATATCTCGGCTTGCTCCAGTGATTATTTGGAGTTATCTCCTGAACAAGGGTATATTTAGAAAGTGCCTTTAAAAATGTGTAGCTCTTAATTTGACATCCCTAGCTATATTATCTGTAGCTAGATTATAATCTGTAGCAAGATTATCAACCTGCTGTTCCGAGCAAATTAATGCAGGGATGTGCCATGATACTGACTCATGAGTTGTTGTCAGTGGTCTCTTTGACATCTAGGGTTGCCTGATTTCAGACCCCAAGTCTCCAGTTTTCATTGATATGTTGGAATAACAAGTTGAGAGTCAATGTGGTTGGTACATAATATTATAATCAAGGTTGTTTCTATGTCTCAGGTTGTAGACTCAAAACCTGGAATGGTTTGACCCTAAACAGTAATTTATAGCATTTTCATACCACGTTAGCTGCCAGGAATGCATCTTGCAGAATCCTGGGACTGGTAGTTTCCTCCCACCCCGGCCTCACCCCAGTTCAACAGGTAGTAAGAGAGACAAGAGAAAGAAAGACAGATGGGACTCCATTGTCTCTTTTTATTATTCTCCTCCCCCAATTCTTGAGGAGTCCCGACCTCCGCGCTTACCTTTCCACCATGTCATCGCCTGGATTCCTCCTCTAGAGCTCTGTGCTAGAGAAACTACAAACTGACTGACTGACTGACTGACTGACTTTATTATTTCTGAGTCGCCCTCCACGTTAGTGCTCCGGGCGACTTACACATAGCAATTCAACAATTAAAAATATTAAAAATATTAAAAATTAGATTAAAATATTTAGGGGTTAAATGCAAGGGCCAGGCTCAGGTAGTTGAGTTCCTGGTTCTGCATTAGCCATGGGCTTTCCTAAATAGCCAGGTCTTTAGAGCGGTCAGGAACTGGGGCAGGTCGAGGGAGGCTCTCTGGTCCGGTGGCATCGAGTTCCAGAGAACGGGGGCCACAATGGAGAACGATCTCCGTCTCGTGGCCTCCAGGTGGGCCTCTTTCACGCCCGGGACGCAAAGGAGGTTCTTGTTTGCCGGCCGCGGTGTCCTTGAATAGGCAGGCATCAGCAAGCGGTCCTTTAAGTATGTTGGGCCCCGGCCCCGTAGGGCTTTGAAAGCCAAGGTCAAGGTCTTATGTAAGGCTCTATACTCAACGGGCAGCCAGTGCAGGCGCTGCAGGGATGGTGTAATGTGCCATCTCATCGATGTTCCTGTGAGAAGCCTGGCGGCCGCGTTCTGCACAATCTGGATCCTGCGGGTTAGTGACCGGGGCAGACCCACATATAAGGCGTTATAGTAATCCAGCCGTGATGTAACCGTGGCATGGATTACTGTAGCTAGCGCTTCCGTCGGGAGGTAGGGCGCCAGTTGTCTCGCTTGGCGCACGTGGAAGAAGGCCCTTTTGCTCGTGGAGGCAACCTGGGCCTCCATCGACAATTTGGAGTCCAGGATAACACCAAGGCTCTTTACTGAGGGGGACCCAAGACCCAATTTTAAATTAACCGTATAGACTTGAAGTAGAGAAGATTCCTAGCATAATTTGATATGCTTTATTTGCAACTTCGCATTGATGTATTTATACTCCGGGTTATTTAGATGTTTGCCTACTTGTTTATATTGTATATTTGCATGTAACCCTCCAGGACAAAAACCTTGATATGGATATCTAGCCTTGAAAAAGACCTCGAAACGGAAATACAGCGGCCCCGATGTTGTTTGGATAACCTCCCGTCGGCTTGCTCTCTATCGGATTTTCCTTGTGGAGCCCGGATTTTGCGGCTCCGGTTCTTTGGTCTTTGGTACTGGATTACCTTTGCTTACACATATCCTCCTACCTGTGGATTATTTATATGAACTTGGACATATTATCTATTGGGATGCAGACCCTTTATACCAGAACATTTGTATTGGACATTGCGTCTTCCAGGCTGCGTCCCGGATATGGTAGAGTGATGGATATGCTCTAATGTTACTTATGTATACTTATACTACTGATTGATTTATGATTAATATAGATATATTTTGTATGATATTGATTGTGCTGAACTCTTCTTTATACTGGTTTATTAATCCTGACTTTTGTATAGTAAAAATGTACTCAGTGCCCCCCTATAAATTATTTTTTTTTTAAAATTAATAGCAATTAAACAGGAAGATATATGTATGAATGCAGTGCTTCTCAACCTTTCTAATGCTGTGAGCCCTAAATAAGGTTCCTCATGTTGTGGTGACCCCCAACTATATTTTCGTTGCACCGCCGCTGGAGAGGGCTCTGAAGGGATGAGCAGCCACGGCCTGAAGGGACGAAGAAGCAAGACCTGCTCTCTCCGTGGAAGCCCCGGATTCTCCTGCTCCCTCCGCCGCCTCCGCTGGGGAAGGCCGCACTTTCTTCCATGGTGGCAGGGAGGCTCCGCCGGAGGACACGGAGGCCTTTGCACTGCAGCCTTCGCACTGCACTGCGTGTGGGGGTCAAATCGAAGGGGGTGGGGCCAAAGAAGAGGGCCGCGCAACCCCTCCTAAATGGCCAGTCATTCACCTCCCCCTTAAAGGAGTTCACTGCCCCCCCAAATTCCCCTGGGCCTCCCACCGCCCCCTTGGATTGCCTCACCGCCCAACAGGGGGCGGTACCGCCCACTTTGAGAATCAGTGGTCTAAATGTTCCCCTCATCTGTCCTCCAGCTTTCTCACTTTCTCTTCTGTTTATAACATGTCTATTTTGGTCAATAAGACCGAGACCAGGGCCTGTGTCTCATTTCCATCACTTGTGTAGTGCTTGCCACAAGCTTGATTTTATTACTGAAGATTTGATTAATTCCAGCTGTTTTGTGTGACAATATTTATGTGAAAAGTGTGTTGGAAACATAATATTAAAAATGACTACTGGTACTAATCCAAACACCTCAAAATCCACAAAGGCAATTGCTGGAGGCCTGGAAAATGTCATTGCGACAGAAAGGGCAGGTTGCTTGTGATTTTATTAATATTTGCACTTCCCTAAGCTTCCAAAGACCCAATATGGAATAGTTCTTGAATGATGGAGATTGGGAGACTAGGGTTCAGATCCCTACTCAGCCACGGCAATCCACAATACAAATACTTTGAACAAGAAAAATAGTTAAAACATCTTTAAAGGGTTTTGAAGTATAAATTAGTCCCCAAAGACGAATAAGATTACACTATACGCCATCAATCCTATGTTTGCTCTTTTGGAAATTAATATTCAAAATGAAACAGCAAATTAAAGGGGAGTTAACACATATGTGGGCTGAGAAAACCACCCAATCCAGTGGAAATGCAGTTAGGCAGTGAGAACTGTAGAAAAGGCTATTTAATTATGCAAATATGCATGGCAATAACAAGAACAAATAAGCCCTGCAGTTATATAACTGAATATAAACTGATTAGAGGAACACGTACACACAATAGAAACACCCCCGTGTATCAGTATGTACACGGTAACAATCCCACTGGGACATTCCAAACAGATTTCAGTTTAAATTAAGACAAGTGGGTGTGTGGCAGTAAAATGGCTAAACTGGGGTAGGATAGTACATTGTGGAGCTGGGAATCAGCATTCATATGGATTCAGCCTTGGATAGCTGCTTTAATATTTTCCAGAAATCATCCACTTCTAGAATCAAGGTCTTGCCTCGAGTCTCCTGGCATTGATCATCATCTCTTGCTGCCAAGGCAAGGGGAAAAATCTGAGCCAGAGTCCTGCTATGAAACCTGTATTTGTGTACTTTCCCCTCATTTGTTAAACATTGTACTTTAAAGGCTTCAAATTACCTGTTGATCTATGGAAGCTGTTAATTTCATAGGATTTTCCTAGGCAAGGAATACTCATAGGTTTTGCCAGTTCCTTCATCTGAAATATAACCTAAGCACCTGGTACTCCTTGGCGGTCTCCCATCCAGATACTAACTGGGGCTGACCCTGCTTAGCAGTTAATACATAATTTGTACTTAACCATATAATGGGGATCTCCCTTTGACATCATACCAGTTATTCCTAGGTCTCAGGTTCTGGCACTGAAAAACTCAGGGTTTAGGATAATCCTGACCTGGCTACCCTACTGACTCTTCTGACATGGAGCTGCCATTTGCTTGCTAAAGGATGGTGAACGACAGATCCTGCAGGGGACATTGTTGATCTTTTCAGAATATAGGATTGGTCACTGTTTAAACAAACCACCTTGATCGAGTATTACCTCGGGAAGAAAGGCTGAATCAGTATGTCCTGAAAGTCTACATCCCTAGGAAAAATTAACAAACACATATGATGGAAGGCCTGTGAGATCTCGTGATTATTTCCCACTCGACTTTTAACTTAAAAGCTGTGGTGTACAAGGAAAAGATTAGAAACATGGATCATGTAAAGCAGTGTTTCCCAACCAGTGTTCCGGGGCACACTAGTGTGCCGTGAGCGATCATCAGGTGTGCCATGGGAAATTGGCACTCTTCCCCCTCTTAGCAACTCTTTCTACCTCTTTCCCTCCCCAAAGATCCTCCCCGAGGCAAAGGAAGGGCTCCGCTGAATGCCAGGGCCAGGCCCGCCTTGAGGAAGCCTTCAGGAGCCTCGACTCAGCATGGCTCCAGCTCCCGCTCAGGGCTGCTTCAGCCTCCCAATGCTCCCAGGTTCACTCACTGCCCAATTCACCGACATGGTGAAATTTCACAAGGGTCTGGAGAACAAGCCCTATGAGGAGTGGCTTGAAGAGCTGGGCATGTTTAGCCTGAAGAAGAGAAGGCTGAGAGAAGACATGATATCCATGTATAAGTATGTGAGAGGAAATCATATATATGTTGTGTTTATCGAAACAGGCCCAGGTTTCACACTGAGTGTATAAATACATTTAAAAACATATTAACTATATGTATTACTGTGTTAGAGTGTCATTTTGTGTCATTTTGGTTGGTGGTGTGTCCCAGGATTTTGTAAATGTAAAAAATGTGTCGCGGCTCAAAAAAGGTTGAAAAACACTGATGTAAAGGAATGCATTTGAATTGCAAAATATATCTTGGAATATGTTTGCCATGAATGGAAGAAATTACTGTGTGTGCATGTGTGTGCAGAAAGAGGTGGCCAACATGGAGATAATATTTTGTAATTTTAATATATTTTGTAATGAATAACTATGGGTAGCTTTAGCTACAGTTTCCCATTTTCCCTATGTATGGTGACTTTTGGGGCACCTTGTAGTTTAGTGTTGGAATAAAGCTACTGTTTTCCTTTGCTGCCCTCTAGTGAACATCCTGTAGTTCTGCTTTAGATATTCAGCTAAACTGAAGTGTTCACAAGGAGGTAAAAAAATTCAAAGTAGTTAAGTTAAATAAGATGATTGCAGGTGAGGGAATCACCTTTGTAATGTTCCATGTTTTGCTGTTCTGTGCCTTCAAGGTATTTCTGACTTATAGTGACCCTAAGTTAAACAGATCACAAGAGCTGGACTTTTTATTTTTGTAAGATTAGTTCAGTGAGACGTTTCTATTGCCTTACTCTAAGGCTGAGAGAGTGTGGCTGCTGTTCTACTTGAAAAGAAGCATCTCCACTGCCCACTTCCTATTCAGCTGCCTCAATAGGCTACCATTATATTTTATTACATGTATAGGCAGATGTATAGGCCAAGCCATATTCAGGTTACATGGCAACGGCCAGTGGTGGTGATAAATCAAATTGGAGTTTCCTGTTTCCTGAAGCTTACCTTATTTATTGGATTTTTAGATGTGCATGGTATATCTAGGGTGTGGATGTCTTTAGTTGTATGTGTACCTATACCCCAGTAATACAACTGGAACCAACATTTGCACATTTGTTCTATAATGTAACTTTTATACACACAGAACTGTGCTATGTTGGCTTTAGCATAAGCAGAGTCAAGATTGTATCCAAGAGTGAAATTGAAGCTGATGCTTGCCTGTTTTGAAAGTGACCGTTGAGTGTTCCTCCACCTCAGATATACAGGTTTGTTTTGCACAAACAGCCACGATCTCCATAGACTTAAGTGTGTCCCAGGTGACAGTTCTGCACACCTGCACTTGGATGAAAAAACATTAATAGAAGCTGCAGATAGATCAAAGAAAATACCAATCTTTGAGTTCAGCTGTAGAAACATCATGGACACCCTTCCAAGAGTTTGTGCAGGGTGCTGAGGATCTACATTTAGGCCACAAAGACCAAATTCACATATATAAGATGGTGGTAGCACAAATACCCTACAGATCTTAGAAGCTACATAGAGTCAGGACTGGTTGGTACTTGGATAGCGGACCACCGCTAAATCTCAGGTGCTGTCAGCCATATTTCAGAGGAAGAAAATGGCAAAACTACCACTGAATATTCCATGCCTAAGAAAAGACAGTGAAATTCAACAGGTCACCATAAGTTGACAGGCAACTTGAAGACGCATACGCACGCACATGGCTTAGCAGTACTACATATGAACAGAACACTAGGATTATTGTTGCTCATAAAATGAGCATGGCCCAGCACTGTGATACTGTAGCAAAGAAGGTGAATGCTATGTTATCCTGTATTAATAAAAGCAAAGTTTCCAAGTTTTGGAAAGTAACCATCCCACTAAATTCTGCACTGGTCAAGCTTCATCTGGTGAACTGCGTTCAGAACTGAGTATATCATTTTGAGAAGGATATAGACAAGTTAGAGCAGGTTCAGAGAAGGGCACCAAGGATGATAAAGAGGTATGGAGAGCAAAAGTTATGAGAAAAGTTTGAAGGAGAGGAATATGCTCAGCTTGGTGAAGAGAAGATTGAAGGGTGACATGACGACATTCATTAAATGTTTCAAGGGCTGTGATAGAGAGGAGGAGCAGGCCCCAGCGGATAGAAACAATTATTATGTTTTGGAATTACAGGATAGATTTTGACTGAACAGTAGAAGAATGTGCTTGGCAGTAAAAATGTTCAGCAATTAAACCAATTGTGTAAAGAGTTGGTGGAATCGCTTTCCCTGGACATCTTTTTAAAAAAGACTTGCAACTGGAGATCTTGCATCGAGCGGGGGATTGGATCTGATGGTCCATAGGGTCCCTTCCAATTCTATGATCTAATTGACAGACTTGATGCAAAATGTTTGTTTTGGTCCTACTAGGTAACCCACCAAGCTTGGGAACTCTTTGACAGAGCATGTGGATTTGTATAACTTAAGAGACAAAGAGAAAGGCAGGTACTTTACAATATACAGTTGCTACTCCATGTATATAGAACGAGGTAAGGGTTTATCAGCACTCAGGCAAGTACTAGTAGTCTTGGCCTCCTCTGACTTACTCTCTTACAATCTCACTTGCTGCTGTCTTGATGCCATTCTTTCATCTGCTCTGATGTCACAGTGTGTTTGTGTTATGCTTTCAGCTGAGTCAGTAGCCTGCATTTCTGTTTTCCAACCTCTTGGATGGTAACAGCAAAAGACCTGATGGAGGCCCAATGTGGTCGAGACCTTTTGGCTGCCTTTGACACAGGTATTAAGGTGCATTGGGTTATTACAAGGCCAAATAACCGATTGGGGATCTGGGAGATTCTGTAGTAGAAAATATCAGACCAGTGACCATTTTATGTGAAATTAAACCCACTCAAATATGGAAGTGCCTATGACGTTTTGGGATCCATCTAGTTTAAGGGTGAGAAACTATGCCTACAGCTTCCATCAGCACTAGTTAGCACAGACAATTTTTTTATTTATTTGCCATGCTTCTATACTGCCTCTCTCAGCCCGAAGGCAACTCGAGGCGGTGAACAAGTGGCAACAAGTGCCCATATACAAAACATCACAAGATAAAAACAGTCATATAAAAACATATAAAATTAACAGTTAAAAACTACAAAATACAAATCTCAGCTCCACAATCTTAAAATCGGTTTCTGTTTGTCGTCATAGTAATCCTTGATCTCGATTAAAGTTCGTCTGCGAATGCTTGCTCGAAAAGCCAAGTCTTGACTTTCTTACGAAATGTCAGGAGGGAGGGGGCCGATCTGATGTCACTAGGAAGGGAGTTCCAAAGCCGAGGAGCCACCACTGAGAAGGCCCTGTCTCTCGTCCCCGCCAGGCGCACCTGCAAAGCAGGCGGGACCAAGAGCAAGGCCTCTCTGGATGATCTTAATCATCTTGATGGTTCATAGGGAGAGATGCATTCGGACAGGTAAGTTGGACCAGAACCATTTAGAGCTTTAAAGGCCAAATCCAGCACTTTGAATTGTGCCCGGTAGCAAACTGGTAGCCAGTGGAGCTGGCACAACAGGGCAGTTGTACGCTCCCCGAGTGCCGCTCCTGTTATCAACCTGGCTGCTGTCCATTGGACCAACTGAAGCTTCCGAGCAGTCTTCAAAGGCAGCCCCACGTAGAGAGCGTTGCAGTAATCTATACGGGATGTAACCAGAGCATGGACTACCGTGGCCAAGTCAGACTTCCCAAGGTACGGGAGCAGCTGGCGCACAAGTTTTAATTGTGCGAATGCTCCCCGGTCACTGCCGAAACCTGGGGTTCCAGGCTCAGCGATGAATCCAGGATCACACCCAGACTGCAAACAATGGTAATGTATTGTCACAGGTGCATTCTAAAAACATCTGTAATGCCAATGGTGCTTCTCCCTGATTTATAGTTTGCATTTCTCTAAGTGATAGCACTGCCATTGTTTGGTCTTTGTCTTTAAAAATGATGAAAATCTTGTTCTGTAAATCAAAGTCCACTGGACTGGGTCCGAATTAAGACAGGTTTTTGAAATCTGTGGGACTTCAGGCAGTATTGTATAGTGCTGAGATAGACTTGGGAAGATCAGGATTCAAATTTCTCCACTGAATCATTCATTTCCCTGGGTAACCTTGAGTTTGTCACCATTTGTCAACCTAATCTATTTCAGAGGGTGGTTGTGAGGTTCAAAATGCAGGAAGAAATAGCATACATTATTACAGGTATGGACAAACCCAAGCCCAGGAGCCGGATGTGCCCCCTTGGGCTCTTTTCTCAGGCCCTCCTCTCTCACACCATTCTATCCTTCCTTCTCTCTTTCCTTCCTCCTTCCATCTTTCCCCTCCTTCCTTACCTCCCTCTTTGTCCCTCCTTCCTTGCTTGCTTCTCTCCCAACTTTTCATCCTTCATTCCTCCACTTCCATCCCTCCTTCCCTCTTTCTTTCATTCCTTCCCTTTTGTCTTTCCTCCCTCCGTTCCCTTCATTCTTCTCTCTCTTCCTCCCTTCCCCTTTTCCTTCCTCCTTTCCTCTTGGGGTATATTCTGCTGGGAGAAGAGAAGGTAGAGAGGGATCATGAGAATGTTTCAAGATTTTAAAGGGTGTCCTATTGAGGAGGAGGGGGGGGGGTGACTTTCTGCTGCTCTAGAGACCAGGGCACAAGGGAGCAATGGTTTCAAATGGCAGGGAAAGAGATTTGACTGAAAATCATAGAGTTCATAGAGTTGGAAGAGACTTCGTGAGCCATCCAGTCCAACCCCGTGCCAAGAAGCAGGAAAATCACATTCAAAGCACCCAGATGGCCATCCAGCCAGATTTGGAAGAACTTCCTGGAGAGTGGTACAGGCTGCCTCTGGGTGTGGTGGAGTCTCCTTCTCTGGAGGGTTTTCTGCAGAGGCTGTCTGTTCGGAGTGCTTTGATTGTGCCTCCTTGCATGGCAGGGGGGTTGGACTGGATGGCCCTTGGGGGTGTCACCCAGTTCTAGAATTCTATATCAGAAGTAGGCAATATGAGATCTTATAGATTAACTTTTTATCTCCCATCCACCATCTCATCCTGACTATGTCTAATCCTTTTGGGATCCAAACGTTTCCTGTCTTTCTTTCACTTTCAGCTTCCGAAAGAGCTTTTCCTAGTGTCTCAGATGTAGCCAGCATCTCTGGCTGAAAACCAGGGAATTTTAACAATGAAAGAAAGTGAGAGGTTGGCACTAACCAACTTCTTTGATTATGTTAAGTCATGCATACTCCTGATCATCTATTAATTCTTCCACATCAAAAAGCATTAACAATTTGCTGCCTGACTTACTCAGTGAACATCCATGTCGTCACCTGGAGACAAGCAATGATATATTGCAGCCAAAAGGGTGAGTTAAGACAAGGAAATGTAGCACCAGACCTTGGCCTTATCGCAAAAGTAGGTTTACAGACAATATACCAATTGCAACATCACTGTTAGAAATAGCAACAGTTATAGAAACCTAACTGTTGATCCCCAAATAATAGATCAGCTTGATGCGTATGTTACGAGTGATGGGCGGGCAAGTAGTTAGACAGCTGGCAGGCAAGGATGAAGGATTTGACAGGATGATCTGGACTGAACTAGGTCTAAGATCATAGTCCATATAAACTTTTGTGACTATTCAGAGGCATCTTTCCAGAGAAGCCCAATCATTTCCTAGGATTTGAAGCGAGTTTCCTAAACAACTCAGCATTAAACAAATGGCCTGTGTTGAACCTTAAACATTGACTGTTGCTCTTTATAGGTCTTTCCTAGGAGTGCTTTAGAAGAACTCTTCCAAGCAACCCTGTTCAGACCAATGTGAGTATTTTGTAAGTAAGTCATGATACCTGGGAGCATATAGCAATCTGCCTGCCTTCTTGCAACAACATGAAGTTGTGCAGCTGGCCTTTTAAGTTGAACAGTAAAAGGAGAAAGTGGGGACAGCATCTGATCTTTGGAAGGAGAACCTATACTGCCATGTCTCCACATTGGTGGTATTGATTTGTGGTTTTGAATCTTTAAAAATCTTCGTGTCGATTTTAAAAACATTTTTACAGGAAAAAAAACACCAAGATAGCAGAAGATTTTTTTTCAGTTTTTCAATGCAATTCATCACCACTTTAATTGCCATGGCTTAATGCTATGAAACCATGGGAATTGTAGTTTTACAAGATCTCCAGTCTTCTCTGCCTAATATTGCTGGTTCCCCACCAAAGTAGAAACCCCCAAGACTGTATTGCATTGACCCATGGCAGTTAAGGTGGTGTCAAACAACATTAATTATACAATATAGATGCCACCTTCAAACAAAAACAAAATAGAAAATGAAGGAGACGAAAGAATATAACTGTGGCACTGAATCTGGTATAAAATTCTCAATAAAAGACTGCTCTTAGAAATTGTGGGCCTTATTTTTCAATTAGCCTTGATTCACATAACTGTTGGTAGTTGGCTCTGGCTGGTATACTTCAGGTTTTTGGTTTAAAGGCTCCAAGGGCAGGGGTTATATGCTTGAACACTGTGCTTCTGTTTTGGAGCAATACTTTTTGGACCCATGATGATGGGAAATGCTCAGTGATAGTTTTGTCTACAATTGTCATAGGATCTATGTTTATATAGGGACTTTTGTTTTTGCTTTCGTTTGTTATGCTATTCTCTAAATTTAATACAATAGTGCCTGGAGGCAGATGACTGCTTTTTTGTCTATGGGGGAAAAATACTGTGTTTTGTGATCATCACATCTTGATCATGGGTGTGGCAGAGAAAGGGATCCGTGATAACAGCACGAGTAATAGAGTTCTTTAGAGTATTTACGATAAACAGCAATATAAATTACAGCACAATCCTATGTATTTTTATTTACAAATACGAACGTTGGACCAGAACTCCAGGAGACCAGCCCTGCTCAGCCATGGAAACCCAGTGGGTGACCTTGGGTGACCTTGGCTAAGTCTCACACTCTCAGCCTCAGAGGAAGGCAA
This sequence comes from Anolis apletophallus, assembly GCA_030556195.1. Taxonomy (NCBI): domain Eukaryota; kingdom Metazoa; phylum Chordata; class Lepidosauria; order Squamata; family Anolidae; genus Anolis; species Anolis apletophallus. The sequence continues at coordinate 48,666,395 of JARBWK010000005.1, forward strand.
AGGCAATCCTCTTCTGAAGAAAACCTTGTGACAGAGTCACCATAAATTGAATTAACTTGAAGGTACATAATAACAGGAGCAAAGTAATACTATATTAAATGGGCCTATGCTCAAGTAAACATGCATACTATTGCAGCTTTATGATGGAATATTATGCATCTTTCTGCCAATAGTAATAAGTGTCAGATCTTAACAGGGCTGTTAATAACAGGGTGCCTTGGAGGCATTTTGTTCATAGAATCAGCAGAACTTGAAGTTGACTTGATTACCAATTAACTGCAAACATGTAGTCCAATACAGTTTGACTTCAGGAAACATTAGCTGCTTTTTCAGCTAATGTGACTCTCCATCAAACAAAGCCACTTGAATGAGTGAGCAGCAACAAGGAGAGGTGGCAGCAGGATAGATTGTAAGATAATGGCTATAACTTAACTCACCAGGGAAAGCATTGCACAACTGAGGTGCTACCACTAACAAAGTCCTGTCCTAAATAAGCAGATGTCTCACCTCATTAGAGCGAACCTGATGTTTCTCTTAGGGCTAGGGAGATATATATTTGAGGAGCCTTGCAACTGAATCCTACTCAGGTTCACATACAAAGCAGACACAGGAAACAGAGGGAACATGTCCAGAATATCCATCTTCAGCATAAGGGAAAGACGGATCATTAAGAACATAAAAACTTCAAACTGTTGATGTACTTAGATCAATGTTGCATATATTGACTGGCGGTGGCTCTCTAAGGTTTCCTCCATCTTTCTCTAGAGATGCCAGAAACTAACACCAGGAGCTTATGTATGCAAAAATAATATTTAAACTGAACTGGAGAAATGTGGGTAGGTGAGTAATTTGAAGAGAGGAAATGTTAAGTGTCTACTTCCTGTGCATCTATGCTCTAACATCTCATATTCAAAAGTGAATGGGTTTTTTTTAAAGCATTGGGTCTCAGATATGGAAGCTTAGAACTATCATGATGCTGACCCCTAAGGTTAGATTTCTTTATAGAGCTAAGCAACTATTTCAGTTTGTGAATGCTGAATGCATAGTTGAATGTGCAAGTCCAAGCCCTGAATGGTTCTGGCCCAGATTACCTGTCTGAACGCATCTTCCATTATGAACCTCCACAAAGTTTAGGATCAGCTGGAGAAGCCCTACTTTCGATCCCACCACCATCGCAAACACGACTGGTGAGGACAAGAAACACGGCCTTCTCAGTGGTGGCCCCTCGTCTGTGGAATTCTCTCCCCAGTGACATCAAATTGGCTGCCTCCCTCCTGCCCTTTAGAAATAAACTCAAAACCTGGTTATGGGGCCAAGCATTTGAACAGTAGCAGCAGCAATCGGGAATAAGACTCAATGTGATATCTATGACAATGGACTGTCCCAGACACTGATTTTAAACTGGAGTGATTTTAATAAAATGTTTCTTAATGTATTTTAATGAACTGTTTTTAAATGCGTCTTATGATTGTGGTTAGCACTCAGATGAGTGCTTGAAGCCGCCCTGAGTCGTGTCCCCTCCTCCCAAACGGGTGAGAAGTATGGGGTACAAATGTACAAAATAAATAAACAAATATTGAGGCAGCTATATGGGCCAAGCTTATTTAATGATTCTTGGCGATCTTTTGATGTGACCTGGAATGAGGGAGACTTGGGTTCTCATTACATATTCAAACATACTGTACATATGGGTTAACACCCTTGCTCATGCATCAGCCATATCCTCTCTGGACAAAATCTCTTCCATATGGTTATCATGAGAATTAGAAAGTGCAATAAATAAATTTTCCTACATGCCCATAGAAAAAAGGATGAAATACAAATATAACTAAGCTCTTTCTAATGTTGAAGTGCAATCTTTTTTTCTCATTCCGTTCACATTCTGGTTTCTGGAGCAGCACCAATCGAGCCCACTTACATTACATCCTTTCAGATATTTAAAGTTGGCTAAATACAGAGATTTGTATAGGGAGTATATATTGGAGTTATATAATGGCCTTATAACAAAGAAATCAGCAATGTTCTGAATGGAAGGCTTTGCTTTGTGCTGATATCTCAGGTGACAGCCACGGTACAGCTATAAGAGAGCCTGCTTGCAGAGGAGCAATAGAACACGCAGTGTTTATAAGGGAGTGTTCTCCGGCGTCTATTGGCAAACACCTGCTCTCCGCTCTCCTGTTTCCTTGCTGTCGGGTAAGAGCACCTGTTTTGGTCTCACGTTGGAGAATCACCAAGAAGATGAAAACTCCACGGCGATATCATGGCTACATTCTTCTGGTAAGAACTGCAGGATTTCTGAATTGATAATGGGAAAGGGAAGGATAGACCAGGAAATGTCAAGGCTTGGCTAAAACCACTTCCCCTTCAGTATTTTGTGTTTTTTCCTGAAACTATCTGCATTTATCGGTGTTCAGAGGTGCATTGTATGCATTCCTAGTGAAAACATAAAACTCCTGGAAGGTACTCCCAAATCTTTGAAGGCTAAAAATAGAAGAAACAGAGCTAAACTCCAGGGAATAAAAAGTCAAGGCAGGGAATGGGGCAGAGGAAAGAAAAAAATGTATCAGGATCAGTGGGGATTAAAGCGGAAGCTGTAATTAATGGGTAATTGGTTTCACTCCAGAAGATAACTGCTCCACATAATGATTAGCTGAAATATAGTAAGTGAACAGAAATCACTGTTGGGTTATAGCAAGGTACACGTGACAGCCTGGTGTGTTAAAGCAAAGTACTTTTCAGTTTATGATCTTTCTGAGAAATTCAGTTTTTTCTTTTTATCAAATGTCTAGCCACAATGTCTGAGGAGTATGTGGGTAAGGACTGAGGGAACTCCAGAAGCTAAAGCAAGAGGACGCTCCTAGGGAGTAAATGACTAAAATCAGGACAGTAAATAATGAGCAACGTTTAAAAAAAAACGGGAATTCCAGAGAAGAATCAATCAGGGCCAGCTAACACCTCCCAACAAAGGACCCCCAGGCGGCAGCCAGCCAGGCTTTGAAGCTGCAAGGCCATTCAGTGCTAATCAGGGTGACCAATTGCAACATTCACACATGCCTCAAGCAGACAAGGGTTCTTTCTTCCTCCCTGGACATTCCACAGATATATAAACCTCACTTGCCTAGTTTCTAACAAACCTCACAATATCTGAGGATTTCTGTCAGAGATGTGGGCACAATGTCAGGAGAGAATGCTTCTGGAGCGCGGCCATACAGCATGGAAAACTCACAGCAGTGATTCCGTCCTTCGACAACAAAATGACTAAAACTTCATAAGCAGGACCAGCTTCTCGTCTCACCTCTTGGCTAGCGAAAATAAAATAAAATTTAGCCAAGTTAGCAACCACATATGCAGATGATAAAATCCAGATTTTTAAATGCAGAGTATGCATTATATTTTTTAATGCAGAGTATGCAGGCAACTTGGGCAATAAAAACTCCTGAACATGCCTACCATAATGTACTGTTCATTGGGAACGAATTTATGACCGGGATGATAATTTTATGGGAAGGGGGACAGATTTGGTTGAGGACTCAGACTGCCCTTCATTTTAGCTATATGTTTTTTGTTCACTAAGTAGTAGCTGTATATAAGCGGCATGCTTGACAGTATATTTGGATGGACAGCTTCTGACAACTATGCACTCAAGGAAAATGTATAACAATCTTGAAATTGTTTTTAAAGTCAGATAGCAAGAAAGTAGAGTTGCTACAAAACTGGGTGGTGTATTGCCATACTTAGACTGCAGCAGCAGATAAGAAGGAAAACTGCGGAATTGAGGGAGCAAAAGGGAATATTATATTGATAAGAACAAGCAGAGGGCAAAGAACCATGTTGATACCATGCTTGAATTTGCGTACGTATTTCCTCCCAGCATTACTGTGCTTTCAGAATAAGACTCAGCTTTTTCTTTCGAGTTTAGAAAGTGTGTGTCTGAGCTACAACTTCAAGCATTCACAGATAACATTGACTGGTCTTGGTGGAGGAGGACGTGGGAGGTCTCTTTCAAAAGTAACATTTCCAAGCTTCTCTTCTAAGACAAGGCACCCCACTGGGGGGAGGGGGGATTGTGAGTTTGAAATGCAATTTCAGTATATTTATTGTATATTTTAATATTTTTTTAAACCTTAAGCCACGCTATTATTTGGGCTGTATTTTTTAAAATTTTGAATTGCACTTTTTAAACTATGACCAAAGTGTGGGATTGTTAGCCCCCTTAAGTCCCCATGGGGAAAGGAGAGGATATAATTAAAGTAAATCATCGTCAGCCCACCATCATCTGCCAGTTCACTATGAAAACAAAGAGGGCAAATATAAATGCAAGCTATTAAATAACAGAAAACAGCTTGGGAATAGAGAGGAAAAAGTGGGAGTAGAGGAGAATCCTGCCCCCACGCCCCAACATTATTTTACCACCAGTATCCTGATACAGAAATGAACGGACCCCAAGGCATCAATATAGGAGATGGGAAAGTTAGAGGACTGCAAACTATTGATGTTAATTGTGGAAGGAGGCAAACCAGAATTGGGATAAACACAATGTCATGGTGACAGCTTCAAGGCCACATTGCTTGTTTCATGCAATAAAGTCCTTAAAGCCTTTTCCAGAGAGTTTTAGTGCTTCTGTACATCCCAGGCTGCTGTAATGGCAGTTAAAGTTCCATTGAAGTGTTGCCATTATGTAGTGCACTTTTCTATTATCGTGCTTGCTTATTTTGATGTCCGGTCATAACAGAGACACAGATTGACTTTGTAATGTATTCTATTTTGTTCCAGGAAGTGTCTGTCTCTTACCTTTGGGCTGTATTGTGTTAAAATGATCAAATGGCTAGTTCTCTCACTAAAGAAGTCAGTACACAGTCAATGCACAATGCACCTGATGCAGTCGGGGTTTGCTTACAATATAAACATAGTTATGTTGAAATCATTGGGTTGATCAGCTCAATGTGTCCATATGCAGGCGTTTACATGAATTGGATCATCATGCTTGATGGCATAGTCTACTTTCGTTTTAAACTTCCGTTTTCAGCTGAGTTTTAGATGATTCCCACAGTTTTAGGCTGAGGTTGTGGCTTAAAAGGCAAATCCTGTATTTAGGATGTTTCTGTCAGATAGAAATTATTACCGGGGACAGGAATCCCCATTTGGCCATGGAAACCCACTGCAAGACCTTGAGCAAGATTGCAGCTAAAAGCATCAACGTGGAGCAAATATATAACCAACTTAGCAAAACCTCTTTGTTTCTTATGACATTCCAAAATAGTCTTCTTATAATGTAATGACCAAATATCCTATCTAGGAGTGACCTGGCTACGGTGTGACCTGGCTACGGTGATCTAGGAGCGACCTATCTAGGAGTGACCTGGCTATGGTGATCCAGGCAATGGTCATCTCAAGACTGGACTACTGTAATGCCCTTTACATTGGCCTTCCTTTGTCGGTGATCCGGAAGCTTAAGCTGGTGCAAAATGCTGCTGCCTGACTTCTTGCTGCGAAATCGGTGAGATGTCATATTACTCCAATCCTGCAGCAATTGCACTGGCTACCAATTGAGCACCGGATTACCTTCAAAGTGCTGGTTCTCACCTTTAAGACCTTATATGGTCTAGGGCTGGCGTACCTGAGGGCCCGCCTTACCCCCTACCAACCCCAGAGATCACTTCAGTCTGAGGACCAAAATTTGCTCGAAGTCCCCAATATTCGAACCTTTCATTTATAGAGCACTAGGGGCACAGCCTTCAAGATTTGTGGCTCCATATCTGTGGAATGCTTTGCTAATAGAAACACGAGCCATCTGAAGTTTACCTTCTTTCCGGAGGGCATGCAAAACATTTCTTTTTCGGCAAGCATTCGGATCGTGCTGATTAGGTTTTTGTGTTTTAATTGTATTTTATGTATTTTGTTCCTTGGATATTTGTAAATCACTCCGAGCTTTATACAAGCTGAAATAATAAATAAATAAATAAGTAATAATGAGGAACCCCTTAAATCAAAAGGTATCTACCATACTTAGTAGATATGGGCGTTCCAGTGGAAGACCAGATTAAAAAGCACAAAATCAAGTTCACATATAGCTTTGGTGGGAAAAGGCAAATGAGGGCATTGCCCCCAGATAAGAATTCTGTCTTCCCTATGAAATACATTTTCCTTCAACACCCAAATTTATAGCATAACAAAAAGGGAGATATTGGAAATCATTCTGTCAGAAGTCATGTATCTGCTGTGTTCGCATTCCTCTGGTACTTTTACCTGCCCCTTTTCTTTAGGTGCCTGAATTGTCTTTCTAAAGATTCAATTCAAGGTTTAAATTACACCAATGCTAAAAATTAATTTGGTAGAATAGAATTCTTAGCTCACCTTTGGCCCTGAAACCTGAAGTCCACCACCACCAGGTAAAATATTTCCCTTCATATTGGGAGATATTTCTGTGGCTTAAGCAGGAAAACACAGTTGTATTATTATTATTATTATTTTCTAACAATGTGTGTAACCTTACACTAGCCCAACCTGCTAGAGGATGCACTGTCTCTAGAGTCAGAAGATTCATCTGAAGAGGAGGACGACCCAGTCAGGACAAACCCAGATGACCCAGCCTTGTTCACAGAAGAATTTCATCAGCCTGTGCTGAACGGACAAAGCAACATCATTCACTTAGAAGAAATACAGAAGGTAAATCCACTGCCCAAAAATTGGAAAAAGCTTAATGCTGAGGCTTCGGGGAACTGCATGAGATGAGCTCTTCTACATAATTTCTTGAGAATTTCTGTCCCTTACCAAGCGGGCAGACAAGTGTTTGGTAGGATGGAAACAGCATTCTCAAACAATGGCTCACTTGTGGATAAAGACCTTCCAGAAGCTGATAAAGTGTGAAGGGGACCTATGGCCAAAATATTTTGCTGCTTGAAATCAAGGACAAGATGGCCTGTGGTACCACTCCCGGAGTCCATACATAAAAGCAGTTGATCAGCAGCTGAATTTTATTGCAGTATGAGTGACAAGACAATGTATTTCTCCATAATCAAAAGTAAATTAGAAGGCATTGAGCAGGGCAAGTTGTTCATGCAGGCCTAGCCAGTCTGCATTTTTCCATATCTGCTGCCTGAGGTGACTGCCTCATTCTCCCGAATGGAATGGACCTCCTAGTCAAGGACAAAGATGGTCAACATAAGATGTGACCTGAGCTGTGGAGCAGAAAAGATCAAATGAGTGGGTGGAATATGCTGTGATATATCAGTAGGCCAAAGGAAGGGGGGCCCTGAGACACTTGTGGCCCTCAAGTCTGTTTTTGTGTTCCTCAATACCTAGATTACTTTTTTCGTTAAAAATAAACAAATTTCCTCTCCTAAACAGCAATTTAGTACATTTACCTTTATCATTTAACCTTCCTTCAAAACCAGAAGTAGATTTCTGGAAATTTCCAAAATTGTTTTTTTTTTTTTGCATTGACAGTCTCTGCAACTCCTAACAGGGTTCAAGGCAGAAAATTATTCCCCAGTCCACCCTGGTCTAAGAAGTAGGTAGACTATCAAGAGGATAAAGTGAGGTGTATGATATTCTCTATATGCTCTCTTTAGCTTGCACCACACTTGCCTGTACGAGTGATAGGACACCCATGGAACCTCATCTACTGTACCGCACGGGATGGGTTTAGCCTGAAGTCTATGTATCGGAGCATGAGTGACTTGACTTCCCCCGTGTTGCTGGTTATCAGAGATACTGATGGCCAGGTAAGCAGAAAGTCCAAAGGACATCAAATCTCAACTGTTCCTTTTATTTATTTATTTGTTTGTTTGTTTGTTCAACTTAATATACCGCTCTCTCTGGTGCTCAGAGCAGTTTACAAGGTTAAAACAACATATAAAACACATAAAAACATAGTAAAACCCAATTAAAACCCCCAATCAAATCCCGTTCCCAACAGTGCTGCAAAACAGCATAAGAACAGTCTCGATACAATGGCGGAGGCGCGGCAGAGTGCTGACCATAACAGGCGCTGGCTATGGGCTGAACGCCTGTCTAAATAGCCAGCTCTTAACGGCTCTGCGGAATGGTAGCAGGACCCGGATGACTCCAATCTCCTCAGGGAGGGAGTTCCAGAGTCGGCGCAGCTACAGTAAACGTGATGGTCACGTGAAAGGAAAATACCGTAATTAACGTATGCAACTATTATCTTTTTGCCCAAAACGTTTTCCTGCTCAAGACATTATTTTGCACCTGGTTTAGGGTGGTGGACCTTGAAGTTTCAGTAGAGAACTAGATTGCACATCCCAAAATCTGGCCATGCATATATTGTTATATTTTATATTTTCCTATCTTCCTGTTTTCCTGTCTTCTGCCATTTCTCCAGTCCACCCAAAATGACTTACAAAAGTTAAGGCATAGCTAAAACTACACATCATACAACATTTTAAATTTTAATCTATCAATAGAATTGAAACATATGCCTTTAAAAAATAAAACAAAAATCTTTACTGACAGTGCAGCCCATTGTTAAAGGTATTTTCCCCATGAGCAGTCAGTCCTCAAGGGCCTACTGAAACAAAAAAAAAAGTCTTTACCTGCCTAAGGTTTCCCCTTTCTAGGAAGAGTGTGCTAAAACTAAGCAAAGCAATCGCAAAATATATGTATTTCTCTGCTGGGCGGTTTAGACTAATGACTGATAATGCCGCTTATTATCACAATTCTCAGGTTTGCTAGAACTTGGAAGGAAATCCCTGTGACTTTTGGGTGGCAACCTATGCCAGAAATAAGTCCTGTATTGTAATTAGTTATGATTGAGTAGCTCACTATCTATGCATGGTCTCCTACCATTTGAAATATCTTTCTTTTGCATCCTTTCCAGATATTTGGTGCCTTTTCTTCCACAGCAATTCATGTCAGCAGCTGCTTCTATGGCAATGGAGAAAACTTTCTCTTCTCCTTCACTCCACAACTAAAGGTGACCAAAACCATGCTATTTTCCCAAGTGTGGGATCTGCTAGGATGTGTTCACACTGTTTTACCAATGTTGCTTCCCAATTATTTTGTCATATTTTGTCATGCCATTATTTTGTCACTGGCCTACTCATAAAGATCCCTTGTCACCATAAGGTTCTGAACCACCATTTGGCATCATTTGTTATAGTAAATCTTTACTTGGGATGCTTCTATGTTAGCACTGATACATTGCTTTCCTGCAACATGGAACTCTGGCACTTTGCAGCTTTATCTTGTTCCCAAATCAGCATGTTTATAGATACTGTATGTGGGAGTTTACTACAGGGATGAGAAAGAAATTATGGTCTCAAGATTAAAGGGTTTCAGTAGATGAAACAAAGGACAGAAGCTGAATGCCAGATGTAGTTATTATCAATTTTAAAATTTCCACACCAAGCATATAAAAAACCCAATTCAATGTTATGCATATCTTCTCAGGAAAAAGTGCTAAGGGTATCAATTTGAAAGTTTGGCTCCTCCTGTGTAACCCAACATATCAATGTCCTCTTATTTCTTATCACTAATCAGAGATAAGAGCAAAAAAAATATCTTGGTTCATATGTGGAATCCCCACATTGTTCATTCTGCTTCTCATAAAATTTGTACAAAATGCTGGTATAGCCTTGAAGGAATGGTGCACATTTGAACCACTTTTTGAACATCTTCAAAACATTTGAACATACCATAACAATTGTTTCCTTCAGCTGTAGGACTATGCTCTTTAGTCTGAAGAAGCTTATCTCAAGTGTTTGCTTTCCCCCTCACTTCTACTACAGGTATTTAAATGGACGGGTAAAAATACCTTCTTCATGAAAGGAGATGCAGATGCGCTGGCAATCGGTGGAGGCAGGTTTGTACTTTGAAAACTTGCTAATTTATGGGGAAAATAGTTTGTTGGACATGATGGAAGGAATAATTCATGGCAGATACAACTGCGATGCAGTTAAGCCGTTGTGATTGCTTCATATTCATGATCCCTGTATAGCACCTATTTTCGGACTATGTAGTGCAGGGGTGCTCATTAGGTAGATTGCGATCTACTGGTAGATCGCGTAGGGTGTCCTGGTAGATCTCAGGCAGGGTGGGAGGAAGGCTCAGTCCCACCCCGCAGGCTCCCGACTCTGCCCAGGTGCAGAAGGAGGTTGGACTGGATGGCCCTTGGAGGTCTCCTCCTATTCTAGGAGCACATTATTATTATCAGAGGCTGAATGGTCATCTGTGAGGAATGCTTTGATTGTGTTTTTCCTTTATGGCAGGAGGTTGGACTGGATGGCCCTTGAAGGTCTCCTTCTACTCTAGGAACCTATTGTTGTTGTTACTATTATTATTAGTAGTAGTAGTAGCAGAGGCTGAATGAATATCATCATTATTATTATGAATAAATTCAGGGGCTTATTATATACACATTTAGTTGAATTCAGTCTTAAAATATATTATATGGCTCTCACTGAAATACATTTCCTAATATTTTGCTTTTATGACTCTCTGAGTAGTAGGTAGGTAGATCATTTTGAGTAACCTGAGCTATAAAGGAAGTTTCCACGGCCTATACTCCCTTTCTTTATTCGGTTCTAATATGTGACTGTCATAAATCAGTGATTACTCCAAGAAAAAATGCCATATTGAGGGAAAAAGTAGAAGGCTTTTCTGCATATATCTTAAAATCCCTTTAAAATCAATCAATGCTGTTTTGAGAACCTGTCAACCTTTCCCTTGGGAGAAGTCATTTGGATCATTAACAGAAGGGTTTGTCATCTACCATGAATGGTTATATACACAATTGGAAGAGCCATCATAAAGCCTGTCAGAATAAATGACAGAAGCAGATACCATTTAAATCAGGTCCCAGCACAGGCTAGCACCATCTACTACCAACTCTTCTTAAATCAACCCAAGCGATAGAGCAGGTGGAAAGTGAGGAGATCCTTCCAGAAGAATGCTCTGGATGACACAAGCAAACGAGTTTATGGACGAGATCTTGTGTTTTATAACATTTACCTCATACAATGTTTTTCCCCCACTTATTTTAGTGGCAAATTTGGATTGTGGCTAGATGGGGATCTTAACCATGGAGGAAGTCACCCTTGTGAGACATTCAACAATGAAGCTCTATCTCCTAAAGAGGAATTCCTCATCCAAGATTTGGAAGTTTGGGCACTCTCTTAAACCAAAGGGAAGAATGTATCAAGCTTCCCATGGTGTGGACAATGTGAGTGCAATGGGATCAAGGTTTAATGAAGTATTCCTCTTGATGTGGATTCACAACTTCCCTTCAACCAAGCATAAACCTTTCTCAGATTTCCTGCCTGTCTATAAATTGACCAGGAAACAAATATTGAAACATCCCACAAAAGTTCTCATAGTCTAGTTCCTTCTCAAATACCTTCCCTTCCTCAAGTTAGCAATGCTATTTCCCCATCGTGGTCCTTGTGAATATACCAGGAAATACCATATGTGTGAATTCACAGGTGACCACACGGGGAACTACGGTTACAGGTAAGCAACCTATATTTTCCTGTGTTACGCCCCTAGAAAGATGAGCTAGGTGGGTTAATTGTTTCAATGCCTTAAACTTGCCATTTGGTCTATTCATTCCAGCAGAAGAATGACTGATAATCGGCACAACATCAAGAAAAGCTTTTCTAATAGTTACAATGTAAACTATACAAGTGTTTGCCACCCTTTATTGGAGGAAGAGCATGGACAGTTCATTGCCATACATGTTACCTACCTTACTGAGGTGCAGATCCAAGCTATCAAAAGATGGACTAAGCTTCCTATTGTTGTTGATGCTATTATGTACCTTCATGTTGATACTGACTTACGTCAACCTTATTGTAGGGTTTTCTTGACAAAGCTTTATTCAGTGAGGTTCACCACTGTCCTTCCTTTACTCTTCCTGATTCTGTTAAGAGTGGCAGGAAAACACAATATCCTGTGGTTACTACAGGCACTAAAATGTGAAAGCTCTGGAGAAGTTTTCTTAGGAGTGCTTAGTTGTGTGATAACATAATTCTGTTGCTCAACAAATGCAACTCATAGCATAATGCTATCACTGAAGAATACTGAGAGTTGCATCTGGGGGCATATGATTCTTCGTCATATCATCCTTGCCCTAAGAGAAAAACAGAACTAAAATACTGAGCTGAGTCTAAGCGACACATACAGCAGCACTTATTGGTATAATTCAAAACTTATTAGAATGTACTTCCTCTTCTGTGATTTAAAATGCCTATCTCCTCAATTGTGGAAAGAAGAGAGACCCTAAAAATACCTGTTTTGAAAATCAGTATTTTATGTATTCATCCTTAAAAATGACTCTTATTGCATAAAATTCTCAATGAGAACACATAGCACGTATAACAACGAAAGCAGCTATGCTGAGATATCACCTATCAACTACATGCACTATTCTGAAGTACCTGAAGTAGAGAGCAGAATCCCGAATTTCTGCTCTCCATTCTGAAATGCCTCTGATTTCTTGATGCACTGCTTGCAGAGTTCTCACAATATCTACTCAAGCACTAGTGATCCTCACTACAGGCTATTATGCCACGTACCTGTGGTAGGAAAGATATTTACACATTCTCAAAGACAGAGCTCAATACGTATTGTAAGTTGATATTCGTTTTCCCATAATATTCCAGTTGGAGACTTTCCAGATTTGCTTCCAGTCAGAGGTTGACATGACACACATTTATTCAGTTTTATAATATAGGCAAGCAGTAAACTTGGACATCAACCATTAGAGAGGTTTTATTTATGTGATGTAAGGGTCACAGACAAGGCTTCATATTCTGAAATTGCAAAATGTAGTTTTTGTAACAAACAGGGATAGCAATTCAATGCAGTTTTACAGATTATTGTATAGGTAATTGCCTTGCCCTCTTCATTTGAAGCAGAACACAGAAAACTAAACATGTAACTAAGGATGTATGAATAACATTTCTCTCTAACTCAAATATATGAGGCACAACTGATATACCTGAGAGTGCAACTCTGGCAGAGCTCGGAACAATTTTTGCCCCAGTAGCTACTGCAGTAGTCATAAAGGGAGGAGGGAAAAAAACTTTTAAGTGACCATTCACTCACTTCCATTTTTTATTTTTCTGTTTTTGGAAGGAGGTGGGAGACCCCGTCATTCTTAAAGGAAGCAAGCCTTAACCACCATTCTTGGAGCTTCCAAGAATAGGAAAACATTATCTTATGTTTTTCCTCTAGCTCTGGAGGGTACTGAAAGCTCTGAGTTATGAGGCACCAGAACAGGCTCTCGGAGAGCTATATGCAGCACTCGGACTGCCCTTTGCCCATGTAATGCTGTACAATTCTTGGTACATCAGTCCCAGTGGTGTATGTGTCAGGGGGAATTCTAGATTCAGGTGGTTCAAGTAAAGCTGAATTGATGATTTGCCATGTACTTTTTCATTTCTCTACAATGTTGGAAGTAAGTTATACTTCCCCAACAGAATAAATCTTTGTTTCATCTGTGAATGAGTCAAGCCCTTTTACTCATAGAAGAGTGACTCTGAATCTGACCTAAAGAATATGAAACTGGCATTTTGAAGCTAACTAGAAGTTATTAAACAGGGAGTTGAATGAAAAAAATAAACTCTGCAAAGATAAAAATCTGCATCCTCACACTTAAGAGCATGCTCTTCACATATACAAAATCTTGTTTGTCGGCATAAAGTGCATTATCACAGATTTAAAGGAATATGTTATTCCATACAAATACAATCAGATTGTCTGGGAAAATAAGAGACAGTGGGGATACAACCAATGTCCACCTGAGGTAGCTCCAGTGCTATCAGAATAATCTTCTTCTATGGGCTGAGAGAATTGATATCAGGGCCCTTCCACACAGCCCTACATCACAGAATATCAAGACAGAAAATCCCACCATATTTGCTTTGACCTGCGTTATCTGAGTCCACACTCAGAAAATGTGGGATTTTCTGCCTTGATATTCTGTGATATAGAGCTGTGTGGAAGGGCCCTCAGAGCATCGATTATTCACTCCCATTAAAGCCTCTATAACATTTCCCCCTCCATCTTTAAAGCTCTTTGCAAAAAGGAAATTGAGTTGGAAGTCTGATGGCCATGATTCAGGAAACTAACACGCATATGGTCCCAATGAAACAGATTTTAAACAACCGTGAAAAGAAGTGCCACCCCTCCCATTTCACTCTGTCAATATGAACCAAACTAGGATCTGAGGTTTCCAGTATCTGAGATCAGCTTCTTTCCATACCTGATCTCCACCCTAATAGGACTCCAATACCTGAATATATTCTAGTGATTTTGGAATATAGGAAGTAAAATTCTTTAATTTGACATGCCCTTGTTCCTTTTAGATTATTTTATGTTTAGTAGACTTGTTGCCAGCATTTCCTTTGTGTATTCAGTTATATCATGATCTGACAAAAATACTGAAGGGCTTTAAAAAAACCTGTGAATTAAGGAAGTGGCACAAGTTTTCCCTCATCTTCCTTGCCAGCATTTTTTATTTTTATATATATATATATATATATATATATATATATATATATATATATATAGTGTTGCTTCAATAGAAGATTAGTCGCGTTTAGGGATCTTAAGAAAATTAAATAAGGCAAGGCTAGAAAGCCAGTCTTTCAAAAACATATGAGATTTCTCAAAAGTATTTGAAACTGGCTTTAGAAACGACTTACACTTATTTCTTTAAGCTAGCAGTGGCCATCATTTATCTCTTTAAAGTTAATTAACTATTTTAAGAAAGCAACAAAACATGCTAAAATGTATATACCAATACATTTCCCAATACTGATTTCCAGGGGCACAGTGCTGATTCAGTCTGTAGTTTTCCAAAATATACTTTAAAAAACAAACTTAATATTAAAAAATCTGCTCATCTTATTTTTATAACAAGGCAATTATATTTTAAAAGATATAACAAAACTCAAATAATACAACAGACATTAATGTTGATTTAGTCATGAAAAAGTTTGTGTCTGGACTTTAAAGAGCTACTTGTCTCCACTGAACAGTGATTTTCACCATCTTCATTGAGAGTCCAGTCTTTTTTCAATGGAGTCATTTCTGGGGCAACCACATCCACATCCTGTAAAAGCATCAAAATAAGGGAGAGAACATTCAGTCTGGCACCAACAGCAGTCAGCATATTCTATCTTTTCTCTCTGAGAGGCAGCATAAAAGTATAATATTCAGAGGTTTCCCACACAATATATTCCATGGAGAAAGTCCAATATGGCATCAGTTATCAAAA
The DNA here is from genome assembly GCA_030556195.1 of Anolis apletophallus. NCBI lineage: Eukaryota > Metazoa > Chordata > Lepidosauria > Squamata > Anolidae > Anolis > Anolis apletophallus. The sequence goes on from JARBWK010000005.1 coordinate 48,681,636, forward strand.
AATAGTGAAAAACAAAAACAAAACTCATTCAAAACAATTAATTGAAAACCAAGAGTACTGGACAACACGAATAAATCAGGAAAATGTCTGGATCAGCATTTCTTAACCTGGTGATCAGGACCCCTGAGGGGGTCGCGAGGGGAGTTCAAGAGGGATCGACAAAGACCATCAGAAAACAGTATTTCTGATGGTCTTGAAAACTCCTTGGGCAGAGAAGACTGAAGATCTCTGCCTGTCCTTCTCCTTTTTGGAAACAGATGGCGTATCCTCCCACCAAAAGCCCTCCTCCTGCTGTGACTGGGTGGCCTCTCAGCCAAGAGGAGGGCCGTTTCTGAGACTCAAAGCAGAGAGGGGAGAACAGGCATGCTCAGAGCATGGCAGTGTGGTGCGCACGTGCGGACAAGAGAAAGCACATGAGGTTGGAGGGAGGCTCGTGCTAACGAGCCCCTTTAAAGCAGGAGGAAAAGTGCCCGCACGACATGGGACTGACATCACTGATGGGGTTCAAGGGGCTCTTTGTAGCTGAACTATAAATCCCAGCAACTACAGTTCCCAAATAACAAAATCACACACACACACCCCAAAAAACCACCAGTATTCAAATGTGGGCGTATCAGGTATTTGTGTCAAATTTGGTCCAGTGAATGAAAATACATCCTGCATATCAGTCATTTACATTACAATTCATAACAGTAGCAATATTAGAGCTATGAAGTAGCAATGAAAATAATTTTATGGCTGGGGTCACAATATGAGGAACTGTATTGAGCAGTCACGGCATTAGGAAGGTTGAGAACTACGGATCTGGATGAACAGGTAGGTTTTAGTTATTGGCAGAAACATCCAATGTCAGACTCTTCCTTAATGTAACTTCGAAACCATTCCACATGATGGCTGCAACAACACATAGCTCTCTGTATATATACCATGGTATGATAAACAAGAGCCATGTCACCTTCATGGATATTCAACATGTTTTGTTGTAGCCTTTATAATTTAATTTGAAGACACATATTCTCAACATAAAACAGCTGATCACCTAACACTTTTTTACCTGTGGTTTACTGAAATTCTTGTCTATGCACCATTGATAAAAGTGTTTTTTGGCAGCATAAATAATGTCTTCATCTGTTTTCTTACAATAAACCCTGATCAGTTGTTCAGCAAATTTTTCTGGTAGAAGCTGTGAAACCTTAAGACAGAAGGCAAACAGAATTAAAACATATATCCTATTCCTTTATCGACAGGTCAGAGCAAACACCAATAATTTTGTAAAATTTATGCCGTTCTACAAACAAAAGAACATAACATTTTGAACAGATATAAAAATTTTCAGTTTTTACAGTGTGATGCACAATACATTTTGTTTTAAAGTAAGTATTCAGTATATACAGTCAGCACTTAGAAAACAGATCTTACAAAAAATGCGCTGATACGTCATGCCATTCTTAAAGATTTGCAAATATTCAAACCCATCAAAATAGCCTTTCAAACTTCTACTTACTTGTTCCTTAGAAATTTGGATCGCCTTAGTAATGTCAAACTTACAGTAGAAACGAACATTATTGATAGGATTCTTCTCTTTCATTCCATAATCCATACTGATAACCTTCACAGAGGTAAACCAAATATTTAGTGTATAGTGTACGTATATTGTAGGCATGTGTGCAAAGAAATCAGGCTGACATATTTTTGAAGTGCATTTTAAATAAACCATGCTTACATCAACAATAAAGTCTTCAGCGTTCAATTCAACAGGGTTCAATTCAGTAATGTTTGGCTTAGCTTTAACTATTTCAGAAGGTAGACTATCACACAGTTCCTGGAAAGAATAAAATGTTTAAAGTGTTCAATTGATTGAAAAGCACATTGTTTTCAGAAAGCAATCAATCAAACCAACAATTATATGGCAAATGAAGCATCATTTTCAAAGTAATCCTTTCCCTATTATTATTATTACTACCGTATATACTTGAATATAGGCTGAGGTTTTCACCCCACGGCTTATATTCGAGTCAAGCTATAAGCTGCTGCGAGGTTATGGGGGGTGCCACAGGGCTATGGGGTGCCAAGAGGAGGAGCTTGCAGGAAAAGGCACGCACGGGAAGAAAGTTCACCTAGCCATTTGGGCAGCCTTTCTGCCCACCCCACAGTATTCCAGATGTGGTCTAACCAAAGCAGAATTAAGTAGGCATCAGTAAGTTAAAAGTTTTTGAATCTTTACATAAAACTGTAATTTAAGATAAGAGTGTCCTACTCTGATTAAGCCATTATTCTAACCTTCTTCAATGTAAATGTGCTTATGTATCCATCCAATTATAATAGAGTGAAATAATAAATGTACTAAAGTAATAAAAATAATAATATAGTAAAATAATAAATAACTTTGACTCCAGTATAAGCCGAGAGGGGCTTTTTCAGCCTAAAAAAGGGCTGAAAAACTCAGCTTATACTCGAGTATATATGGTACTTTCAAAATAAGTACAACACAATTAAATAGAAAATAACACTTTCAAAGCAGGAACATAATATACTGTGTTATTCATTTGGAAATGGAAAATCAATAGGTAAGGTAATTAGAATGCAATGACTGGCACTCTGTTATGGGCATACATGTTTTCCTTCTATGTGCATTTATTCTTTTTGGGATGCTATAGAGAGTAGTCCCTCTGTCCCCTACCTAAAATTTCAGAACCCCCCCCCCCCATCACAACCAAAAAAACCTGCAAAGCAATGCTTACCTTTTTAATTTCCTTGCCCTCTGGAGGCCGAGTCTGTCCAATGAATTTATAGAGGTCACGACGCTCTATTTTACACAAAATGTTCCGTGCTGCCTCCAGTTCTGGTCGATCAGAGTGCAGAATATTTAGAAAAATCACATCTGCCAGAATTAGAGAAATAAACCAGAAGTCATCCAAGTTAGATGGAAATTTTCTCATAATGCAAGAAAGGGAGAAAAGAGGCAGAGCAAATAAGCTTCCATCTCTACTTGAAGCTGGTTTACAGTTGGTGCCCCCTTTGAAAAAGCATGTTCCAATAAGTTTACTTTGCACTGTGATCCTCAGAAACATAAACCCTTGGTTACAATTACAGCCTCTTCCTTGAGAATCCCTCCTAATTCAGGCTAACATCTATGTGTTTCTCAAGGCTGTGGGCATTCAAAGTCCTTGATCTCCGCCATTTGGTGGGGAAGCAAGACTTTAACTCCCCTCCCCATCCCAATCTATGAAGACTACTACAGAGCTTCTTTGAGTGCAGGATACCAAGTTTACAAATGGGGGATGGTGGAGGGGGAGGTAACGCTTTGGGTTTCCAACACAGAATAATGCCCTGAAGGAAATATTAGCAAAACCCACACACATCAAATACCCTTTCCATCAGCAGGAGCGTTCTGTAACAAACTTTCCTCACAGTGCTTTTATAAATGGAACAAATGCAGTATTTGGATTCAATCTCTAATATTCCAATCGATTGAATTCTAAAGCATTACTTATGTGTCTTATTAGGAAACCAAAACTTCCAAAACTTGATAACTAATGATCAACATTACTTGCAACTAATATATATGTCCATAGTCCATACCTGTTAGCTTAGTGTAAGCTTCCATATCTTCCATTGCTGTAGAGATGTTATATCCTTTCCCACCAGAACCCCTTATAATGATATGGGGATCAGCTTTCAAAAAGGCTTCTGTAATCCTGAAAAAGAAAAAAAAAATACCACTACAAACTTTAATGGGCTAATTGGTTAGGTCAATAAAACTTAAGCTTTCTTGACTACCAGAACAATCCTAACTCAAATATATGCTGGCTGCAAAGGATTCAAATCAGGCATATAGCTTTTCTGCCTGGGAGCAGAAAACAGGCCAAGGTAGGATCTGGGTTACACCAGAGTAAAAATCTTGTGTAGGAATGCAGCTGCAATGTCTCTATGACTTTAGGCTTGTAGGTGTGTTTGCACCTTCAACTCAACTGTCAACTTATGGTAAACTCATGAATTTCATGTGTTTTCTTAAGCAAGGAATACTCAAAAGGGTTTTGCCAATTCCTTTGAAATACAGCCTAATGCCACTTGGCATTCATTGATAGCCTCCTATCCAAGTACCAACCAGAACTGACTCTGCTTAGCTTCCAAGATCAGAAAGGATCTGATGCCTTTGGATATTTAGATCTATCGGCAATTTCAAAAGCTCGGTATTGGAAGATTTTGTCCATGCTGCTTCAGCTGGCTTGTGATTCACTCAACTGACCTTTGGCCTTCTTGGCAATTAAAGATTGCTCTCTAAAGAGCAATTATTTCAGAGTACAAATGCTGAAAGCCATTGGTAAGTATTTAGTCTGCTCTTAATCAACCAATATGATTATTGAAGCCAATTAAGCTTTAATTAAAAAAACAAGCAACTTAAACCAGAATACTCTTTATTGGAATGACAGATATGGGCTGGGATATAAACAAAGATATACTGTTTAATTACATGACAATGGCAGCCAAAATAATATATGCTAGAACATGGAGAACGAAAGACAAACCCTCTGTAGATCAACGGACAGTAAAAGTACTGGGGATTATGAATATGGACAAATTGACCCAATTAGTAACAACTTAGTAACAAAGGTAAATACAAGAAAATAACAGACTGGACACTCTTTAAAGACTAAATGTCAAAGAACAAAAGGAACATGATAATTTAGTCCAACTGATTCAGAAAAATAATTGCCCCACACTAATTTGGACCAAAGAGGAAGAGCACAGTTTGAGAAGTAACTCCAAACTCAATTAAATAAACCACAATGAAGATGATTTGAAGTGTATAAACTTTCCCCTTCCCATCTGGTTTTTTTTCCTTTTCCTTTCTTTGTTCGCTCCCATTTATTTATTTCTATTCCCCTCCCCTTCCCCAGTTCCTTCCCCCTTCAATTGCTTTTTTCCTTCCCCCCTATTATATCATTTTTGAAAAATACATATTTTAATAAAAATATTTATTTTAAAAAACCATGTAAGCCCATATCACTAAATGAATACTAGAATGCCTTTAATTAATGACACATACATACATGGTTTCAATTATGTTGCCAACTTTGTGTTGGTAGGCTCTCCGGTGCAGGCAATTCCTTGTGTGGAACATGTCATAAAGATTTCCAACCTCCTAAAGTTGAAGAGAAAAAACTAGCTTTAAACGTATCTATTATTTTGATCACTTAATTTAATTATCAGAGATAAATATACTATAATAAATGCTTTTGTCTTCTAATGGTAACAGGAATTTGAAAACAATCTGAATAAAATTAAAGATATGCTAAAAATGTATATGAATAGAAGACAAAGCCCGATTAAATATCAAGAACCTTTAGAGTAATATCCTATTAATATTTTCTCAGATGTTACGTTCCCTTAGGTTTAGTCAACTGTACACCCAGTAAGCGAGTTCTTTGGATTAAATGTTTTTATTTGTTACTAAACAACTATAAATGAATTATAAAAGGTCATGGACAATACTCCCCCCCCCCCCGCCCCCAACCACCCACCACAATCTTTTGAAAGATTTCAGGCATAAATACAAAAACTAATGATTTAAAATAGAATTCTTTAATGAATGAAAATATTCCAGAACACTGGAATTATGATTCTTGCAAATTCCACGTGGTTCTACAAAACATTTTAAGAGTCCGAAATTTTGACAGAATCTGTCCAAAGCACTCCTGAAAAATCCTGCAAATCTCTTGGGAAGACAGGCGGACAAATGTCAGCTTTCTGGAAGAAGCAAAGACCACCAGCACTGAAGTGATGATCCTTTGTCATCAACTTCGCTGAACTGGCCACATTGTCTAAAGGTCCAATCACCGTCTCCCAAAGCAGTTTATGTACTTCCAAGTCAAGAACGGAAAACTGAATGTTGGTGGACAGGAAAAGGGAAGAAATTTAAAGATGGGCTTAAAGCCAACCTTAAAAACTGTGGCATAGAACTGAGAAGCCCTGGTACTTGAGTGTTCTAACTGGAGGCCAGCTGTTACCGACAATGCTGTGAAATTCGAAGAGGCATGAATGGAGGGCAAAAGAGACAAGCGTGTCAAGAGAAAGGTGTGTCAAGCCAACCCTGACTGGGACCACCTTCCATCGGGAAACCATTGTCCTCACTGCGAAAGAACATTCAGGTCAAAATAAGTCTCTACAGAAGACCTGGGCAATTGCCGGCCCTCCAGGTGTTTTGGACTTCAAATCCCAGAAATCCTAACAGCTGGTAAACTGGCTAGGATTTCTGGGAGTTGAAGTCCAAAACACCTGGAGGGCCGGCAATTGCCCAGGTCTGCTCTACAGTCACCTGCAGACCCACCATCAAACCCTACTCTTGGAAGACAATCATACTCGCCCATGAAGGATCGTCATTGATTCGAGTAAATTATCACGTTGCTTCATGTTTCATCCTTACATTTTAGCACCACTATGAGGCCACATTCAAAGGTAGAGCACCCCAACTGCAATATTTAAACATGTGATATCCAATAGTTAGCCACCTATCTTCTTTGGTCTATTTACAGGGGTGCTCATTAGATATGATCTACTGGTAGATCTCGAAGGGTGTCCTGGTAGATCTCGAAGGGCGTCCTTGGTAGATCCCAGGGACATTGCAGGCACAGTGTGTATGGCTCCCATGCCATTTGTGAGGAATGCTCAGGGGCTTACTATACTCACATTTAGTTGAATTCAGTCTTAAAATGTATTATATGGCTCTCACTGAAATAAATTTCCTAATATTTTGCTTTTATGGCTCTCCGAGTAGTGGGTAGGTAGATCTTTGGGACTTGGTTGTTTTATAAGTAGCTCGCATGCTGGAAAAGTGTGAGCACCCCTGGTCTATTACAATGAAACAATGCCTCTATACATTCTGAGGACAATTTATTATGGAATTAAGGTTTGTATACTACAGCAAACTACATCAAATGCATTCAATGTCATCCTGATTTGGCAGATTTGCCCAAGGTCACATCTATTACTAAAGCAAGGGTCAGTCTGATGGCAGATCCAGATTTAGACTCCACCTTCTCTGAAAACATTTGTTCAAATCCAACTCCTGCAAATGTGGGGATAAGTTTAATATCAGTGTTCCCTAGACCTCATCCATCTTGAGCAAAATGACAGTTATATTTGGAATTTGAATCGACATCAAACTCAATGGACAACCTTGATGAAGCCATTATCTTACCTACGTAATAATAATACCTATCATCCAGAATGGTTCAAGGACAAAAACAGACAATGTTTCCCTGTGCGTTGCAAAGGAGCAGGACATAAGATTTGCATGAACAATAATTTGCTGAATATGTCATAAAGTTGCCACTAACGTCTCATTTTTCTTCAAAGCATCTTACCTTGTCACGAGTACAAATATGCTTCTTTTTCCCCACTTCACAAACTCGGGCAAATTTAATGAATCGCTGATAGTCAAAATTATTCTGAATTCCAAGATGATGACAATCCCTAAGTGTAGTCCAGAAAGAGACAACTAAGATTATTCAGTTATGAAATTTGCAGGGCTAAGCTTTAATTTTTTTTTAGGAATATAGGGAAGTTTCCATTGTATTATGAAATAATACATGCCTATAACTATATAACTTGTATATATAAGAGCAAAGAAGTTTTAGAAAATAGATGAGTTTATACTTTTGAATTAAAGTAGGAAAAGTGTATAACTTCAAGAAGGTTGATACTATAGACCAGGCCTGGCCAACACGGCCCGCCAGCCCCTTGGATGCGGCCCCCTACCCCCCTGAAAAAAATCTGCTGTTTAAAATTTTTTAAAAAATTTTAATTTTTTTTTAAAAAAAAATTCTATCGCGGCGGGGAGTGAGGGGCGGGGCAGGGAGGAGGAGCAGGCTCCCTTCCTCCTCCTCCTCCGCCTACTTCTCTCCCTCCCTCCCCCCTGTACCGGGCCTGCTGAGGCGGCGGCGGCGCCTGGCCTTGCTGAGGGGGCGGTGGTGGCAGCAGCTGCTGAGGCGGCGGCGGCGGGAGCGCCGCGAAAGGGAAGGCCGCAGCCGGGGAGTGAGGGGCGGGGCGGGGCAGGGAGGAGGAGCAGGCTCCCTTCCTCCTCCTCCGCCTCCTACTTCCCTCCCTCCCCCTCGTACCAGGCCTGCTGAGGCGACGGCGCCTGGCCTTGCTGAGGGGGTGGTGGTGGCAGCGGCTGCTGAGGCGGCGGAGGAGGTGGTGGCGGCGGAGGAGGCGAAAGCGCCGCGAAAGGGAAGGCCGCAGCCGGCCATCCCCAGCCTCATGGCGGCCGCTGCGGCCTTCCCTTTCGCCGCGGCGGAGGAGGAGGCGGGAGCGTCGCAAAAGGGAAGGCCGCAGCCGGCCATCCCCAGCCCCATGGCGGCCGCTGCGGCCTTCCCTTTCACGGCGGCGGCGGAGGAGGCTGCTGGAGGTGCTCCCAGAGGAGGAGGCTGCCGGAGGTGCTCCCGTTTGATTCAGATCCATCAGTGTTAGAGTCCACAGTGCTTTCTGGATGGAAGGTGAACTACAACTTCTAAACTCAAGGTCAATGTGTCCACCAAACCCTTTTAGTGTTTTCTGTTGGTCATGGGAGTTCTGTGTTCCAAGATTGGTTAATTCCATCATTGCTGGGGTTTACAATGCTCTTTTATTGTAGGCGAACTACAAATCCCAGCAACTACAATTCCCTAATGTCAAGGTCGGTTTTCCCCAAACTCCATAAGTGTTCTCATTTGGGCATATTAATTATTCATGGCGGGGAGGGGGCGGAGCCTGGGAGGGGCGGAGGCAGACCCTTCGGCCCCCCAGGTGATCAGTGACTGGAATTCCGGCCCTTGGGCCGGTAGAAGTTGGACAGCCCTGCATAGACATATACATTTACATAAGATTTATTATGTGTAGATTGATGTGAATGATAAAGGTAAAGGTTTCACCTTGACATTAAGTCTACTTGAGTCCGACTCTGGGGGGTGGTGCTCATCTCCATTTCTAAACTGAAGAGCTGCCTTTGTCCATAGACGCCTCCAAGGTCATGTGGCCAGCATAACTGCGTGGAGCACTGTTCCCTTCCCACTGGAGCAATACCTATTGATCTACGCACATTTGCATGTTTTCAAACTGCTTGGCAGGCAGAAGCTGGGGCTAACAGAGGAAGCTTGTGACATCTCGAATAGATTACTGCAACACACTCTACGCGGGGCTGCCTTTGAAAACGGTTTGGAAACTCCAACTAGTCCAACGGGCGGCAGCCAAGTTACTAACTGGAGCGACATACAGGGAGCATACCATTCCCCTGTTGTGTCAGCTCCACTGGCTGCCTGTCCATTTCCAGGGTCAATTCAAAGTGCTGGTTTTGACCTTTAAAACTCTATACGGTTCTAGCCCAGCTTACTTGTCCGAACGCATCTGCCGCTACGTCCCATCTCGTAACTTAAGATCATCCGGGGAGGCCCTGCTCTCGCTTCCGCCAGCAACTCAACTGCGGCCGGCAGGGACGAGAGACAGGGCCTTCTCGGCTGTGGCTTGTGGAATGCGCTTCCAAGCGAAATACGATCAACCACATCCCTCCAAGCTTTCAGGAACTAAAATTGTGGTTGTGGGACCAGGCCTTTGCACAGTAACTGCAGCACTTGATTATTTGAATGTGCATTGTATAGATAGAATTTAAAATAAACTGGATAGCTAATGTTTTAATGTTGATTTTTTAATCTTGTTGTATTAGTGTTTTATATTGTGTATTGTTGCCGGCATCTAATTGTGCCTTGTAAGCCTCCCTGAGTGTCCCGTCCCCGTCCCCCCTGGGGGGGGGGGGGTGTTTGAGAAGGGCAGGTTAGAAATACAGTAAATAAATAAAATAAATAAATAAGCTCACCCCACTCGCCGGATTTGAATGACTGACCTTTCAGTCAGCAAGTTCAGCAGCTCAGTGGTTAACCCGCAGCACTACTGGGGGCTCCTTACATGATTGATAATTATAAGAAATATTTACATGTATATTACTAATCTACTAACAAAAGAAATTAACATTAAGATATGTATATAGTTGGCTGCCATCAAAAGTAGAAAAATAGAGTTTGAATTAGTTAATTGATAAAACAAGGAAAAGGAATACTATGCAGAGTTGGAAGAAATAATAAAAGAAGAAAAAAGAAATTAACGCATTCAGAAGGATAATCTGTTACTCTTATTAGAAAAGATGTCACAGTTGGATTTTTTTTCCTTTTACTTCATTTCCTTCCTATACTAAAAATATGTATAATGATACTCATTCCTCCTATACGTCATGGTCGATACAATAGACTAATGTGTAGAATTATTTAACTAACATGACTCCGTAACTTACATACTATATCATTTTATGTTTCCCATCTTTCCCTTCTTTTTCCTTTTTACTGTTTATTTATTTTCTTTTTTTAAAAAACAAAACAAAATAAAACTTATTTGACAACAGTGTCATACTTTTTCTAAAATTACTGTGCACTGTATCTAAGCTGTCCATGGTTCTACTAGATGGGGAAAGAATGTATAAGCTGATAGCTCTTATTCTGGATTCTGAAATACCTGTATTTGCATATATGTATATAATGCAAATATACGTATGTACATTATATACATATATGCAAATACACATATGCATATACAATCCATTTACATTTCATATAACCCTAAATAATGGCCCCCTGGTGGCGCAGTGGGTTAAATTGCTGAGCTGCTGAACTTGCTGACCAAAAGGTTGGCGGTTAGAATCCAGGGAGCGGGATGAGTTCCCACTGTTAGGCCCAGTTCAAAAACATGCAAGTGTGAGTACATTAATAGGTACCACTCCAGCAAGGTAACATACAGTCATACTGGCCACATGACCTAGGAGCACCACCCCCCAGAGTCAGACATGACTAGACTTAATGTCAAGGGGAAACTTTTACCTTTATCTATACCCCTAAATATACCTTAAGCAATCTTAGATCTTTTTTCCTCCTATTCCCACATATAATTAGCACAGATGTACTGTATTTTAATCTAATTTTGTTACATATTAAGCAATCATTAAAAACAATCCATAAGAGGATATTTCTCCTTGCTTCAAATACACATCCATATTGAGTCACTGATTTAAAATGTCCATTAAAATATTTGCAGAAAAAAACCTAGCTATTCATTATTTATCAACCACAAATTATTTCCAAACACTTTAAATGAGCATCAAAATGTCTATACCTGGCAAAGTAATCCCATTTATCAACATCAATGCCACTTCTTTTGTTAGCCACTATCTCATAAAGAAAACTTTTTTCTTCAGTTCGTCCCTTGTAAGACCACTGGACAAAGATAAGGAAAAAACCAAGTAAATCACTTGCAAGCACCAAAATGCTACTGAATGATGGTTTGTAAGAAATTGTTTCCATATAGCTTTGTGCTTACTGAAAAAATATTAATTTGTGGTGCCAATAATCTGATCATGCAGACTAGAAAAATGCTGAAAACAAGAATTACAACAAAGTTTCCCCTACAAATCTAGATTAAAAACTCAAAACTTTTTTCTTCTTTCAAAGGATGACCTATTGTTCTGCTATTTACATCAATCTTTCAGTTTGTATTCCAAAAACTTGGAATCACAGTCTGCATCATTCCTACTCAAAGAAAGACAATCTTTTAATGTATTATCCTCCCCTTTACTCTCTAATTATGACAAATGTGTTCAAAGTAAAGTAAATATCTTTCACACATGTGCTCTTGAGATCACTATCCTAAAAAGGAAAATGATCCACTAGTCATTCCACTAGACTTAAACAACACTTAAGTAACATGCAGAGATGAAAAATGAGACTCACGGAAGAGTCATCTTTTTTAGATTCGATAGGTCCTGCTATCTGTTCTTTAATGAAGGGTATGTCTTCGTTCAGCTTTAGACCATAACTTTCCATTTCAGGCCTTAGATTGTTGGAAGAGATCAAGTGCTCAAACATCTGGACAGAAGCATCTTCATGCTGCAAAGAAAAGAATTCTAATTATTAAGCCAAGCATATGCTGTCAACAAAAACACTACAGCTAAACCAAGAATATTCAAACAATGACACATCAGGGAAAGAAATAACATGTTTAATCAGTATAATCCACATAAACACAAAGAGGTTTCTTGTTACCACATTACACAAGCAGTGAAATGAACACTAGAAAGCTGTACTTTATCACAGCACCCAATACATAAATTACTTGTTTCAGCGGTGACCAGGGGAGCGTTTGCACAGTTAAAACTTGTGCGCCAGCTGCACCCATACCTTGAGAAGACCGACTTGGCCACAGTAGTCCATGCTCTGGTTACATCCCGTATAGACTACTGCAACGTGCTCTACGTGGGTTTGCCTTTGAAGACTATCTCGAAGCTTTAAATGGTCCAACGGACAGCAGCCAGATTACTAACAGGAGCAGTGCTCAGGGAGAATACAGCTCCACTGGCTGCCTGTCTGCTACCGGGCACAATTCAAAGTGCTGGCTTTAGCCTATAAAGCCCTAAATAATTCTGGCTCAACGTAACTGTCCGAACGCATCTCCCCTTATGAACCTTCTAGGACTTTAAGATCGTCCAGGGAGGCCCTGCTCTCGATCCCGCCTGTGTCATAAACACGTTTGGTGGGGACGAGAGACAGAGCCTTCTCAGTGGTGGCCCCTCGGCTATGGAATGCCCTTCCTGGGGACATTAGATCGGCCCCCTCCCTCTTAACATTTCGGAAAAGAGTCAAGACTTGGTTGTTTGAGCAAGCGTTTGAAAATGCAATGTAAAAGACATAAGAATATGGAACAACTGGATGATGAGATTGGACAATGTTTTTAATTGGGAGATGCAAATGAGTTATGTTTTTATTATTCTTGTTATGGTTTGATATTATGTGTTAATGTTTTAAATGTTTATGGTGTTCTTGGGCATAGAATTGTTGCCCCTGTAAACTGCCCTGAGTTGCCTAAGGGCTGAAAACATGCAAGTGTGAGTTGATCAATAGGTACCGCTTCTGCAGGCCACATGACCTTGGAGAAGTCTACAGACAACACTGGCTCTTTGGCTTGGAAATGAAGGTGAGCACCACCACCCCTCCCAGAGTCAAACACAACGAGACTTAATGCCAGAGGAAACCTTTACCTTTACTATACCAATGTTCACTTACGATTTAGCAACTGACCAGAAATGGATACTTCTGTGGCTATTTCGCCTATATTAATACTTTATATTTAAAATAAACAACTTTTATTTTGAACAAATTACTGTTTTCACAATCCTATATATTCGAGTCTTAAAATATCACTAACCATATATACTCATATATAAATTGACCTCATGTATAAATTGAAGACAGGTTATAGAGCTAAACTTACACAGATATCTTGGCTTTTATGCTTGTTCCTGAGGTCATTTGGGGTGCATTGGAGAGAGATTGATATGGTTATCATAGTTTTCTCTGGGCAGAAAGATGGCATAGATTCTGAATCTCAAAAACTAGAGTTAGTAGGGGATAACTGGCCTCATTTTTTGAATCAGCAGGTCAAATATGCCCAAAAACAGAACTAACACTTGAGGCACCAAAATGTGTGTTGGCCAGTGTTACAGATTTTGATATGGCTTGTGATAGCACAATACCGTCTCAAAGGGCATTCAAAAAGGGCTAGAAATGGGGGTGGTTTCTTTTTTATATATAAAAGTTAAGATACACTATTATAAAAAACCGGGACCTTCTCTGAGTAGAATGGTGAACTCAGCTTAGTTTATCCAGGGAGGGGGGGACCCTCCAATCCCTCTATTCTCTTAGCACTCATCTGAGGGAGAGCACCAAAGGTTTACCACCATTTCCCCGTCCACACATTCAAAAAGGTCAGAAGCAGAACTCTGACAGAATAGAAAGAGGTCAATGCTTCTTGCCTTTCACCAATCTACTGATAAAAAGATGCTTATTTTTTCAAATACTAGTTAAGATATAATACCATACTTATACTCAACCATGGATAAGTACACACTATGTTTTGAGGGGTTTTGACTAAAATTTGACAAACACACACATACATATATAAAAAGTTGTTGCACACATTTAATTTATTTGAGGATCACACAATAGTTTTATTAATCAAATGAGGACAGTATGAATATTATTTTACATATAATATACACACCTTCCATTGGAATCCAGGGCGAGCCCGTGGGATGAATCTTCCATCAAACATATGTGAAAATGGTCCATGACCTAACAAAAAGGAAATTTTCATATATAAGCCGTAGGAAAATGACAGATACAAGTTTTTGTTATTCTTTTTCATTTATATGTACCACTCCCAACGATTTCAATATTATTTCACCCAAAGGCTAAACATTTAATTAGGTTGTCAGACTGTATTCCAGCTATGGACCGTCCTATTCAATCTGTGAAGCCTTTATTCCTGGATTCCTTTACTCAAAATTGGAAGTATACTTCCAGATCACCTCTAGTTACACTGCTCATTTATGCCTAGATGTATTTTCTTATTAGCCCACATGAACCCCTTCATTGATCTCAAAAAGCTAACATACGATACGCAAGAAGTTTTCCATCAGGAAATATTCACGTACACATCCTTTCCCCTCCACACCCTCCAATGAGGTACCTCGTATGAACAACTTCATTATATGAACCTGCTGTTTGTTAGCCAGGTTTTTACAATTTTAAATAAAATATGCTTTTAGTTTTATCTTATTTTTCTGCTATAAACTGAGTGAGAAATTACTGGACAAAGTAGCATACAAGCATATCTGCCAAGTATTTTAGCATGGAATGGTAATTTCCTTTTCATGTCACATACTCACTTTGTTAGGATATCTGAGAAGCATCTTACCTAAATCATGACAGAGTCCAGCAATCTGAACACACAAAATATCTCTGTGGTTAATATCCAATTCTGGTTGTCGCTCTTGCAGTGCCCGGAGCAAGCAGCCTGCCAGATGGCTAACTCTGTTGCAAGAAAGTAAGGTTTCAGTTCTGTATTATCTGAAAAGTTGTTTACAAATAAAACATGTACTTATTATTTATTTTATTTATTTATTTATTACTTTGGACTTCTATGCCGCTGAACTCCATACGGCTCGCAGCGGCTTACAAGGCCAAGAGGCAACAAACACAAGCGATAAATAACAAACAAGACAAACACAACAACCAGGGGGTAGGGAAGGGGAACAGGAGTCAGAACAGGGCGTAGCAGTAATGGTCCGGGGCCTAGGTTAGACCCACTAAACCATCAAAAGATGGGAGGCTGGGGGGTCTCGAAGGGAATCCCCATCGCTGGCCACAACAACAAAGTGTGGGCCGGCTTTCTGCATCCCGCAGCCCGGCAAGGGGCACCGGGCATGGTGGAGAAGCGTTGTTCATCAGCCTCAGGTGTGTCCGGTGGCTGCGCTCGAAGCCCGAGCCCCAAAAAGTTCGAGGGCGAAAAGGGCGCCCAGGCCTGGGGTCAGGGGCAGAGGGCATCCTCCCCTCCTGGTGGCTGGAGGGACGGGTGAGAAGTCCAAGGGGTTGGCAACCCCGGCGCTGAGAGTCTCTGGAGGGGTCGGAGGGAAGGAGGCCGGTGCTCCTCGACCCACGGCGACGTCTCCTCCGGCGGCGACGCGGCTCCCGCCCGGGGCGCCAGCCCAAAGCCAGTTCATCACTGTGGTTAATTGTTAAATGCCACCAGGCTTACTCAACTATAACCATACCCACTGTTTAGAACCAACTTTTCTTTGGCTCATTTGTAATAAGTATGTTTTAATACTTTAAGCCATTTTTATCCATGCATATCCATGCATATATTTCCCAAAAGTTCAAAAACATACTTAAGCAATTTCCTGAAGAGGGCTTCTCTATAGAAGAGCTATAATCTTATTAGTAGCCATTCATACTGTTGGTAGACACTGCCATGTACCACTACATTAGCAAGTGTCCCAAAACATCCAGGGTCTCAGTCTAATCAAACATTAGAAGCAAGGAGATCATTCAACAGGTTTATTTGATTGAATCACCCTATTGTGTGAACAAAGGAAAAGTGCCTGACTGAACTGAGACACAGCTCAGTTTTATAGTCAACTCCTTGAGCATGCACACAGGCTCTTTTTATTTGAACTGTGTCTTGTCTTTACCTCTTCCTTTGTTTCCCTTTGGCTACAACTATTTATCAGTATTTTCTCAGAAGCTGTTTCCTCTTCCTGAGCCTGCCGCAATGCCTTCTGAACTTTTTACTTTGGCTGGTAATATTTCACTCCAACCCTGGCCCTGGTGAACTGCACTGTGCCTTATACAAAGAAAGGTTATGGCGAGGCTGCTAAAGTCAATGGCACTGCACTATATTCATGATGAAGGGGATGAGATTCAGAAAAACTAAATACTCAGTTGTGTCTGAAGTTTATACACCCCCAGCTACTAAATACATTTAGCAAACTAGATCATAAGATAGCATAACATTTTAACTACAGAATGTTAGAATGGAACAATGGATGTCATGGATATACACTACTATGGAATTTGCATTTGGCATTTGCTGATGCTCACAGGAACAGCTTTAGTATATATTAGTAGCAAAGTATTCTAGCTCAATAGAAAAAACAATGGAAGATCTCTTTACCCAAGTGAATGCTCAAACCGATTGTGTGATGCTCCTGGGAAAACATAGTAACTTCCACCCAATTGTTTAATGTATCGTAAGCGCTGAAACTGAGGTGTGTCAATTATTTTAACAAGCAGAGGGTGCATTTCAATGTGACCATGAACAGGATCATTAAATACCTGAAAAATATAAATAAATAAATAAAGTATAAGAGCTGCCCTGAACAAACAGAGAAAATGAATGTATTATATTAAAAAAAATAAATTTCTGAGACAACATTGTAGGGTTTCCTCATCTCTGTGATAGAATCATAGAGTTGGAAGAGACCTCGTGGGTCATCCAGTTCAACCCCCTGCCAAGAAGCAAGAAAATAATTCATAGTCACGGATGTTTATCAGACAAATATATATATCTGATGATCTCCAATGAAAATGTTAAGTATTTTAATTATCTGACAATTCAACTGGTATCAACATAACACATATTTAGAGATTGAGGAAAAATATTTGCACCGGTTTCCAGTATCTTTCAGGCAACTTGCTATGGTGACCAAGCAATTCTGGAAATTGTAGTCCAAATAGCAGCTCCACCACTCTCTGCGAGTATGCAAAATTAATTACATTGTGATATATTTGGTCTGCCTTAACAGATAATTTGAGAAAAAGAATATTAACTAGCAGAACTGGCAAAGGATGCATTTTCTTGCTATCTATCCCCAAACCATTCAAAAATCTGTGGGATTGCAGGAAGAATGCTCTACCGCCACAAGTCTCATATTTATGAAATTTGATGCACATTTGCTCTTCCACCAAAGTATAGGAAATAGCCAAGACGCTTGCACTGGAAAATGTTTGCCAATCCCATTGCAGTTGCTCAGTGCTGTTCTACAGCAGTTCTAGAAGTTGTTTTAAACTGGCACCATCTCATCAGAGCCCAACAGTCAATTGCTCAAGGACCAAAGTACTTGATTATTTACATTTTCCCCTTTGCTGCCTATATTGTTGTTATTCATTTGTTCAGTCCCTTCCAACGTGACCTCATAGACCAGCCCACAGCAGAGCTCACGTCCAGCCCTCGCCACAGCCCCCTCAGCTCCTTCAAGATCAAGCCAGTAATAAGGAAAAATTACTTATAAAGCATCCTCTTGAAATCTGATCTCCAACACCTTGCTCATAATATTCATCCGAGTTTTATTTCTTAATTGGAGAGCATTTAAATTCAAGCACACATCTCCACTTAACCTGAATACTACCTTACACAGTTAAGATTGTCTTCCAAAGGCTAGTCCGTGAAATTTTCTCATATGAAGAAAGAACATGCACTAATTTTATTCCTTCGTTTAAAACAATCACACTAGAGACAGCTCACAGCTATGCAGGCACTGTTGGAGTCCACACCAAAATTTCCCTGCCTGATGCTCTGTTCCTGGCCAACACCAATGGGGAGAAAAGAACACAGGAAATACATATACATCTCCCTCCATCACATTTCTCACAAACAACTGCTGGGTGCACTGGGAGGAGTGAAATGTGCTCCGTAGCAGTGGATAGGAGTCTGAATTTTCCATTCAAGTAGGATGAGCTTTAGAAAGCCAGGATCACACTGGTGTCCTTGGTGCAATCACTTCTTATAAAGGAATTTTAGAAGGAAAGTGAATTTAAATCTCCTTCTTGTATACAAGACAAGACAAAAAGAAAGACAGTAACTCAGGGTTTTTATCTAAAGGAAAGAAAGGAGTGGATCCTTATGATTTTTCAGTGGGTGAGAGGTTGAGAGGGAAGGCTCTGTGTATGGTTTCCAACCTATGTCCACTCTTGACCTAACAACTATCACTCTCCTGCTACAAACCTATATATTGTTTGGCTCTGTGCTCTTTTAAGTGGGGAGGGAGCCCTGTCACTACTGTCCACAAAACAGAAGAAGAAATTGTGAAACTTCCCTCCCAACAATCAATATGCTGCAATCATTTTTTTCCTTTCTGCTCTTCCACCCCAAATGGCAGCTACTCTTGTCTGGCTAATTAGAAGATCAGAAAGAAAAGGTTAGAAAAACAATTTTAAATCAGTAAGTAGCCAATATATTTGAATCTAAAATGTCATCACATACAATAAAAGTTGCTAATGTAGAAATCATCCTTATGTTAGTAGTTTGGGGGGGTAAGGTGTTTCTTTTAGCCTCACAGACAAAAAAGAACCAAAACAAAACTTGATTTCACAATAGAGCAAATGCTTCTCTCACCTTCATTTTATCAGCATCACTTTGTGCCAATTTGCGTAGGCAATCTAGAATCTTTAGTCTCATATTCATCTCTCTGAAAATTATCAATAACCACACTGGATTAAACTGACACTTTAATAAGTTCATGTAGTGACAACTAAGATCTTTTCCAGTCAAAAAGCAACCAGATGTAGTTTTAACATATCACTTAATAGTTCTTGTGAAGTGCTACCCATATATACGGTAAGATGCAATTTACTTCTATTATGAGAGAAAATACACGATAATTTGACAAATGTTTCAATTGTATTGTCGAAGGTTTTCATGGCTGGAATCACCGGGTTGTTGTAAGCTTTTCAGGATGTATGGCCATGTTCCAGAAGCATTCTCTCCTGACGTTTCGCCTGCATCTATGGCAGGCATCCTCAGAGGTTGTGACCTCACAACCTCTGAGGATGCCTGCCATAGACACAGGCAAAATATCAGGAGAGAATGCTTCTGGAACATGGCCATATAGCCCAAAATACTTACAACAACCCAATGTTTCAAATGTAAATATTATTTGGTCTGAAGCATCTACAGACAAAAAACCCCCAAAGTTTCAGCTCCTTCAAAAGATAATCAGATTTGGTTGGCAATTTAATGTAATCATAAACTTAGTTCACATGTTTTGAGGTGAACAGAAAATGTGTTGATTACATAATCTATACCGATTCCTTACACTTGTGCTTTCACAAAATTCTGTTCTATTTTATACTCAAAATATCTTTGTTAGTCTCACTTTTTAGTGACAACATGTTTTACTTTCTACTGAATATTATAACCTTCTATTGTGAAACTCCGAAAAACACAAGGCAGCATCCATCTTTGTGATGCTTGAGAACGTAATTCCTTTTTGTAGTATAATGAAATGAAATTCTTTTTTTAGTTTTGCGAGTCAGTAATTGTCTGACAATATATCAATAGGTAAGATTTGCTTTCAAAACTAGAAATAATACTTGAAGACTATAATCGCGTAAAGACTTTTACATTGGGTTGCTGTGAGTTTTCTGAGCTGTATGGCATGTTCCAGAAGCATTCTCTCCTGACGTTTCACCCACATCTATGACAGGCATCCTCAGAGGTTGAGGGGTCTGTTGGAAACTAGGCAAGTGAGGTTTATATATCTGTGGAGTGTCCAAGGTGGAATAAAGAACTCTTGTCTGCTTGAGGCAGGTGTGAATGTTACAACTGGTCACCTTGATTAGCATTGAATGGCTTTGCACCTTCAAAGCCTGGCTGGTTCCTCCCTGGGTGAATCTTTTGATGGGAGGTGTTAGCTAGCCCTGATTAATTCATGTCTGGAATTCCCCTGCTTTTTAAGTGTTCTTCTTTAATTACTGCCCTGATTGTAGAGTTTTTAAAGAAAAAACTGGTAGCCACATTTTGTTCATTTTCATTGTTTCTTCCTTTCTGTTGAAATTGTCCACATGCTTGTGGATTTCAATGGCTTCTCTGTGTAGTCTGACATGGTTGTTGTTAGAGTGGCCCAGCAGTTCTATGTTCTCAACCAGCCAGGTTGAGAATTATTTATTGGACTGACAATGGAATAACTTGGATTATGACTTGAACTTGTGTAATTTTAATTGGATGTTTTTATATGTGATATTTTAACAATTGTTTTAAATGTAAATTGTTATTATAATTGTCTTGTTTGGGCATCTAATGATTGCCAATTGTGAGGCCACCCTGAGTCGCCACCCTCGGGGGAGGGTGAGAAGGATGGGATATAAATGTACGAAATAAAATAAGTAACAAATAAACATGGCCATACAGCCTGGAAAACTCACAGCAACCAAATGATTCCGGCCATGAAAGCCTTCAACAACACTCCTACATTGCTTCTGCAGCCACAAATAACATTTTTTCTTTCATGTGTTCAACTAAATGTAGTACTAATATTTATTTATTCATTTATTTACAGTATTTATATACTGCCTTTTTCATCCCTGGGGGGCCTCAAAGGGTTTACACATAAAATGGCAACATTCAATGCCTTACATTGGGCACCGATACAATGTCAATACAAACAATTACAATAGTAAAACCACAATAAAAAATAAATCATAATTAAAATAATACATCAACAAGCATTAAAACAATAAAAGTTTCGTCAGTTGAATCGCCATTCCAGTCAATGTCCCTCTAAACTGCTACATACATCTACTGTCCGAAGGCCTGGTCCCACAACCATGATTTTTTTCCTAAAAGCCAGGAGGAAAGGAGCAGATCTTATCTCATTTGGGAGTGTGTTCCATAGGCGGGGGGCCACAGCCGAGAAGGCCCTGTCTCTCGTCCCTGCCAGAGGCATTTCTGCTGTTGACAGAAACAAGAGCAGGGCCACCCTGGATGATCTTAGATTACGAATAGGTTAATATCAGGGTCACATTCTTTTTTCTTCAGCAGTAAGCAGATAAAAATAGGCACTAACTGCACAAAGTATTAATGTAGGAATTATCACACAAATTTTCGTAACTTCCTCTTACCTAAATCCAATTTTTTCAAGATGAGATTCTGTAAGGTGGAGTAAACATGAACCAGTGATATCGTTTTCTAAGAGGTAAAGAAAACACCTGTTAGTTTCCTACACCTCTGTTTCTGAAATTCTTGGTATTTCAAGAATCGTGCAAATTTTACAATAAAAAATGTCAGGAACATTAGGTTGCTATTTTAATCTGAATTATAGAGTGCACCTACACAATAGAATTAATGTAGTTTGGCACCACTCTAACTGCCATAGCTCCATACCGTGGAATTTTGTATCTATAACCTGAGCACAAACTATAATCTGCAGAATCTTCCAAATCAGCATATTACGATTGCAAATACTGCTGTTGGAGATTTTACTCTTGATACATTTGGGCAACTAACGGCCAATCAGAACAGAAATTGAGTGAATGGGCAACAAAGTGGCAAATGCATTTTAACCTAAACAAGTGTAAAGTCATGCACATCGGGGCAAAGAACCCCAACTACACCTACCAATTGATGGGGTCAAAGCTTTCCGAGACAAACCAGGAAAGGGATCTTGGGGTCTTGGTGGACAGCTCAATGAAGATGTCAACCCAGTGCGCAGCAGCAGTGAAAAAAAAACAAATTCTATGCTAGGCATGATCAGAAAGGGAATCGAAAATAGGTCAGCAAATGTTGTATTACCTCTCTACAAATCTATGGTAAGGCCACATTTGGAGTACTGTGTACAATTCTGGTCTCTTAAGAAGGATATAACGGAACTGGAAAAGGTACAGAAAAGGGCAACAAGAATGATCCAAGGGATGGAGCGGCTCCCTTATGAAATCAGGTTGCAACGCCTTGGTCTTTTCAGCCTTGAAAGACAGCGTTTAAGAGGTGACTAGATCAAGTGTATAAAATCATGCATGGGATAGAAAAGGTGAATAAAGAAAAATTATTTTCTTTGTCACAAAACACTAGGACTAGAGGGCACTCCCTGAAGCTCCAAGGAAGGAAAATTAGGACTAATAAAGGGAAATATTTCTTCACCCAGAGGGTCATTGGGTTATGGAACTCACTTCCAGAAGAGGTTGTGACAGCTGTCAGCCTGAACAACTTCAAGGCAGGATTAGACAGATTCATGGATACCAAGTGTATCGGTAGTTACTGAAAAGGACATTCAAGTGCCACCTCGGAGTTGGTTGAGGTAGGCACGATTTCCCAGGGTACTGGTTGTGGGGGGTCGGGAGCAGGTCAGGGTTTTGCCCTCCCTTCTGCTCGAGATCCCCGTGTACAACTGGTGGGCCACTGTGTGATACAGAATGCTGGACTAGATGGGCTGAGGTCCGATTCAGCATGGCTCTTCTTATGTTCTTATGTTCTTAAATAATATACTGAAAAATAATACAGTAGTTTCTGCACACACAGGCAACCCCCACGCTACACAAAATCATACTCAGTTGGAAAAAAATGCATTTTTAGACCCAAAATGATGTGACACTGATCCTTAAGAATACACTGAGCATCTTGACCATCTATATTGAGTGTTATCATACAAGAAAAAGAAATAAAAATTACGGAGATATGGAAGAAAAGGAATAATGTTGCTTAAGTCTCTAACAAGTAAGAATAAGCATCCTGTCAGGGGAAGCAGTGATATTGTCAGAATGTGTCCGTCCAAGCTGAAGTCAACAAGCTGTCCGTTCACTCCATGACCAACTGATAAGGGCCATCTGGACAAGGAGGGAGGAACCTGGGAGATGCTGCATGTTCTGTGGGAATGTAATGTAACCGTAGAATAGATAAGAAGGGAGGTCAGGGGTTGGAAGTGTGAAAAACTGCGGGTTTGGCGGGAATAGGTTAGAACTAGCTTTTGTTTTGCTTTAGTAAATACGAGCAATAAAAGTATCCAAGGAACCCTCCTTGTGAGCATGTTTTTGTTCTAAAGTTGCCCAAGAGATATGTGAATCACAGAGTTGGAAGAGACATTCACTCCAATACCCTGCCATGCAGGAAAAGCACAACCAAAGCACACCTAACTGATGGCTATCCAGCCTATGTTTAGAAGCCTCAGAGAAGGAGCCTCTGCCACTCTCTGATGCAG
Source organism: Anolis apletophallus (assembly GCA_030556195.1). Taxonomy (NCBI): domain Eukaryota; kingdom Metazoa; phylum Chordata; class Lepidosauria; order Squamata; family Anolidae; genus Anolis; species Anolis apletophallus. Next base: position 48,705,016 of record JARBWK010000005.1, read on the forward strand.
TGACCTCAACTGCTGAACAGCTCTTACGCTCAGGAGGTTCTTCCTAATCTCCTTTCCTGTAGTTTGAACTAATTGATCTGAGTCTCCAGGACAATAGAAAACAAGCCTAGTCCTTCTTCTTTATGACATCCTTTTCAAAATTTATAAATGGCTATTATGTCTCCTCTCTGAAGTAGGGAGAAGTCCCCTTTCTTAGCAGCGTCAGCGGTGGGACAGAAAAACACAACAACGACAGAGTCCTTAGTTCAGCAGTTCAAAATCAAGCTCTTTTATTAAAAGAAAAATTGTCAAGAGATTCAGGACATCAGACATAAGAGTGTCTCGGCGAGATGCCAACCCTGAATCTGCCCCCCTTACCTAAACGTACAGTCTATATACCGTTGTTCCTTTTTGATCTGCCCTGATTGATTGGGGCTGTTTGGCCAAAACGTTTGTGATAGTCTTTGTAGTTCAAAGGATGGGATGTGCATCTCAAGAGATACCAGCTTTCCTGTCGATGCTATCTCTTCTTCTTCCTGGGACCAACTCAGCCTACCTGGTCAAATTGTTTTATGGCTTTTTGAATAACAAATGCTAGAAACAAGTTCCTGCTTGGATCAGTAGGAGGGCAAGCTTCAAAAGGCGCATCTGAGCTTCAAAAAGCACATCTGCTTAATTAACACATTCCTTAGGTCTATAGCAGGGGTGGGCAATTACCGGCCCTCCAGGTGTTTTGGACTTCAACTCCCAGAAATCCTAGCCAGTTTACCAGCTCTTAGGATTTTTGGGAGTTGAAGTCCAAAACACCTGGAGGGCTGGTTATTTCCCCTACCTGGTCTATAGCTTTTAACATCAGCACCTCAATGTTGCTGGCTAGTACAGTCTAACTGGGACTATGGGAATTCCAATCTACTAATTGTATCTATACAGAGACTACCTGAACCAAACTACCTCCATCTTGCTTTCTAATGTTTCCATTCCTGTCCCATGCCACCTCATCCCCACCTTCTCTTCTGCAGGGCAAACATACTCAGCTCTTTAAACCACTCACTGCTCATAGGGCATGGTTTCCATACCTTTGATCATTTGCCCCTCTGTACTACAGAAAGCTACTTCAAACAGAAATTTCAGGAAGGCAGCATCCTTTCTTTATTCTTGACTACTGAAATCTCTGAACAGTGCTACAAGGCTCCAAATACCTACAGCTCAAACAGGATTATTCTTCATAAAATGAGTCTAACCCTACAATCTAACATCAAACCCTTCAATCTAACATCAAACCAACAAATTTTGAAGGACAGTTCTCTAATGAACAGCAGACTGTTGCCACGCACACAGGACAGCAAACTGACCTCTGAACTGACAACACTGCTAAATATGCCAGCACCAAAAAGCAAATAGAGACATGTACATTTCATCACTTGTCATACCATTAAGCCTTTAAGCAGGACATAACGGCATTCCTTGCACAGGACTTCATTCCTAGATTATTTCTCTATGTTGCACATGTCATTTTTCTTGACACAAATCTCAAAATTATATTCTTGATCTAAACCTCAAAACAAAGGGTACTTATGTGCTATCTATAATTGACAACGTCAACAATCTTTTTGTGTAGTTCTCTCTCCCAAATACTCCTGTTCTCAGTTATGTTGTCTAAATAAAGACTAATCTGGCCAATTAATGCAACACAGTCCTCTATCAGGTAATCTACAAGAATGATCTCACAATTTACTAGTATGTTTAATGTATATTTACAAATTAATATATCGAGTTATAGGTACAATCTTTCTCCAGTGGCTAATAAGTACCATGGATGGCAAGTGTTTCAGTAATTTATTAAAAGCAGTATATGATTACTGACTAGAGTTGTGTTTTTTTTTGTGTCAAGAGCAACTTGAGAAACTGCAAGTCACTTCTGGTGTGAGAGAACTGGCCGCCTGCAGGGCATTGCCCAGGGGACGTCCAGATGTTTTTGATATTTCACCATCCTTTTGAGAGGCTTCTCTCATGTCCCTGCATGGGGAGCTGGAGCTGACAGAGGAAGCTCATCCGCGCTCTCTCCGGATTTGAAGCTCTGACCTGTTGGTCTTCAGTCCTGCCAGCACAAGGGTTTGACCCACTGCACCACCAGGAGACATGATGAGGGCCATGTATCAATATGTGAGGGGAAGTCATAGGGGGGAGGGAGTAAGCTTGTTTTCTGTCCCCCTGCAGACTAGGATGCAGAACAATGGCTTTAAACTACGGATAAGAAAGGCGATTCCACCTGAACATTAGGAATAACTTCCTAAGTGTGAGAGCCGTTCAGCAGTGGAACTCTCTACCCCTGGAGTAGGCTCCTTCTTTGGAGGCTTTTAAGCAGAGGCTGGATGGCCATCTCTCGGGGGTGCTTTGAATGTGATTTTCCTGCTTCTTGGCAGGGGGTTGGACTGGATGGCACACGAGGTCCCTTCCAAATCTATGATTCTAAGTCCTTTTCCCCCTCAGCCGAGGCTGTTAGGTATGGTGGGAGTTGGTCCAAAACACCTGGAGGGCCCAAGTTGCATAAGCCATTTCTACCTGCTAATTTGAATATGGTATCTGATTGGCCAGCCTCAACATTCTAACACTCTTAAGCGGCTGAGGGGGAAAAGGAAAGGGCCTGAGGCTGTGAGGCATGGTGGGAGTTGGAGTCCAAAACCACTGAAGGGCAGGCCCAAGTTGGCCCGTGCCTGGAGTAACCTGCAGCGAAGAAGGCGCCCGGCATCCGGTATCACTGCCGCTTAATCAACAGGCTCTGGCCCCCAAGGCCACTCCCACTCCTCACCTCGGAGCCTGCTCAGCTGCTCCGCGTCGCCGAGGCCCCTGGCGCGAAGGAAAGCACACAGCTGCGCCGCGTCCCACTCCCGCGGGCGGAGGGGGCTCGGCAGCCTCTCGGGAACCGCCGAGACGCGCTTTTCCGGCGTGCGCAGGTCTTGGTCTTCGGACGGGCTCGAGGGGAAGGCCCGCTTCGGCGCCGCATCCCTCTCGTTGCGGTACTCCATCGCCACCCGGGCCGGGATGCAGCGCAGCCACCGCGCGACTTCCTTCCGCGCCGAAGGCTCGAGGGCGACTGAGGCGGGCCAGACGCGAGCCAGAGGCCACCCGGCGGGAAACGGCATCACGTGACAGCGGTCCTCCACTCAGGGGCGCGCAAAGAGGGGCGGCCAGCCAATCCGCTTCGCCGCTGCTCTGAGGGACGCCCGTTCCCTCTTGAAACTAATGGGTTGCCGCCTCCCAGCAGTCCCTCTGCGCCTCTCCAGCCTCAGGCCACGCTGCGTCGCTTCTCTTTCCTTCAAAGAGATGGACACCGCTCACCCACCATAAGGACTGAGGGCCCTTCCACACAGCCCTACATCCCAAAATATCAAGGGGCAGGAAAATCCCACAATATCCGCTTTGGGCTGGGTTACCTATGGCCCCTTCCACACAGCTGAATACAATCCCACATTAATTATCTGCTTTGAACTGGGATCTGTGGCAGTGTGGACTCAGATAACCCAGTTCAAAGGACACACTATGGGATTTCCTGTCTTGATATTCTGGGATATAGGGCCTGGTGCAGGTCTGGGCAAACTTGGGCCTTTCAGGTGTTTTGGACTCCAACTCCCACAACTCCTCACAATTCCTCCACCAGGCCAGCCTGGGCAAACTTGGGCCTTTCAGGTGTTTTGGACTTCAACTCCCACAACTCCTCACAATTCCTCCACCAGGCCAGCCTGGGCAAACTTGGGCCTTTCAGGTGTTTTGGACTTCAACTCCCACAACTCCTCACACTTCAACTTCCTCCACCAGGCCAGCCTGGGCAAACTTGGGCCTTTCAGGTGTTTTGGACTTCAACTCCCACAACTCCTCACACTTCCTCCACCAGGCCAGCCTGGGCAAACTTGGGCCTTTCAGGTGTTTTGGACTTCAACTCCCACAACTCCTCACAATTCCTCCACCAGGCCAGCCTGGGCAAACTTGGGCCTTTCAGGTGTTTTGGACTTCAACTCCCACAACTCCTCACAATTCCTCCACCAGGCCAGCCTGGGCAAACTTGGGCCTTTCAGGTGTTTTGGACTTCAACTCCCACAACTCCTCACAATCCTCCACCAGGCCAGCCTGGGCAAACTTGGGCCTTTCAGGTGTTTTGGACTTCAACTCCCACAACTCCTCACAATTCCTCCACCAGGCCAGCCTGGGCAAACTTGGGCCTTTCAGGTGTTTTGGACTTCAACTCCCACAACTCCACCAGGCCAGCCTCAAACTTGGGCCTTTCAGGTGTTTTGGACTTCCTCCACCAGGCCAGCCTGGGCAAACTTGGGCCTTTCAGGTGTTTTGGACTTCAACTCCCACAACTCCTCACACCTCCACCAGGCCAGCCTGGGCAAACTTGGGCCTTTCAGGTGTTTTGGACTTCAACTCCCACAACTCCTCACAAGTCCTCCACCAGGCCAGCCTGGGCAAACTTGGGCCTTTCTGGTGTTTTGGACTTCAACTCCCACAACTCCTCACTATTCCTCCACCAGGCCCGCCTGGGCAAACTCGAAAAACAACAGCCATCACAGCTACCTTTCTAAACATCCTTTCCTCACAGATATTAAAATCCCAACTGTCACTTTGTAACTGACATTCCTCAAGGTTCCATTTAGCAGTCTTGAGACAGCGCCATCTGGTGTCAAACATGTCACACTGCAGGTCATCTCAAACTGCGAAAATATATCTTGTGCTGACTCATGAATTGCTATTCAAAATGCAATAATCTGACACTCCTCCTTCATGAGCAACACAAGTACACACATTACTTATAATAACAATATCTTCTTACAAAATACATTTAATTTACAATTAGTCAATGCTTTTGTAAACATATCAGCCATATTCTCATCTGACTGGACATACACAGGATTAATAAAACCATCCTGTACTAACTTTCTAACATTTTGGTACCTTACCCCAATATATTTTGTTCTCTGCTTTAATCCTTCAGCATTTGATATTGCTATACAAGATTGAGAATCAGTAAATAAAGATATCTTATCTTCAAAACTTTGGAACTCGTTTACTAGAGCCTTTCAACTCGTTTACTAGAGCCTTTCAACTCCCACAACTCCTCACAATTCCTCCACCAGGCCAGCCTGGGCAAACTTGGGCCTTTCAGGTTTTACTTCCTTATACATACCTGTATTTTTATTACTCATTTTACATAACTCCCCTTCAAACACAATGGATAAACCATGGTCTGCAAGTTGTTTCACCCGTAGAACATTGTGTTCTAGCTCAGGAACTAAATAAACATTGTCTAACTTTAGACTAAGTTGACCAATTTCAACTTCTCCCTTTGTTAAACCTTGCACCTTTGACCATTGGCTAGACTCACACAAACTTTGCATAGAACCAGATAAAGGTTCCTTCTCTGCTAACAATTTACTATCCTTAACAAAACTCTTTGCACTCCCAGAGTCAATAATCCAGGGTACCTGAGGAATAAAATCATTGTTACATTGTAAACTCATCAACAGACAGCCTGAATCAGAGTCTTTTCTTGAATTGTTGATCTGTTCTTTCTTGCTCTGTGCTGATTCACTCTTCTTAAACTTGTTCTGATGACACTGTCTAGCTTTGTGTCCTCTTTTATTACAAATGTAACAGATGATGTCACACTGGATTGTCTCTTTCCTCTTCATATTGAAGCCTTTGTTGACCGACTTCTCCGTTGAAAGTTGCTGGGCATTTCTTCTGTAACAAGCCCAGTTCTCCAATCTAGTCGAAACTAAGTCGAAGTTGATGTCCTCTTCTTTCACAGATTGCATGGAGTCAATGAATGAGTTGTAGCTCTGCCCCAAACTGCTTAGTAGAATTAAGCCTCTCTGATCTTCTGTAAAATTGGTGCCCCTTGCTGCTAAATCATTAAATAGGCTCAGCATTTTACTCAAATGAGTCTCTCTGGCACAATCTTCCATTGACAGAAGCTTCAGTGAAAACAGTTCTCTGCTCAATAAAACTTTTGAGCCTCCAGTAGCCTGCTGATACAGCTTTTCAAGCCTTTTCCAACAGTCAGCGGCTGTTTCTTCCAGAGCTAAATATGTGAGGTGCCTATCGTCAACTGACAGGATGATGGTAGCCCTTGCCTTGCCATCTTTCAACCTTTCTGCATCAGAAATAGGTTGATGTGTTAAGCAGGATAGCAGCTCCTCCTTTGCCAAAACTGCTCGCACTTTGGTAGCCCATATTAAATAATTTGAGCTGCCTCTGAGTTTTTCTAAATGATGCTGTGCTCCAAATAATGCCATCTTTCTTCACACTACAGATGCTCCTGTCAAAAATTCACTTCAGCTTTTTTCTCTAACACTGAGGTAAACAGCGACTTCTGCTGCAATTTGCAGTGTTATTCAAAAACTTTTTCTATGAATTATGGGTTATGTAGTATCTCTGTGCCTCTGCAATTCTGGGTTCTGGGTTCTGGGATCTGGGCCCATAACCTCTTCGGCGTTGAGTATTTATGTCACAGCGGATAGGCAACAGAAATATAGAAGTTTAATTCCCCATCGGCCCAAAAAACTCCAGTCTCTGTTCGAGTGAATAATGAAACTCTCATTCAATTTACAAGGTAAATATATAACTTTGTATTGAATTGTATTTAACAATAACTGGCAAAACATCGAAAAACAACAGCCATCACAGCTACCTTTCTAAACATCCTTTCCTCACAGATATTAAATCCCAACTGTCACTTTGTAACTGACATTCCTCAAGGTTCCATTTAGCAGTCTTGAGACAGCGCCATCTGGTGTCAAACATGTCACACTGCAGGTCATCTCGAACTGCGAAAATATATCTTGTGCTGACTCATGAATTGCTATTCAAAATGCAATAATCTGACAAAAGGGGCCAGAGAGACTGGATACAACCACATCAAAATTGAAACCTACCACAGTTGGTACCACACAAAAGTTTCATATAAATAAATATTGTCATATTAATACATGCTGGACATGTAAACTGAGGCTCCATTTACACTGCCATATAACGGAACAGCATTATATTGTAGTGCAGACTCACGCTCTGTGATATAGTGCAGGCCAACCGCCTTATATGGCAACGTAGATGGAGCATGGTGAAGGGATTGGATTCTCTTTTCCCTGTAAATTGAATTTGGACATTTGTATTCCCTTCAAAGAAACGGACACAACCATTAGGACGAAAAACTGAGACCCCTTTCACACAGCTGAATAACAGCGAATTACAGGCAGAGGTGGGTTTAACGATAAGCGAAGGGAAGCGGCTGCTTATGGGCGCCACGTCGCCAGGGGCGCATCCGGCCGCCAGGTTCGGCGCATGGAGCGCTATGGAGACAGTCAGAGGCAGAGCATGCCCCCGGCTGCAAAAAGCTCCTCCCCACCCTGCATTGCAGGGCGACCAGCGGCTCCGGGCAGCCAGGCCTGCCCTGCTGCAATGGCGCATGTGCGGAAGACAGCTAGTTTCATGCATGCGCTGTTGCTGATGGGAGGAGCTTTTTGCAGCCGGAGGGGCTCCGCCTCTGGCCGCTTCCAAAACGCTCCTCCCTTTCAGCCCCGCATAGGGGGCATGCACGAAACTAGCTGGTTGTGTGCATTCTCCAGCGCGCACATGCACAATCTCCACCAGGCTGGAGAGACAGGGGGCACCAAAGTAATGTTTACTTACTACTATTTATTACCTTCACCCAGTCCTGATTACAGGGAGTGGTCAATCCCCCTATTTAAGAAGCTCCATTGGTTGTCGTTCATTTTCTGGTCCCAATTGAAGGTGCAGGTTATCACCTATGAAGCCCTAAACAGTTTGGGACCAGCCTACCTTCGTGACCGCATCTCCTACCACAAACCTGTACGATCCCTTCGATCCTCGGGGGAGACCCTCCTTTCGCCCCTTCCTCCATTACAGGCACGACTTGTGCGAACGAGGGAGAGAGCCTTCTCCGCTGCCCCCCGGGCTGTGGAATTTGCTACCTGGCGAGATTAGGCAAGCCTCCACCCTAGCAGCCTTTAAGAACGATCTAAAAACTTGGCTTTTCTGATGTGCTTTTGGAGAGTGGCCATATATTTCATTCCTGATGCTTCACCTTCAGCCTTGTCCTCATTTTGCACTCCCCACCCCCACCTTATTGGATGTCCCATCCCCTACCAGCTCCTCCCTCATAAATATACCTTTTCACTGCTATCTCATCCAGAGTTTTATCATTTGATGTTATCCATTTGGCCCGCGCCCACTGTCTTTGATATTTTCTTATATTAGTTTGCACTGCTTACTTTAATTGAATGTTTTATCTATTTCATTGTGACGTTATTTCTGTTGATTTGTATTTTATTTTGCTTTAATGTATCGTCGGGCTTGGCCTCATGTGAGCCGCTCCGAGTCCCCTTTAGGGGAGATGGTGGCGGGGTATAAATAAAGATTATTATTATTAATATTAGTATTATATTATAAAACCCAACATTTTCTGCTTTGAACTGAGATATATATAGCAGTGTGGTCTCAGACAACCCAGTTCAAAGCAGATATTGTGGGACTTTCTGTCTTGATATTCTGGGTTATATGTCTGTGTGGAAGGGCCCTGACTTATAGTGACCCGAAGGCAAGCATGTCGCAAGAGCTTTTTTTTTCAAGATTAGTTCAGTTAGATGTTGCCTTACTCTGAGGCTGAGACAGTGTAACCATAATGGGGAAATCTATTCAATTTTTTCTGACAGTGTGGCTGCTGTTCTGCTTGAAAAGAGGCATCTCCACCGCCCACTTCCTATTCAGCTGTCTCAATAGGCTACCATTATATTGTATCACAGGTATAAATAGATGAACAGGCCAAGCCATATTCAGGTTACAAGCAATGGCCAGTGGTGGAGATAAATCAAATTGGAGTTCCCTGTTTCCTGAAGTTTACCTTATTTATTGGATTTTTAGATGCACATGGTACTGTATATCTAGGGTGTGGATGTCTTTAGTTGTATGTGTACCTATACCCCAGTAATACAACTGGAACCAACATTTGCACATTTGTTCTATAATGTAACTTTTATAGACACAGATCTGTGCTATGTTGGCTTTAGCATAAGCAGAGTCAAGATTGTATCCAAGAGTGAAATTGAAGCTGATGCTTGCCTGTTTTGAAAGTGACCTTTGAGTGTTCCTCCACCTCAGATATACAGGTTTGTTTTGCACAAACAGCCACCATCTCCATAGACTTAAGTGACAGTTCTGCACACCTGCCCCTGAATGAAAATCAGCATTAATTGAAGCTGCAGATGGATCAAGTAAAACATTAGTCTTTGAGTGGGTTGTTGTAGGTTTTTCAGGCTGTAGTCTTTGAGTTCAGCTCTAGAAACATCATGGACACCCTCTCAGAGTATGTACATGGTGCTGAGTGTCCCAGAGAATGGGAGATTCTACATTTAGGCCACAAAGACCAAATGCACAAATATAAGATGGTGGTAGCATAAATATCCTTAGAAGCTACATAGGGTTAGGACTGATTATTACTTGGATAGCAGGCCACCACTAAATCCCAGGTGCTGTCAGCCATATTTCAGAGGAAGGAAATGGCAAAACTACTTCTGAATATTCCTTGCCTAAGAAAATCCAGTGAAATTCAACAGGTCACCGTAAGTTGACAGGCACACACATGGCTCAGCAGTACTACATATGAACAGGACACTAGGATCACTGTTGCTGATAAATTGAGCATGACCCAGCACTGTGATGCTGTAGGGAAGAACGTGAATGCTATGTGATCCTACATTAACAGAAGTAGAATTTTCAAGTTTTGGAAGGTAATAATCCCACTAAGTTCTGCACTGGTCAAGCTTCATCTGGTGTACTGAGTTCAGAACTGAGGAGGAGCAGGCCCCAGCTGGTAGAACCAATTGTAATGTTTTGAAGTTACAGGAGAGAATATTTTGACTGAACATTAGAAGGAGCTGCTTGGGAGTAAGAATGGGTCAGCAATGGAACCAATTGTCTAAAGAGGTGGTGGAGTCACTTTCTCTGGACATCTTCATAAAGAGACTGGGCAGCTGGAGATCTTGAACTGAGCGGGGGATTGGATCTGATGGTCCATAAGGTCTCTTCCAGTTCTATGATTCTATAATCTAATTGACAAGTTGGATGCAAAATTTGTTTTGGTCCTACTAGATAACCCACCAAGTTTGGGAACTCTTTGACAAAGCCTGTGGATTTCTATAACTTAAGAGACAAAGAGAAATGTCAGCTCACTATAACTACTCGTAAATGAATACACAGAACGCCATCTGGAAGCACTAGGAATTTTACTATAGGAATCAAACATGCAAAAAGCCAGGAGTGTCGTTACAGATCAGGACACTGCCTTATATACTTTCCCAATTTTGGGCGTGGTCTACATTCAAAGGTACACATTCCCACCAAATGCAAAACCCCAGCCCCGGAGGATGCTGGGAAATTTTCTCGCCTTTAGGTGTACTGGCTCTCCTTTTCCACGCCAGGGATCGCAGGTGTCTTATCTTCCGGTGATGTCAGTGGCCTTGAGTTTGGCTGCCAGGATCCAGGCACCAAATCTCAGGCTCTGACAGAGAAAGGTAGATACTTTAGAATATACAGTTGCCACTCCATTTATATAGAACGAGCTAATGGTGTCAGCTCCTGCTAGGGTCTACGAACAAACCACGCTCACACAGGATTTTTCCTGGGACATGTAGTTATTCACTCCTAACTCAAAGGCAGCAAAGACAGAACTGAAGAATTCCTGCTCAAACACTCTTTCAAATTTCCCTCAGTTCCCTCCTCCTTCTCCCTCCCACCGTTTGTCCTTTACAATATGCAATACACATTCCATCTCCCAGTCCTCCTCCGGGCCAGATGGTCTTCTTATCAGATGCCAGTCGTGGCTAGATAGTTTGTTTATATAACTCTCTCTGGCCGCAACTGACATAAGGGTTTATCAGCACTCAGGTGAGTACTAGTGGTCTTGGCCTCCTCTTACTTATTCTCTTTTACAATCCCACTTGCTCCTATTTGTCTTGATGCCATTCTTTCATCTGCTCTGCTGTCACAGTGTGTTTGTGTTATGCTTTCAGCTGAGTCAGTAGTCTGCATTTCTGTTTTCCAGCCTCTTGGATGGTAACAGCAAAAGACCTGATGCAGGCCCAATGTGGTCGAGAATTTCTGGTTGCCTTTGACACAGGTATTAAGTTGCATTGGGTTATTACAGGGAAAAATAACTGATTGGGGATCTGGGAGATTCTGCAGTAGAAAATCTCAGACCAGTGGCCATCTTATGTGAAATTAAACCCACTCAAATATGGAAGTGCCTATTAAGCTTTGGGATCCATCTGGTTCAAGGGTGAGAAACTATGCCTACAGCTCCCATCAGCACTAGTCAGCACAGCCAATGGTAAGATATAGTAGGACGCGCAGTCTAAAAACATCTGGAATGCTGATGGTGCGTCTCCCTGATTTAGTTTGCATCATGACAGTTTGTTTCTCGAGTGAAGAACATTTGGTTCTCCATTCCTTACGGGACACAATTTCAAAATGACCAACCCAGCATAGCCAATAAGAAAGGGTTGTGGGACTTGTAACCTTCGGGCTGAGAGGGGCGGTATAAAAGTATAGTAACCCCAAACATTCAAAAGCATTCCACTACCAGTTTGTTTCAAACTATTACTGTCCAGTCAGCCTCACATCAATACCAGGCAAGATTCAGGAAAAGATAATTAAGGAAGTGGTCTGCAAACACTTAGAAGCAAATGCGGTCATCGCTAATAGTCAACACGGATTTATCAAAAACAAGTCATGGCAGGGGGTTGGACTGGATGGCCCACGAGGTGTCTTCCAACCGTTAATCGGCGAAACGGACGGGCCCCCTGCAGCTGAAGCCGTTAAAAGCGGCGTGCCCAGCGTTTCTCTGGCACTTGGGACCACTGTCTGTTGTGAGTTTCCCCTGCGGAACCACCCCCCAGGACGACGTGCGTGGCTCGGGTTACCAGTCGCAGCTCGCTGTGCGCTTTGCTCCAGGCAAACGGCCCTTGGAAGCAGGATTACGAGGCATTTGCCTTGGCCGCTTATTGCTGTCGGCTTGGATCACGCCGGGAATACTCCGCCCGTTTACTTCACTGCCTTGATCCTCATCCCTTGCGTACTGTGTTTCCCCATTGAGCTACGTCACCTCAGCTCCTGGAACTCCGCCCGGTAACCACACCGCGCTCCACTGACTGGTATTTTCACCCTCATTATTGTTATTGCGAGCGCCGGGGGGCATTATTGTCACTGCCGCCTTACAGTGTGTACCTTGTGCTGTGTTATTCAATACATATATTTTTGCTATCTTTGTTATTGTGAAGTCTATACCTGTGTATTCAGAGTTGGACTGGATGGCCCACGAGGTGTCTTCCAACTCTATGATTTTATTATTCTAGGATTCTAGGATTCAAATTTCTTCACTGAATCATTTCCCAAGGTAACCTTGAGTTTGTCACCATTTGTCAACCTAATCTATTTCAGTGGGTGGTCGTGAGGTTCAAAATGCAGAGAGAAATAGCATGCATTATCACAGGTATGGGCAAACCTAAGCCCAGGGGCCGGATGTGGCCCCTTGGGCACTTTTCTCAGGGCCCCCTCTCTCACCATTCTATCCTTCCTTCTCTGTTTCCTTCCATCCTTCCCTTTTTTCTTTACCTCCCTCTTTGTCCCCCCTCCTTGCTTCCCTCCCAACCTTTCATCCCTCCTTCCTTCCCTCTCTTTCTCCTTCATTCCTTCCCTTTTGTCTTTCCTCCATTCCCTTCCATTCTTCCTTCCATCCTTCCTCCATCCCTTCCTTCTCTTTTTCCTTCCTCCTTTCCTCCTGGGGGATATTCAGCTGGGAGAACAGAAGGCAGAGAGGGAACATGAGAATCGTGTTTCAAGATTTCAAAGGGTGTCCCAATTGAAGGGGGGGGGGGGTGACTTTCTGCTGCTCTAGAGACCAGGGCACAAGGGAGCAATGGTTTCAAATAGCAGGGAAAGAGATTTGACTTAAAAGATTAGGAAGAACTACAGGCTGCCTCGGGGTGTGGTGGGGTCTGTGGTGGAGTCTCCTTCTCTGGAGGCTTTTCCACAGAGGCTATCTGTTGGGAGTGCTTTGATTGTGCCTCCTTGATGGCAGGGGGTTGGACTGGATGTCCCTTTGGGGGGGGGGTCTCTCCTAGCTCTAGGATTCTATATCAGAAGTAGGTGATATGAGGTCTCATGGATAAACTTGTTCTCTGCCATCCACCATCTCATCCTGACCAAGTCTAACCCTTTTGGGATCCAAACGTTTCTTGTCTTTCCTTCACTTTGAGCCTCCGAAAGAGAAGAGGAAGGGGAGGAAAGTGCAGGGAAGGGACTTTGGGGGGGGGGGACCCTCTCCTGGCCCACCCACCCCACTCCAGCCTACCATGCAGCCCCCAAGTTAGAAAGTTTGTGTATGCCTGCTATCATGAACATTTTGTTTATGGTTGACCTGTCACCTACAACCAAATGCCCAAGCCATGCTGGCCTTGGAATTAGTCCAAATAAGAATTCATAAGCTCTGAGGATATGCACCATGACTGCTGTAGCTTTTTTTAGTGTCTCAGATGTAGGCAGCATCTCTGGCTGAAAACAAGGGAATTTTAACAATGAAAGGAAGTGAGAGGTTGGCACTAACCAACTTCTTTGAGTATGTTAAGTCACGCATACTCCTGATCATCTATTAATTCTACCACATCAAAAGCATTAACAGTTTGCTGCCTGACTTACTCAGTGAACATCTATGTCGACACCTGGAGACAAGCAATGATATATTGTAGCCGAAAGGGTGAGTTAAGAGGAAGAAAGGCAAAGATAAACTTCTTCTGAAGAAAACCCAGTGACAGAATCACCATAAGTTGAATTAACCTGAAGTCAAATAATAACAGGAACAAAGTAATACTATATTAAATAGGCCTATGCCCAAGTAAGCGTGCATATTATTGCAGCCTTATGACACAATATTATGTATCTTTCTGCTAATAGTAATAAGTGTCAGATCTTAACAGGGCTAGTAATAACAGGGTGCCTTGGAGGTCTCTTGTTCAAGTTGAACCGTCTTTCCCTTGTGCCTATGCTGAAGATGAATATTCTGGACATGTTCCCTCTGTTTCCTGTGTCTGCTTTGTATGTGAACCTGAGTAGGATTCAGTTGCAAGTCTCCTCAAATATATATCTCCCTAGCCCTAAGAGAAACATCAGGTTCTCTCTAATGAGGTGAGACATCTGCTTATTTATGACAGGGCTTTGTTAGTGGTAGCACTTCAGCTGTGCAATGCTTTCCCTGGTGCGTTAAGTTATAGCCATTATCCTACAATATATCCTGCTGCCACTTGTTGCTGCTCACTCATTCAAGTGGCTTTGTTTGATGGAGAGTCTCATTAGCTGAAAAAGCAGCTACAATCCTCTTATTACTTTCCTGAAGTCAAACTATATTGGACTACATGCTTGTTGTTAATTGGTGGTCAAGTCTGTTGATGTACTTAGGTCAATGTTGACTGGTGGTGGCTCTCTAAGGTTTCCTCCATTTTTCTCTAGAGATGCCAGAAACTAACACCAAGAGCGTATGTATGCAAAAATAATATTTAAACTGAACTGGAGAAATGTGGGTAGGTGAGTAATTTGAAGAGAGGAAATGTTAAGTGTCTACTCCTTGTGCATCTATGCTCTAACTTCTCATATTCAAAAGTGAAAGGTTTTTTTAAAAAAGCATTGGGTCTCGGCTATGGAAACTTAGATTTATCATGATGCTGGCCCCTACGGTTAGATTTCTATAGAGAGCTAAGAAACTATTTCAGTTTGTGGATGCTGAATGCACAGTCGCATGTGCAAGTCCAAGCCCTGAACAGTTCCGACCCAGATTACCTGTCCGAACATATCTCCCATTATGAACCATCACAAAGTTTAGGATCAGCTGGAAAGGCCCTGCTCTTCATCCCACCACCATTGCAAACACGACTGGTAGGGACAAGAAAGAGGGCCTTCTCAGTGGTGGCCCCTCGTCTGAGGAACTCTCTTCCCAGTGACATCAGATTGGCTGCCTCCCTCCTGTCCTTTAGAAATAAACTCAAAACATGGTTATGGGACCAAGCATTTGACAGTAGCCGCAGCAATCAGGAATAAGACTCAATGTGATATGTATGAGAATGGACTATGCCAGACACTGATTTTAAACCGGCGTGATTTTAACTAAATGTTTCTTGATGTAATATATTTTAATGAACTGTTTTTAAATATGTTTTATGATCGCAGTTAGCACTCGAATGAGTGCTCGTTGTAAAGCCTCCCTGAGTCCCATCCCCCCCCCCCTCCCAGGAAAAGGACGGGGTACAAATGTACAAAATAAATAAATAAATATTGAGGCAACTAATTCCAGGATGGTCCAGGCTGATTTAAGGATTTTTGGCCATCTGTTGATTTGACCTGGAATGAGGGAGACTTGGGTTCTCATTAAATATTCAAACATACTTATGGGTTAACACCCTGGCTCATGTATCAGCCATGTCCTCTCTGGACAGATCTCCTCCACATAGTTGTCATGATAATTAGATGCAATATATACCCTTAGAAATGTTCATACGTGCCCATAGAGAAAAGGATGTAATACAAATGTAACTAAGCTTGCAATTTTATTTTTACCACAGGATGATCCATGGGACATTCGTCTAATCTCACAAGACTTTTTGTGAAAGCTGTATAGCTAGTAAAGAGCTTCTGCAGTATATTCAACAAACAGCTCTTACCCTCAAAAAGCTCTCTCTAATGTTGAAGTGTGATCTGATTTTCTTGTTCCGTTCATGTTATGGTTTCTGGAGCAGCACCAATCAAGCCCACTTACATTACACCCTTTCAGATATTTAAAATGGCTAAATACAGAGATTTGTATAGGGAGGATACAGTATATTGGAGTTATATAATGGCTTTATAACAAAGAAATCAGCAGTGCTCTGAATGGAAGGCTTTGCTTTGTGCCGATATCTCAGGTGACAGCCGCGGTACAGCTATAAGAGAGCCTGCTTACAGAGGAGCAATAGAACACGCAGTGTTTATAAGGGAGTGTTCTCCAGCGTCTATTGGCAAACACCTGCTCTCCGCTCTCCTGTTTCCTTGCTGTCGGGTAAGAGCACCTGTTTTGGTCTCACGTTGGAGAATCACCAAGAAGAGGAAAACTCCACGGCGATATCATGGCTACATTCTTCTGGTAAGAACTGCAGGATTTCTGAATTGATAATGGGAAAGGGAAGGATAGACCAGGAAATGTCAAGGCTAGGCTAACACCACCACTTCCCCTCCAGTATTTTGTGTTTTTTCCTGAAATTATCTGCTTTTATCTGTGTTCAGGGGTGCATTGTATGAATTCCTGGTGAAAACAGAAAAAAATCCTGGAAGGTACTCTCAAATCTGTAGGAGAAACAAAGCTAAAACTCCTGGAAGGTACTCCCAAATCTTTGAAGGCTAGAAATAGAAGAAACAGAGCTAAACTCGAGGGAATAAAAAGTCAAGGCAGGGAATGGGGCAGAGGAAAGAAAAAATGTATAAGGATCAGTGTGGATTAAAGCAGAAGCTCTAATTAATGGGTAATTGGTTTCATTCCAGAAGATAACCTCGTAATTTAAGATCATCTGGGAAGGCCCTGCTCTCACTCCCGCCAACTTCTCAAACACGGTTGGTGGGGATGAGAGATAGGGCCTTCTCGGTGGTGACTCCCCACCTGTGGAATGCACTTCCAAGCGACATACGATCGACCCCATCCCTCCTAGCAAATTCAGGAAAAGAGTAAAATCTTGGCTCTGGGACCAGGCTTTTGCACATTAACACAATGCAGCACTTTGGATTGGAATTGTAATGGCAAGTTGATGGATATGGCTCAATGCTCATGTTGTGGACGGAACACTGTTTATAACTTAAGTGAATGTGCAAAAAAGGCAAAAAAGGAGGGTTTGACAAACAAAAATTAGAAGAAGAACTATTAAGAGAACGGGAGATGCGGGCAAAGAGAGAAAAAAGATTGAGAGAAGAATCACCAGACAAGACTGAAATATATACGTTAAAAAATAAGGTGCAACCAGACTGGCAGACTCTAGAACCTTGATGGAAAACCTATGACACGCGTGTCGGTACTGACATGCGTAGCCATTTCTACTGGCGCGCGCCGCCAGGGGCGGCTTAAGCAATATGCCAATTACGTTTTTGCGTAGAGCGCACATTTTCTAGGGGGGCTCTTGAGGCCGCCCTCCTCTTGCTTCCCCTTGGCCCTGCTGCTGACCTGGCTGCTGCTGGTCTCCCATCTGGGGGCATATATACAGAAAGGTGTACGGGGTTGCTTGAATAAGTCAAAGCAACAAGGAGAGTAACAAGATAGAAATAGATATGGTTTTATCCCTGTTTTTCAACAGTTTCAGCATAAACAATATACACAAATAGCGTTGTTAAGTAGAGAAACAATAATCATACATCAATATTTGGGTGAGTACCCCATATCAGTTGAAAATACGCCTGAACATAAAAGGACTATTTCGAGTCATAAAGTCTCTAAGTAGAGAGTCCCAACGTGCACACTCCCGCAAATAATAAAGTCAATATGAGAGTCTTCCAAGTGAACCAAAAATATGCAAGTAATGCTTATCAACAAAGGTGCGGTGAGTGTCCAAACCGGTCGACGATCCTGTAGATACTTGCGCCTGACCGTTTCGCCTTATGGAGGCTTTTTCCCAGACCGGGGACAACTTTCGGCGTTCTCAAACAACGTGGTGGATTATTTCTAAACAATACATACAAAGGGCCAAAGGGCCTCAATGATCAGTTATCTGTCAGTGAGCTCCTTGTGTAGAACCCAGCTGATGCTATTTTGTGTTGACCTTTTGTGTATAAATTCCTCCCTGTTCCGCATTACATGGTCCGTGATTTGACCGAAAGAAGGCCTGGTGCCTCTATGTGATTTACCTAGGTGTTTCAAGGTAATACTGCTATTAGTTTTGCTCCTCGTACGGGGTTACTATGTGGGGTTCTGTATTCTGTTATTTACTTGCTCTATTGTATGAGCAACGACCAATTATCAATCCCCCATCTTCTTACCTAATCACCTGCTCTACTTTTGAAATCCCTTAAATTCTTCCCTTCTTCCCATTCTAAATGCTGAATCCAGCCTGAAAGGATCTTCAATTTGTGAAGCCCTGATGACAATTTTGTGTGGTATGTAACCTTCATGGAAGGCCCATGTTCCCATCTCTAGCTTGCAATTTAGTCCTACTGACCTTTACTTTGAATTGTATTGTTCACTCCAGGAACGCTCTGCTGCTTGACCTCTGTGTAGCCACCCCGTAATTGCCCTGACGAAGCGAAACCGCAAAACGGCAAAACGCTATGGTGCCAAGTCACTTTAAGCCGTTGGCAAGGCTTCCACCCCGTGTGAAGCTTCATTGCCCGTGTGCTTCACCATTGGCAAAGGCTCCCCTTGCGCCATTCATGCAACGAGATTTCCGTTTGCAGCAGCTTTGCGACGTTACTTTTACTTTACGGCCATATGCCAATTGAATTCCGGGACTCCGCGGATCTACCCCACGGACCTCCCTGCTTCAGAGTGAGTACCTACCTCGCATGGTTGGACCCCCAACCCGAAGTGTAGACCCAGGACACAGCGTCACACGACAGTGTCCCACCTCTTTCCAAACTAAAAACTTTTCTCGCCATTTGGCGCCTGAGAAGCCGCGGCTTGTCCGCCTCGCACTCCCAGGCTCATACCTGGGTTGTGGCGTCTTTTCCTCACATCACTAGATATCTACATGTATAGCTCTATCTAAATGTACCACTATGTGTTGAACGATGAATATGTGCTGAACTATTACCATGTGTTGAACTATTACTATGTGTAGAACGATTACTATGTGTTGAACGATTACTTACATCTTGTACTGCTTCTTTAATTGATGTGTATCCATGCTCATCATTGATTAGGCTCCAGACTGTATGTGTTGCACTTTTTTCATTTGTTAATAATCTCAGTGATGCCACATGCCATATGTTTTGAGCTATGTATTTTTGCAACACTTGAACTGTATTCACACATGTGCTTTTGATAAATGTTTTACATATAATCTGTGAGGCTTCTCCTGCTTACTATTTCCTTACTTCAGAGGTGCACTCACCCTGACTGCATTGCATGCTTCAATCGCATTATTTGTTTTTGAAGTTTATGGTTTGCCCTTTCTACTTGTGTACACATTTTGTGCAAGCACCCCTGCCTTGTGCTTCTTTGCGTCCAATTCTATCTTCCTGCCTGGCAGAAAGAAGGGGCTGGACAAGATGACCTTTGGGGTTTCCTTCCAACTACATGAGTCTTATATTAATAATGTATAATAATCATCTCCTGGAGTGACTGCAGGTGCAATAAAAACCCTTCTGGTGTTTTGTCTTGGTCATGGGAGTTCTGTGTGCTAAGTTTGGTTCAATTCCATCGTTGGTGCAGTTCAGAATGCTCTTTGATTGTAGGTGAACTATAAATCCCAGCAACTGCAACTCCCAAATGTCAAGATCTATTTTCCCTAAACTCCACCAGTGTTCAAATTTGGGTGTAATGAATATTTGTGCCAAGTTAGGTCCAGATCCATAGTGGTTTGGGTTCACATCTCCCCTAAATCACTGCCTAACCTCTCCACTATACTCTGTTGGTTATGGGGGTTTTGTGTGCCAAGTTTGGTCCAGGTCTGTCATTCATGGCGGACTCTGGTCTGCGGAAGTCAGAGCTGAATGGTTGAAGGTACTGCAGATCCCATCATCTGTTGTCCATACTCCCCCAAACATTGTTTTTGTGATTA
Organism: Anolis apletophallus; assembly: GCA_030556195.1. Classification (NCBI taxonomy): domain Eukaryota; kingdom Metazoa; phylum Chordata; class Lepidosauria; order Squamata; family Anolidae; genus Anolis; species Anolis apletophallus. Next base: position 48,724,848 of record JARBWK010000005.1, read on the forward strand.
ATCTCTATGCTTTAATTCTATTCAATATGTAATAATGAAAATCCATCTTGGATATCAGATATTTACATTATGATTCATAACAGATGCAAAATTACAGTTACAAAGTAGCAATGAAAATATGGTTGAGGGGTCACCACATGAGAAACTTTATTTGGGGGTCGCGGCATTAGAAGGGTTGAGAACCACTGCACTAAAGGAACCCACAGGCCTGAGTTTGCAAAACCTGAGTAAGGTCTCTTGTTCATGCTATGTGCTATGGGTGCCATTTCCCGCCATTAGATATAGCGGCAGCCATCTTAATTTTTGTAAGACACCATCCTGCAGCATAGTGCAGACTCCATTTCCCCACTATTACTGTTGTGCATCCTTATTGACCCCTAATTCTGCTTATTAATCCTGCCCTTTCCTAAAAATCAGTTACACGTGTCATATTGTTGTCAGTTAGGCTAGTTAACCCCTAATCGCCTGCAGGGCTAACAGGTTATCTATAATTCTATCTTCTGTCACTGCCCCCCTGATGGAGAACCCAAAACATAAAAAACCAAGGTTAAGTAAAGGAAGTGGTAGTAGCAGTAGCCAACCCTTTCAAGAGACATGGACGGAGATGTATAGCATTATAGAAAAATGGCAGATCATTTTGTGTTCTATGTACTGAAACGGTAGTAAGCAGAACATGGAATACAAATAAACATTTTGAAACTAATCATTCCCAGCTCTTGAAAAAAAGTGAAGATGAAAGAAAAGAATACATTTCCAGGCAGCTACACATTTATAAGAGCCAATCTAATTCCATCCTTAAATTTGTAAAAAAAAAATCTACAAATTTAACATCTGCAAGTTTGAACATTGCTCACTCCATTGCTCAGCATGGAAAAGCACTCGGTGACAGAGAATTTATTAAAGAAACTCTCCTAAGATGTGCACCAGTTCTATTTCACGATATGCAGAATAAAGATGCAATTATTAGGAGAATATCAGAGTTACCACCCAGTAGAAATATCATAAAACACCGAATAATGAGACTAAACACAAATGTACAACATCAATTAAAGAGAGAAATAAGTTAAATAATATCAAGACCAACAAAAGAAACCGACTGACGGATGAAAAAAGAAGTCACTAAGCAGGTAAGTTATATAATTAGTTTTTGGTTTATTAAATATAGTTATATATTACAATTATATTTTTTTGTTATTTAAACCAAATATTGCAAAATTATGGGGTTTTTTTCTTGAAGTGATACACCACCCGAATTATGCTCATTTTTTTGTCAAATTTTGACACACCATGCTCAAAAGATTGCCCATCACTGCTTTAGAAGATGATTATGATGAATAAAATCTATTCAAATAATGTTAATGGGCTCAACGCCCCCAATAAAAGGAAATTTTTAAAATCAAATTAATAAGGGTAATTACGATATCGTAGCAATTCCGGAAACACATATATCCCACAAACACACAGAGTATCTTACGCAACAGCATAATGAGAAAAAAAGTGTAGCTATCTATGTCAAATAAAAATTTCAAAGTGAACTAGCATTTAAAGATAAAGACAGGAGAATGATAGCTGTAGTGATAACTATTAATAATCAAAAAATTCTTGGTCTGTAATATATAATGTAATATATATATATATCCCAAAACTAAATTTGTAAAAGAGCTGAGAAATAAACTATTAGAACGAGAAATGCAAAATGTTCTATTGCTAGGAGACTTTAATGGGGTAGTAGACCCAGACTGAGAAAAAAATATCTATGTCTAAAAAGGCAAAAACACCAAATGCAGGAAAACTCACGGAAAGCTTTTTGCATTTACAAGAAAGTTTTACATTACAAGATACATGGAGGATAAGAAATCTATATGAAAGAGATTATACTTATTACTCTGATAGGTACGAATCCTGATCAAGGTTCGATATGGCTTGGATATCTAAACCTTGATGACTAAAATTGACAACATCAGAATAATACCAAGACCAATTACAGATCACTACCCAATTGAGATTAAACTAAAAATTGAACCCCTGAATTTTAGTTGGAAACTAAATGAAAAAATGATTACTCAAATAACTGATATTCAGAAAAATAAAAGATTACTAAATGATTTTTTGAAATAAATAACACTAGGGAAATAACGGTAGAGACGCTATGGGATACCAGTAAGGCCTACATGAGAGGCAAAACTCAATTAGGATTAAGAATAGAAATAAAAATCCAAGAGAAATTATGGAAGAAATTAAAATAAAGGAAGATTCACTAAGAAAAAATCCAAAGGATGAAAAAACTAAATTAAGTTTAAAGATCCTAAGGAAACAAATAGACATGATTCAAATAGAAGAAATAGAAAAAAAGCTAAGATACATTAAATAAAATCATTTTGAAAATGCGAATAAACCATGCAGATGGTTATCCAAAAAAATAAACCATCCATTACACATGGATGGGAAAACGCATAACACTGATAAAGAAATTAGGCAGCAATTCAGAAATTTTTATAAAAATGTATACAAAAAATATAAGATTGAAAAAGATATCTTCAAATATCTGGGTAACCAGAAACTTCAAAGACTAACAGATCAACAGAGAAAAGAATTAAATTGTTCTATTATGGAAAATGAAATAAAACTAGCAATTAAGAAATTAAAAACTGGAAAGGCACCAGGACCAGATGGCTTTACCGCTGCTTATTACAAAACTTTCTCTGAAGAACTAATCCCATTCTTGAAAGAAATTATGAATAAAGCATTAGACCAACAAAAATTACCTAAAACATGGATCCAAGCTAAGATTATCGTAATACATAAAGATAACAGTGACCCAAAAGATGTAAAGAGCTGCCGCCCTATGTCATTATTAAATTTAGATCATAAGATCTTTACAAATATCCTAGCAGAAAAACTCAAATCTTTTCTAATTGAGTGGGTAGAGGAAGCTCAATCAGGATTCCTACCAAAAAGACAATTGAGAGATAATATTAGAATTATATTAGACATCATTGAATTTTACAATACAAATACGCAAAAAGAAGCTGCTTTACTATTTCTTAGACGCTGAAAAGTGTTTGACCGAGTAAATAGGGATTTTTAAAAAATTGACCTTAACAGAAATTGACTTTGGGCATCATTTTAGTCATTAAGAACTAACTGGCGTCTAGTTTTCCCCATTGAACTGCACTTTTCACCATCTTCATCGAGAATGCTGTCGTCTTTCAGCGGAGTCATATCTTGGGCAACCACAGCCATATCCTGTGAAAGTATCAAAATGAGGGAGAGAACATTAAGTCTGGCACCAACAGTAGTCAGCACATTCTATCCTTTTTCTCTGAGAGGTAGCATAAAAGTAAAATATTCAGAGGTTTCCCACACAATATATTCCATGGAGAAAGTCCAATATGGCATCCATTATCAGAAATACTAAAAAAATAAGAACAAAATTCATTCAAAACAATTCATTGAAAATCAAAAGTGCTGAATAACACTAATAAATCAGGAAAATGTCTGGATCAGCATTTGTTAACCTGGGAGTTGGGACCCCTGAGGGATTGTGAGGGGGTTTCAGAGGGATCGCCAAAGACCATCAGAAAACACATTTCTGATGGTCTTAGGAACCCCTTTGGTTGAACATCTCTCTGCCTGTCCTCTTTGTTTTTAGAAACAGATGGTGAATCCTCCCACCAAAAGACCTTCTCCTGTTGCGAGTGGCTGGCCTTTCAGCCAAGGGGAGGGCTGTTTCTGAGACTCCAAGCGGGGGAGGGGAGAGCAGGCATACTCAGTGCATGGCAGTGTGGTGCGCATGCGTGGGTGAGGGAGAATGCATGCAACTGGAGGGAGGTGTGTGCCAGAGAGTCCCTTCAAGGCAGGGATAAAAGCGTCTACACGACATGAGACTGACTTCATTGATGGGGTTCAAGGGGCTCTTTGATTGTTGCTGAACTATAAATCCCAGCAACTACAACTCTCAAATAACAAAATCATACCCCCCCAAAAAAAGAACTCCACCAGTATTCAAATGTGGGCGTATTGGGTATTTGTGCCAAATTTGGTCCAGTGAATGAAAATACATCCTGCAAATCGGATATTTACACTATGATTCATAACAGTGGCAAAATAAAGAGCTATGAACGAACAAAGAAAATAATTGTATGGCTGGGGGTCACCACAACATGAGGAACTGTATTAAGGGGTTATGACATAAGGAAGGTTTAGAACCACTGGTCTGGATAAACAGGTAGATTTTAGTTGTTGGCAGAAGCATCCAGTATCAGACTCTTCCTTAATGTAACTTCGAAACCATTCCACATGACGGCTGCAACAACACATAGCTCTCTGTACATATATTATGGTATGATAAACAAGAGCCATGTTGCCTACTAAAAACACTAGAAAAGTAACCTATAGGGATGACCTATAGCAGCGGTTCTCAACCTGGGGGTCGCGACCCCCCGGGGGGCATTTTGGGGAGGTCGCGAAGTTGCCTTCGTTAGCTCCGCCCCCTTCAACATGGCTGCCGACCTCCTGTGCCAGCCAAAAAGCTAGCACTCCTGGTCAGCTCTTCCTCCTGCTCTTCCCACAGGACTGTGGGGTGTCAAGAGGAGGAGCTCGCAGGAAAAGGCGTGCGGGGGAAGAAGGTTCACCTTGCCATTTGGGCAGCCTTTCTGCCCGGCCCCCGCACCCTTCCCAGCTGGGAAGCATGCGGAGGAAAGGCGGAGGGCTGCCCTCTCGGCTCTGCCATTTGGGCAGCCTTTCTGCCCTTCCCTCGGGCCCTTCCCAGCTGGAAAGCATGTGGGGGAAAGGCGGAGGGCTGCCTTCTTGGCCCCACCGTTTGGGCAGCCTTTCTGCCCTTCCCAGCTGGGAAGCATGCGGGGGAAAGGCGGAGGGCCACCCTCTCGGCCCCGCCGTTTGGGCAGCCTTTCTGCCCTTCTCCCGTGCCCTTCCCAGCTGGAAAGCACATGGGGGGAAGGCAGAGGGCCACCCTCTCGGCCCTGGGCCCTGCCGTTTTGGCAGCTTTTCTGCCTGGTCTATGCCCCTTTCCCAGCTGGAAAGCGTGCGGGGGCCAGGCGGAGGGCTGCCGGCATGGCCTGGCCATCCATGGATTGCCATGGCTGCCTGGCACTCACCCCCTGCCGAGCTCAGGAGGGGCAGAACCGGGCAGAGGGCTCCACATGGCCTGGCAGTTTGTGGAGCCTTTGCCGCCCAGCCCTCACCCTCTGCCGAGCTCATCATCATCAGTCCAGATTCCAGGTCTGTAGAAGTCAGAGCTGAATTGGTTGAAGGTACTGTAAATCCCATCATCCATTGTCCATACTCCCCGAGCATATTGTTTTTGTGATCAATCATGATGATTTAGTGATGTTCAATTTATAACAATGAAAATACATCCTACATATCAGATATTTCCATTATGCTTCATAAGAGTAGCAAAATTACCGTTATGAAGTAGCAACAAAAATATGGTTGGGGGTCACCACAACATGAGCAACTTTATTTAGGGGTCACGGCATTAGAAAGGTTGAGAACCACTGACCTATAGGCTTACTCTGGCTCCAGAACTATTGAAAACTAACACAGAATACAGAAGATTGACCGGATGTAGAATAAAAAGTATTTTGAGAATCAGTCAGATAAGTGTCTCTTCAAGGATATTGGACATGTTTTACTGTAGCCTTGATAATTTAATCTGAAGATACATTTTCTCAACCTAAAACATCTGTTCACCTAGTACTTTCTTACCTGTGGTTTACTGAAATTCTTCTTTATGCACCATTTATAAAAGTGTTTTTTGGCAGCATAAATAATGTCTTCATCTGTTTTGTTACAATAAACCCTGATCAGTTGTTCAGCAAATTTTTCTGGTAGAAGGTGTGAAACCTTAAGACAGAAGGCAAACAGAATTAAGTCATATGTTGTTATTGTGGTATTTTAAACAATAAAAACTTTATAAAAAAGAAGAAAGAATTAAAACCTATATCCTATTCCTTTATCGACAAGTCAGAGCAAACACCAATAATTTTGTAATCTTTCTACCTTCCTACAAGCAAAAGAGCATAACATTTTGAACAGATATAAAAAGAAAGAGCTTTCAGTTTTTACAATGTGATGCACAATAAATTTTGTTTTAAAGTATACAGTATGTACAGTCAGCACTTAGAAAACAGATCATACAGAAAATGTGCTGATACGTCATGCCATTCTTCAAAATTTGCAAATATTCAAACCCATTCAAATAGCCTTTCAAACTTCTACTTACTTGTTCCTTAGAAATTGGGAACGCCTTAGTAATGTCAAACTTACAGTAGAAACGAACATTATTGATAGGATCCTTCTCTTTCATTCCATAATCCAGATTGATAACCTTCACAGAGGTAAACCAAATATTTAGTGTATAGTGTACGTATATTGTAGGCATGTGTGCAAAGAAATCAGGCTGACATATTTTTGAAGTGCAATTTAAACAAATCATGCTTACATCAACAATAAAGTCTTCAGCGTTCAATTCAACAGGGTTCAATTCAGGAATGTTTGGCTTAGCTTTAACTATTTCAGAAGGTAGACTATCCCACAGTTTCTGGAAAGAATAAAAAGTTTAATTTTTTTAGTGTTTAACTGATTGATAAGCACATTGTTTTCAGAAAGCAATCAAATGAACCAAGCACTTTATGCCAAGTGTAGTATTGTTTTCAAAGTAATCCTTGCCTTATTGTTATTATATTAATACCCCAATTTTTCTCTTCTCAAGGAGACACAAAGCAGCTTATATTAAAAGCATTTCAATACAATTTAAAATCTACAAATATCAATTATTGGACCTCACAGCAGCGTTTGACACAGTCGATTACAATCTTTTGACCCATCGCCTTGCCATGGCTGGAGTGAGGGGGACAGCCCTAAAATGGCTGACCTCCTTCCTCCACCATCGGCTTCAGTGAGTGAGGGGAGAAATGGTCTCCGAGGGCTCCCCATTAGTTTGTGGAGTTCCTCAGGGGGCCATCCTCTTCCCCCTTGTTATTTAACATCTACATGCAGCCACTTGCACAGCTGGTGCGGAGTTTTGGGTTGGAGTGTGTCACTCAGCTCATTCTGAGGATGGAGGGCAGGCCTGGATCCGTACCCGATAATTTCCAACGCTGCCTTGAGGCCGTTACTGGATGGCTGCGAGCCAGTAGGTTGAAGGTGAATCCAGCGAAGACGGAGATCTTGTGGCTGGGCCGTCCGGGTGATGGGGATGTCCAGCTTCCGACCCTGGAAGGTGTGGCGCTATGCCCATCGCCTTCTGTAAAGAGTCTGGGAGTTCATTTGGACTCCCAACTGACCATGGAGACCCAAATCTCCATGGCCAGTAAAACAGCTTTTTTCCATCTAAGACAGGCAAGGTTGCTGGCCCCCTATCTATCCCGGAATGACCTGGCCACGGTGATCCAAGCCACGGTCATCTCGAGACTGGACTACTGTAACGCGCTCTACGTTGGCCTTCCTCTGTCGGTGACCCGGAAGCTCAAGCTGGTGCAGAACACTGCCGCCTGGCTCCTGTCTGGTACCCCAGCAGGTTGCCATATTACACCTACCTTGCAGGATCTGCACTGGCTTCCAATTGTGTTTGTGCTTACCTTTAAGGCCTTACACGGCCTGGGGCCAATGTACCTGAGGGACTGGCTTACCCCATATTGCCCTACGAGATCACTACGGTCAGAGAACATCAACCTACTGGCAATTCCCTCTGTCAAGACGCTCAGGCTGACTGCGACCCGAAGGAGAGCGTTCTCAGTGATAGGGCCAACTCTATGGAACGCTCTCCCAGCCGAGACACGAGCCCTCTAAGATCTCATGTCCTTTAGGAGGTCTTCTAAGACATTCCTTTTTCAGCAGGCCTTCGGCCTATAAGACGCCATTAGCGTCTCAGCCTGCCTGTTGATTCTATTGTTTCATACTGTATTATGCTGTGCGTTCGTATTTCGTACAGCATACTGTGTTTTAATCTATGGATATTTTAGAGTGTGTGATATATTTTAATGTGTTTTATTATGTATCATCCTGTTGTGAGCCGCCCCGAGCCTCCCGGGAGTGGTGGCCTAGAAATTCGACAAATAAATAATAAAATAAATCATTAAAACAAAATATAATTGGTATTTAAAAATTAAGTTAAATCCATAAAACATATTCAAAAGACATATTTCTTTTTCATTCTTCATACAATGAACTGGCACTCTTTTAGGGGCATATATAAGTTTCCCTTCTATGTGCATACATTCTTTTCGGAGTGCTATAGAGATAAGTAGTGCCTCCGTCCCTCGCTCTGTAACACCTAAAATCTCTACTGTAGAGTCTCAGAAGCCCCCCCCCCTCCCCAACTGAAGGAAACCGCCAAAGCAATGCTTACCTTTTCAATTTCCTTGCCCTTTGGAGGCCGAGTCTGTCCAAGGAATTTATAGAGGTCACGGCGCTCTATTTTACACAAAATGTTCCGTGCTGCCTCCAGCTCTGGTCGATCAGAGTGTAGAATATTTAGAAAAATCTCATCTGTCAGAATTACAGAAATAAAACAGAAGTCATCAAAGTTAGATGGAAATTTTCTCATAATGTATGAAAGGGAGAAAAGAGGCAGAACAAATAAGCTTCCATCTCTACTTGAAGCTGGTTTACAGTTGGTGCCACCTTTGAAAAAGCATGTTCCAATAAAAGTTTACTTTGCACTATGATCCTCAGAAATATGAGGACCTTGGTTACAACTACAGCCTCCTCCTTGAGAATCACTCCCAATTCAGCAGTGTGAGGGCTCACATCTATGTGTTTCTCAAGGCTGTGAACATTCAAAGTCCTTGATCTCCACCATTTGGTAGGGAAGCAAGACTTTAATTCCCCTCCCCCATCCCAGTCTATGAAGACTACTACAGAGCTTCTTTGAGTGCAAGATACCAAGTTTACAAATGGGGGATGGTGGAGGGGGAGGTAATGCTTTGGGTTTCCAACACAGAATAATAATTCCCTGAAGAAAAATTAGGAAAACTCACACACATCAAATACCCTTTCCATCAGCAGGAGCATTCTGTAACAAACTTTCCTCTGAGTGCTTTTATAAATGGAACAAATGCAGTATTTGGACTCAATCTCTAATATTCCAATGAATTTAATTCTAAAGCATTATTTAGGTGTCTTATTCGGAAACCGGAGGTCCAAAGGAAACACTTCCAAAACTTGATAACTAATGATCAACATTACTTGCAATTAATATTTATTTCTATAGCCCATACCTGTTAGCTTAGTGTAAGCTTCCATATCTTCCATTGCTGTAGAGATTTTCTTTCGTTTCCCACCAGAACCCCTTATAATGATATGTTTATCAGCTTTCAAAAAGGCTTCCATAATCCTGAAAAAGAAAAAAAATACCACTACAAACTTTAATGGGCTAATTAGTTAGCTCAATAAAAACTTAAGCTTTCTTGACTACCAGAACAATCCTAACTCAAACATATGCTAGCTGCAAAGGATAAAAATCAGGCATACAGCTTTTCTGCCTGGGAGCAGAGAACAGAGCAAGGTTGGATCTCGGTTACACCAGAGTAAAACTTGATCTTGTGTAGGAATGCAGTTGTAACGTCTCTATGAATTTAGGCCTGTAGATGTGTTTGCACCTTCAACTCAACTGTAAACTCATGAATTTCATAGGTTTTCTTAAGCAAGGAATTCTCAAAAGGGTTTTGCCAATTTCTTTGAAATACAGCCTAAAGCCACTTGGTATTAACTGATAGCCTCCTATCCAAGTACCAACCAGAACTGACCTGATTAGCTTTCAAGATCAGACAAGATCCGATACCTTTGGATATTCAGATCTATTGGCAATTTCAAAAGCTCAGCATTGGGAGATTTTGTCCATGCTGCTTCAGCTGGTTTGTGATTCGCTCAACTGACCTTTGGCCTTCTTGGCAATTAAAAACTGCTCCCAGCATTTGTAGAGAGAGCTCCCCCTCACGGAGAGTTCCCTTTCCCTAGCAGATGGAAGCGAGGTGAACAGTGAAACTAGGGCGGAGGTGCCGCCGATGATCTAAAAGGGGGCCCTCCTCAAGAGGGAGCCACCATAAAGAACTGGCAAGGTGCCCAAGGTATGCCGGGTCACGGCAAGGCACTCAGGATTAAACCTGAATTATCTCTGACCACGCGCATTTTAAAATACAAGAAAAAAAGAAAATAAAACATGTGTAATAAAAAGGGCTTCAGAAAGGAGGGTCGAGTACTCCCTTTACACATCGGAAAGAGAAGAGTGAAAGTGGTGGGTGGACAAATGAAAAAAGTGTAAATATAATGGAAAAAATGAGATAATATTAATCTGGGCTGTTCTGGCAGATGAATTTCAAGCAGAGAAACCCCGATAAAATTGGGATAAGGAGAAAAGGGGAAAAATAAGAAAGAAAAGCAGATTGATAAAATAATAATTGAAGACTTAAACAAACAAATAAATAAAAGTTAAACAGTGGCCACGAGAAGCTCTCTGTTTTGTCTATGAAAGAAACAACATTTCAAAAAACTGCGAGAGGATGAGAGAGAAGTAGGGAGCCTGAAGAAAGCAGGAAGTAAGGGACAATCATGAAGAAGAATCCCCAAGCAGCGCAAGAGGTAACGGGAGGTGGAGTGAGGATGGAAGAAGGGAACACGCACAAGAGGCTGCCTGAAGCCCTTCCCAGATCAGAGCAAGGAGAGAGCAGAAGAAGGTAAGAGGGCAGAAAGACAGAAAAGGCTAGAGTGACCAGATAATCACGAAAAAGAACAAGAAGAGGGCAAAAGGGCAGAAGAAGAGTAAGAAGTAAGAAAAAAGCCCCAAGACAGAAAAATAATACAGAGCATCACGGAAGGAGGAAGCAAAGGAAAAGACAAAGCGAGAGCGGAAGAAAGACAGGAGGAGCATTAAGGAGAAGAGGGGAAAGAAGAATTATATACAAAAAGGACAGGTAAAGTAGCAGAGGGGGGGAAACAGAAAAAGGAAGAGTGATATAAACAAGGGGGAAGAAAAACAAGCATAGAAATGGACAATTAATAAGTAAGGAGACAGATAGGTGAAAGTGAGAAAGAAAGATAAAAGAGGATAGAGCAAGAAGGAGAATTAAGATAAGAAGCTTAAAGTAGCAAAAAGATAGCAAGCCCAAACGGAACAGAACTCAGAAGAGAAATCAGAAGGGAAAAGAGAGAAAGGGTGAAGAGAAAAGACAATAAAAGATAGTAAGAAGATGAGGGAGATTAGAGAAAATGGCAACAACTAAATCAAAGAATGGACGAGAGAGCAGAGCTATAAAGAGTCTAATAAGATCTTCCTTAACAGAAGAAGTAAATATGAGGGATATAATGAAAGAGATAAAGGATACAGCAAACAAATGACATAAAATGGAAGAAAAACTAGATGCATATAAAAATTGCCCAAAAACAGATGTCAGACCTAAGAAAAGAGATAAAAACTAGAAAGAATAAAAAGATAAATAGTTACTTTCCAAGCGGAGAGGAAAGATGTGAAAAAAGATAAACAAGAACAAGAAAGAAAACAAGAAAATACACGAAATAAAATGAAATTACTGGATTCTATAAGCCAAAAACTTGAGACAAAACAAGAAAGTATGGAAATGAGATAAATGGAATATCAATTCAGACTAAGAAATGTACAAGAAATGGGAGAGGATATAAGAGAAAAAGCAATAGAAATAATCTCAAACCTATTGCAAAATACAAGAGAGAACACCGAAGAACAAATAGACAAGATATTTAGAATAAGTATGGGTTTCTTACCTGTAAATATGTTTCCTCCGGTGGTCACCTGTGAAATCCACACATATAGGTTTTCCTGCGCCTGCGCAGCAGTTTCAGCATTTTCCAGAAGCTCTCAAAGATACATTTTAATTGAAACCCCGCCCACTCTCCCCTTGATGGTATATATATCCAGTGGGAGGAGCTACCACTCCAGTTCCTTCTTTCTGCCGCAAGTGGAAGTTAGGAACTTCTCGCTCTCAGACTAGCCCGACTCTAATTCAATTACTACAAAAAAAATTAAATCTGGACTTGACCTCTGACTGCCTGACCATTCTCTATGCCTCGTGTGGGCTTGTTTTTTCTTGCCTATCCTGCTAACTCGGATCACCCGACCTTCCAGTCTATCAGGCCAGTTCTATCTTTTCCCCTCACAATCCCCGGCGATGTCTGCCCTCTTTAAGAAATGCACCCTGTATGGGGGAAAGCTCCCCGACACGGATGGTCATTCCGTCTCTCTATTGTGCCTCGGAGAGGGCCATGCAGTCCAGTCGTGCCCCATATGCCTTTCGTTCACCCTTCAGGCTCGGAAGAAATGAGAGATGCACCTGTAGACACTGCTTTATGAGCAGGCCTTCCTGCCACCTACCAGCTAGTCACTAAAGGGGTAGCGCTTGACCCTCAGGGGATGCCTTCCCAATGGTGTGCCCGCCACTGCATCTCCTTACCATCGGGATTGCCAGACGAGGCTGCTGCTACGCTTTTCAAGCCACCCAAGGCCAAGAAGGCCAAAATTCTTCCTGTATCAGGAAAGGCTCAGCTCTTTTTAAAAAGAGAGCACAAGCTGGTGAAAAAAGGGTTGGTGCAGATGAGCGACCAAACAGCTCCTCACCAATTAACAGTGCATACGCAGGCAGAAATGAGCTGTGCTCCCAGGACAAACCACGCTCAAAGGGGCTGAACTTCCTCCCACAGAGCTTGAATTGGCAGCTTCCGCTCCTCCCCCGTCCTCAGGGGTAAGCCAACTGGCAACACCTTCCACTCCAATTTGGAGGGATTGTGGAGCAGGCCTGGCAAAGACCGATGCCTCCGCTCCAGCCCATCCAAGCTGCCAACATCTCCGTCTCCGCCGTGCAGAGGAGCTCACAGCCTGAATCCCAGGGCAGGTTGCGCTCTCGTTGGCCCCGCCACCGACAATCTCAGTGGAGATGCTATCACTCTCCTTTGTCTGACTTGTGGAGCTCCCAGTTGAGCAGCCCCAGGACCGTTCTATACATTCCCAGTACCGTATGTGTGCATTTCACAGGGACCATGCAGAGGAAACTTGAATTATGTAAGGAAGAATAAAACCCCAAAAGTCGTAATTGTGCAATCTACTAGAAAAGTAATTAGAGACAAAGTATTGAAGATGAACAGTAGAAAACCAATGCTTCACAAAGACCAGAGTGGTGATACTGAAAGAATGCCCCAGCACTATTATTAGCAGGAGAAGGAAATATACATTCCTAACCCATGAACTAAAAAAGGAAAACATCAGATTTTGCTGGGAAAAAGGAGATGGACTAATGGCAACCTTTAGAGACCAAAAATTCTGGATAACGTCAGAGGAGAACGCCAAGCACTTCTATAGGAAAATAACATCAGATTTGGGGAAGAACAAAGTAGGAGAATACAAAGGAGGGAAGAAAAATAAAAGACAATACACTGAATCCCCAGAAAATGAAGATTTAGACCCAGGAAATTACAAAATGAATCTGAAGGCAAATATAGAAATGGCAAGCTTGGACAACGCGGAGGTAGCAGAACATAGTGAAGAAGAAGAAGAAACAAGAGAAGAAGAAGAGAAGGAAGATTGATTATGACAACTAAAATAAAGATTTACTCTAATAACGTGAATGGATTAAACATCCTCAATAAAAGAAATAAAACATTAAAATCTATCAAAAAGAAAAAGTTTCGTGTGGTGGCTTTGCAAGAGACTCATATAGCTCAGAAATATGATGCTCATTTCGACAATAGGATATTAGGTAAAGTCTACTATTCATCCGTACCAGAAAAAAAGAGTGGAAATATATGTAAATAAAAATATTGCATCAAAATTAGCATTCAAGGATCAAGAGGGGAGGATAATAAGAGTCTTAGTTACAGTACAAAACAATGAAATATTGATATGTAATATATACACGCTAAATTATACAAAATCTACATTTATGCAAAATTTGGAAACTAATAATTCTATGAGATTTCAATGGTGTTATAGATGGAACTATGGACAAGTGATAAAATAGTGACAAAATAGGAAAAGTGACAAAATAGGAAAAGCAGGAATCTTGCCAAGATCTTTAATAAATATGATGAAAGATTTAAAGGTCCAAGATGTATAGAGAACGAAAAAATGGATTATCAATTGGGTAAAACTAAAAAAGGGGAAAAAATCTGAATTTGGAAGGAATGTATCTGAGAAAAGATTGGCATGCATACTTATGGCACGGAAAAACAAAATTAAAAAAATTGGGAATCATTTTGTTAGATTGGCCATAATAAAAGTATAGAAGTATAAATATAGATTATGTAATAAAAGTCAATTATGGGTATCCTCACTGGAATCTTGCCAACAAAGAGAATTACATTGGAATAATCGGGCTACTTACAAAGACATATTAAAAAAGAAGGGGAAGTAGTATTAAAAACACAACAAGAAATAAGCGCAACACATGAAAATATATCATGGTTTCAATATAGACAAATAAAAGAACACTTTATGAAAGACAAAAAAAGGATTTTTAATGAAAACAAAAACATTTGGGATAAAATAATGAAAACTGAAAAGAAAATGATAATTTAAATATATACACAACTGTTGGAATGGAATACAGGAGAGGAAGGAATAATATAATGTATGGTCAAGTGGGCAAAGAATATTGGAAGGTCAATAGGAATATATGAGTGAGACTCAATTTGGAATAAAAAAATGAAATATACAGGCGCATATGACTTAAAAGAAAATTGGGTAAAAATACTCCATAGGTGGTACATGACACCACACAAATTAGGAAAATATTATAAAAATATAAATTTAAAATGTTGGAAGCATGGGGAAGTGGAAGGAACCTTCTACCACACATGGTGGTCATGCAAAAAATCAAAAAAATATTGGAAGAAAATACATGAAAATATATTATTAAAAATATTAAAAATAATGATACCATTTAAACTGGACATATTTTTATTAGGAATTAATGAACAAAAATTGGACAATAATACAGACAAGCTTCTCTTCTTATTAACAACAGCAGCAAGAATATGCTATGCTAGATTATGGAGAAATAATGAAACACCTAAAATTGAAGATTGGAATAAAAAGATTATAGACACAAGAATATGGACAGATTAACCCATTTGATAAAAAAAATACAATGAAAAGAAACACTGATAAATTAATACTTTAAGTAAGGAAAATAGTAAAGACAAATTAATAATAGTAATAAAGGATCTCCTGGCGGGCAAAGATGGCGGCAGGACGGACACTCTGAGGCTCCTCAGAGTGCAAACTGTCTCCGCGACGGAGGGCGATTTGCGCCTCCCAGAGACGAAGCCACATCTAAAGGGATCGCGAAGCCGTAGGGAAGGTGCCGTCGACTCCAGGGATCGCCCTCTCCTCAAGAGGGGGAGATCGAGTGAGTCCGGCCTTCAGCCGTGGCGGCGAACGGGTCGAGGGACGGGAAGCGGGGGACGACCTGCAGTAACTGCCAGCCCAGGCCAGCCCACCCCACCAAGATTGGGGCCAAAAGAGGAAGAAGAGACGGGCACGAACAAATGTGAGTGCTGGGGAAGTCAGCGAGGGACAACCCCCCCCCCCCACAGGAAGACCTCACCAGGGGGCAGCTAAATTCCTCAGGCAAAGCCAATTCGGGAGATAAAAGGACCTCAGAGGACCCAAAATGGCGGAGAAGCTGCCATAGATCCGAGAACAGGGAAGAAGAAGAGCTTTTGGCGGGAGCGCCATCTTGTGGGAGGGAAAAGGCGCACTTGTGATAGAGGGATCAGAGAAGTAGGAATTTCCAAGGCCTCCCTTATATGCAACAAGGGATCCTTGCTGCCAAAGAGCAGAACAAATCCTCCCAGCGAATGGAATAACCGACAATAGAGTATGCCAACATTAAACGAATCAAACACAGAAGTAAAAGATCAAGAGAGAATGCAAGGAAGGTGGTCAGAGGAGGAAACAATAACCCTAAAGGACATCATTAAAGAACTATGAAAATTAGGAGAAGCACAGGATGGGTGTCTACAGAAGATCGATCTAATGATGACCCGACAAGAAAAGCAATTTGAACTCATGCAGCAACAGCCGCAATACGCAAGGCTAGATTCATCCAAAGAAGCGACCCCCACAAGGCTGGAGCCAACAATCACCTATGAGGATGGAAAAGAAACCCCTGAGGTCAAGGGAAAAACGAAGCAGTACATGAAGATCTAGAGAAGACAGTAGAGGGGTCACTAAATGGCAGAAAGCATCAGGAGAAAGAGAACTTTATTGCAAAGAACGGGTGGAAGTCACACTGGGAGTCACTCAAATGACTAATAAGAACTCAAGCCTCTACTTCCAAAAAAGAAAAAGAGGAAAAGAATCAGGAGGTTGATTCATTGTCCAAAAGACCCACTCAGGGTACAAATAAGAATAAAGCCAAAAGGAGTGGGGGGCAACTCAATAGAGAGAGAAGTCGGAGGAGAACAACGCAACAAAAAAGAATGAACACCTCAAAGAAAAACCATCCTTACTTTCCAGGGATGTTCACAAAATATGGCCCCCCAAGTTGTGACGATCCAGAGGTGGATGAAGAAGGTCTAAAATCTCCCAAAGAGTACGGCTAGGAAGGAGGCCATGGCAGATGAAAGGGACGGATACGACCATACTATAAGACAAGGAACGGACAACAGAAATGGACACTCTTACCAAAGAATTGAAGGATCCTAAAAATCAAGAGAGGAAGACAGCAGACTGACTGTCTTGCAAGGCGCCTGACGGGCAAACTGATCCATTCAACAATGTAAAACTGAGAGGGGCTCAACATAGGTCCGGGAAGAAACTACAACGGAGAAAGGAGAGCACCCACCCAACTACACCCGACCAACACCAGAAGAGAAAGGACTTTGGGCTCCCTAGAGACTGCTTTCAGCCTCCCCCTCTCACACCTCGCCCGGTTGGGCCCCCGCCACAACACCCACCCTTCCCCCGAACCCACCCAGGTCCTGGCTCCATCCTGACCTCCCCCAGCCTTCCTTCCCAGGTACCTGTTCTTCTCTCGTCCCATCCCCTCCCTCCCCCCCACAACTTTACCCCCCATACCTGTGAAAACCTCAATAAAAATATTTAACAAAAATAATAATAATAATAATAATAAATAAATAAAAATCATCTACATAAAAAGGAGACGTTACAGAAGAAAAGGGAGAAAATGAGAGAAGAAAAAATTATAGAGACAGAAAAAGAGGGAAAGGTAAAACTTCCAGGAAGAAGCCTGGAAGTAGAATCATCTATTTTTTTCTTCTGCTTTCCTCTCTTCCCCCCCAAACTTTTCCTCCACCCCACCCGTTTTCTCCGTATCTCACTCTTGTTTCTCTTTTTGCACTTTTTTCTTTCTCTCTTTTATATATTTTTTAATTTTAATTTTTTTATCTTTGTACCTGAAAATTACACAATAAATAATTTTTTTAAAGTACTGGAGGTTATGAATATGGACAAATTGACCCAATTAGTAACACAATTTCAAGGTAAATACAATAAAATAACAGACTAGACACTCTTTAAAGATTGTATGTCAAAGAACGAAGGGAACATGTTAATTTGGTCCAATTGATTCAGAAGAATAATTGCCCCACAAAAATCTGGACCGGAGAAGAGGAGCATAGTTTGAGAAGTAACTCCGAAGTCAATTAAATAAACCATGATGAAGATTAATGGAAGTGCATAAACGTTCCCCTTCCCCTGGGTTTCTTTTTTTTCTTTTCCTTTCTTTGTTCACCCACGTTTACCTATTCTTATTCCCCTCCCCTTCCCCAATCCTTTTTGAAACTGCTTCTCCCCCCATTTTATCATTTTTGGAAAATGCATATTTTAATTAAAAATATTTTTTTAAAAACAATTAAGCCCATATGACTAAATGAATAATAGAATGCCTTTAATCAATGACACATA
The DNA here is from genome assembly GCA_030556195.1 of Anolis apletophallus. Taxonomy (NCBI): domain Eukaryota; kingdom Metazoa; phylum Chordata; class Lepidosauria; order Squamata; family Anolidae; genus Anolis; species Anolis apletophallus. The sequence goes on from JARBWK010000005.1 coordinate 48,742,768, forward strand.
CATACATGATTTCAATGATGTTGCCAACTTTGTGTTGGTAGGCTCTCCGGTGCAGGCGATTCCTTGTGTGGAACATGTCATAAAGATTTCCAGCCTCCTAAAGTTGAAGAGAAAAAAATGGCTTTAAACTTACCTATTATTTTGATCATTTAATTTAATTATCAGAGACGTGTGATAAATATACTAAAATAAATCCTTTTGTCTTCTGAGGACAACGGGAATTTGAAAACAATTTGAATGAAATTAAATATATGCTAAAATGTATATGAGTAGAAGACAAAGCACCATCAAATATCCTTTAGAGTAATATCCTATTTATATTTTCTCAGATGTTATGTCCTCTTAGGTTTAAGAAATTTTACACCTCGTAAGCGAGTGCTTTAGATTAAATGTTTTTATTTGTTACTAAACAATTATAAGTGAACTAGCTGTACCCGGCACGCATTGCTGTGCCCTATTTAGGAGGTGCGAGAAAGTCTAAGTATGTAAGGGTTGGAAATGATGTTACTTACGGTCTTGGTGGGGTCATGGCTGTGTCGTTGTGGGTTGTTCTGGTGGGTGGGATTTGAAGTCCTGTGGAGTTGTCTTGTGTTTGTAGTGTTGTGTTGTGTTGTGGTTGGAGTATAGGTGGAGTTGGTTTTTGGTGGTGTGTGGGTAGGATGGAGCTTGGAGAAGAGTTTGTGGTGTTGAGTATGTAGTTTGTTGTTGTGAGTGTACAGTGGTAGTGTGGTGTTGATGTACGGTGTGTATGTGGGGTGTGTTAGTTGGTTGTACTGTGATGGTTTCTGTTTAGCAGTGGTATGTATGCGTTGTGTGTGTTGTATGTGACTTGTGTTGTGGGTCTGTAGAGGTAGGCATCGCGAGTTGTGTGGCTGTCATTTTGTGGGTGTGGTGTTTGTTAAGTGGTTGTCTTTTGTTGTGGGTGTCTTTTGTCCTGTGAGTGGTATATATGTGCTCTGTGCACATAGTTGTGTATCTTCTGCATATTGGCGTTGTGTGGTATTTTGTGCCTGTGTGGAAGGAAGGAATGGCATACAAATGGGTTGAGCAGTAGATGCAAGGTTGTGTTATGTGCGTATTGTGTTGTGTGTACGTACCGTGTTTCCCCGAAAGTAAGACAGCGTCTTACTTTCTTTTGAACCCCCAAATCCCCCTACGGCTTACTTTCGAGTACGGCACATTACTGTACCCAAAGTAAGCCTTCCCCTTGGCCGCCTCCTCCTCCGCCTCCTCCGCCCGCCGCTTGCCTCCTCCTCCGCCTCAGTCCCCCGCCGCCACTTGCCGCTGCCGCCGCCTCCCTCCACCTCGGTGCCGCCTCCCCCGCCGCCGCCTCCCCCGCCGCCACTTGCGCTGCCGCCGCCTCCCTCCGCCTCGGTGCGCTTGCCTCGGTGCTGCTTGCCTCCGCCGCTTGCCTCCGCCGCCGCTTGGCAAGGCCTGCATAGCGGCCCCACGGATGCGCCAGGCGCGGCTAGCGCTGGCGCACTCAGGCCTTCTGCCCATGCGCGAATGTCTGCGCATGGGCGAAGGTACTGGCGCGTCTGGCGCGAGGCGCTGGCGCTGACGCGCTGGCGCAGTGCGCTGGCGCGCAGGCCTTCTGCCCATGCGCAGACATTCGGCGCATGGGCAGAAGGCCTGAGCGCGTCAGCGCGCTGCGTCAGCGCGTCATCGCGCGCGCCTGCGTCAGACGCGCTCAGCTACTTCGCCCATGCGCAGACATTCGCGCATGGGCAGAAAACCTGGAGGCGCCAGCGCAGCCCGCGCCTGGCGCTAGGCGTGGGGCTATGGAGGCGGAGGCAAGCGGCGGCGAGGCAAGCGGCGGCGGAGGCAAGCGGCACCGAGGCGGAGGAGGCGGCTGTAGCAAGTGGCGGCGCGGGAGGCGGCGGCGGGGGAGGCGGCACCGGAGGCGGGGAGGCGGCGGCAGCGGCAAGTGGCGGGGGAGGCGGCGCGGCGGGGGCGGCGGCGGCAAGCAGCAGCGGCGGAGGCAAGCGGCGGCGGGGGGAAGCGGAGGAGGAGGAGGCGGCGGAGGAGGCGGGACCGAGGAGGAGGCGGGACTGAGTGACGCGGCGGCCGGGGGTACGGCTTACATTCGGGGTACGGCTTACATTAGCCGACCCCCCTGACACCCCCGATACGTCTTACAATCGGGGGTGTCATACTTTCGGGGAAACACGGTATTACCTTTTTGGTGAGTTAGTGGGTGTGTGGTGGCATTGTGGGTGGTAGTATGTTGTGGAAAGCTTGTGTGGGTGGGGTGTTTTGGGTGTTTGTGTGTGTTTGTAGAGTATCAGTGCAGTGCTGTGTTGTGTTATGGTTGGAGTATAGGTGGAGTTGGTTTTTGTTTGTGGTGGTGGTAGGTGTTGTGTGTGCAGGGTCCCGTAAGGTTGGGGGGATGGGTTGTGATAGGAAGTTGTGTTGTGTTGTGTGGGTAGGAATTGCTGGAGTATTGTGCCTGGGACGTGTGTGTATTTGGAGGTGTGTGTGGTGGTGAGTAGTGAGTGCAGTCCTGGGTTTTGTGTTGGGGAAGTTGTCAGGTGTTTGTGGGGTGTATTTTGTGTGTGTTGTGGTGACATAGTTGTCTCAGTCTGGCTGTGTGCTGGTTGTGATGTGGAGGGGGCGTGGCTTTTGCCAATGGTGTTTGTTGTGAATTTTTGTTGGGGTGGGTTTTTGTGTTGCAGGAATTTTTTTTGTGGGTTTTGCAAGTTTGTGTTATTTCGGCGGTATGTGTTTGTTAGTGGTGCCTGTGTCCCTGGTGCCCTATTTGTGTTAGTGTTATGTCCTCCTGGTAGTTGTTATGTCCTCCTGTGTTAGTTGGTTGTACTGTGTAGGTTTCTGTTTAGCAGAGGTATGTTTAACCCAGAAACACCAACTGACTAAATTCAAATCACTCAGCATTCTAACCTAGCCTTGGCTGGCTCAGCCCACCATTACTATGGGAACTCAGCCTCCCAGCATTTTGTGTGGGCCGATGTCGGCCAATGGGATTCGCTGGCGGCCGCAAAGGATGCTGGGAAATGTAGGTTTTTTTTGTATCATTGTTTTGGGGGCCTTCTAGGTTTTGGGGGGGAAAGTTTCTTTGCTAAAAACCTACCTTGCCTGAGGCCTATTTTTGTTGCCAAGTTTGGTGTGTCTGCCTTGTAAGGTTTCTCTGTCTATGGCAGTCGTTCCATGACGGGACCTCCTTTATATAATAGATTATAAAAGGTCATGGACAACACTTCCCCACCACAAGCTTTTATAGGAACACAGTTCAGGGTGACACCGAGGGAGGGTCCGGAGAAGACTGGGTGATGGTAACTCAACGCCTATACCTCTCTGTGATATACCTAGAGACTATACTCTTGTTACCATATATGGATTTTCATGTGTATGATCGAGAAGATACATTTTGAACACCTTAACCCCGCCCTGAGGAAGTGGAGACGAAACGGGATTGGGACCATGTATGTTTACCCGTAGGCATTGAGTTACCATCACCCAGTCTTCTCCGGACCCTCCCTCGGTGTCACCCTGAACTGTGTTCCTATACCTCCTTTCTATTGAATATCACCCGATGCTTCTACCCTTCTAACCCATTCTACGCTCACCCAGTTTGAATACGGTGCCAAAACAGGCACCACAGTCGCAAAAGATTTCCTACGCGACGAAACTGGTGTGCTTTACGGCACTTCCCAGTGACCAAGGCATTTACGAGCGGTCGCAAAAACCGCCCGCCAGGATTGACTTTGGGAAAGCCGAGGGGCTTATTTCTACCTCATTTTGAGAGTAAAAGATCTACAGGACAGTGAGTACTGACTCCTAAAGGCTATTATGATTGAGCTTACTAGCCCTTAAACACTGAAGCCATATCGGAAGGGCAGCTGTGCATTATTGTGTGCTCCTTGAAGAGAAGCGCTTACGCGGGACTATTTGTGTGTCGACGTTGTGCTATTGTTCCTATATGTATGTTAAACCAGGGCTGTCCAACTGGCGGCCCTGGGGCCGGATCCGGCCCCCCAGCCTGTTGGACACCGCCCCAGCTATGCCCCCAGCCGCCATTTTAAATTTTTTTAAAAAAATTCTAAATTTTTTATTTAAAAAAATGGCGGCCGGGGGGGGAGGGGGGAGGCGGGGCAGGGAGGAGGAAGAGAGCTAGCTCCTCCTCCCTGCACCGCCCCCTCTGTCCCTCTCTCCGCGCCGAAAAGGAGTAGGTGGCGCCAAGGGCAGCGCGTCACGCCAGGCCTGTGACGCGCTGCCCTTGGTGCCGCCTTCTGCCTTTTTTCAGCGGCTTTAGGAGGGGGCGGGGCCTGGGCTGAGGGCGGGGCCTGGGGGCGGGCCCTGGGGGCGGGGCCGGGCGGGCCCTGAGGTCATCAGTGACCTCTATTCCGGCCCTGGACCCGGTAGAAGTTGGACAGCCCTGTGTTAAACTATAAGAGTTGTGATTACTGAATATAGAGGGAGCGTCCTCTACTTTTTACTCCAAATAATTATATATTTTGATACCTTTTTGCATGATGCTTATATGATTTAATGCAGGCTTAAGTTGTTTTTGTATTACTACACAAGATAGATTCATTGCTGCTGTATTTACTGTTAATTCTTGTAGCTGCCTATCCAAACCTGAGCCCTGCGTTCCGGGGCTCCTCCCAATTGCACGGTCCCTTGTGTTTGACAGTGCTTATCGGTCCTCGCGAGATTACGTCTATCCTGGAAGTGGTGGGTTCCGTATTGGTCCAAATATGAAGGAAAGATGTAGTGATGTCCTCAAATTCTAAAGTAAGTGTGCACAGTACTATCAATGTAGTTTGACATCAGGAACAATCTTCAACAACTCCATGGGTTCCTTACTTGTGGTCCACGCTATGTGGTTTCCCAATGCTAAAAGGCATATGCAGGAAAAGGAAGCCGTAATATTCAAGTATCATTAATATATCTTTATTTCCAAAGTTCATAGCCGTGTGTAGCGTGAAGTGACATCACAAGTGGGCCGACGAGTAGTATTCTGGATCTAAAGTATGGTCCAGATCAGGGGTGCTCACACTTTTTCAGCATGCAAGCTACTCTTAAAGCAACCAAGTCCAAAAGACCTGCCCCTGCCGCCGTGCGCTCCCGCCACCGAGCGCTCTTGCCACCGCACATGCTCCTGCTGCTGTTTTCCGCCCGCACAGCGCTTCTTCCACCTGCGGGGCATTGCAGGAAGGAGAAAGCACAAGGTGGGGCATCCAGAGGGAGCGCTCCACCTTGCCTGTCTCACCAGCAACAGAGGCTGCACAGCTGCTTCTGGACGAGAGAGAGGCAGGGCACTCCCTCCAGAGGCCCTGCCTCGTGCTTCCTTCTTTCTGCAATGCCCCGCAGGCAAAAGAAGCACCGCGAGAGCGGAAGCCAGCAGCAGGAGCGCATGTGTGCGCGCATGGCAGGAGCGCCCCATCCGGCTGGTGAGGCCCGAAGATAACCTGGAAGAGGGCCGAAAATCTACAAGTAGCTCCTGAGCTACCTAATGAGCACCCCTGGTCCAGATAGTCTAGGTACAACCTCATTTCGCCATAATAATATTATACAGCTTTATCAAGGCCCCATCTGTCACTGTTTGCCACATGTTAGATGCCACAGAGTCCTTATCTTAAAGACATGGGTCCATAGTCCAGCAGTATGTACTGCTCTGAAGGTCAGGGTGGGTTTTGGCAAGGTTAATTCGGAGGGTTGAGAGGAAGGCAGGCTGGACTTACGACAGTACCATGAAATGGCTTCAAGATAGCATTTTATGGATGAGATGGAAAGGCCTTTATTAGATAGATGCATAAGAAAGTCCAAAATCAGTGGAATGGGGGCCGAGGACGGGTCGGAGCCCATTTGCCTTGCAAAGGTAGAGAAACATTGCCACTTGTAGGTATAGGATTTTTTTGTAGATACCTTGTGGCCCATCTCATGGCCTGACAGAGGAAGCTCGAACACTCTGAGAGCCTTCTGAACAGCTAGCATCTCTAGGTAGTTGATGTGATAATGAGACTCTGGTAGGGACCATTGGCCCTGCACTGTCAAGTCATCTAAGTGGGCTCCCCAACCGGACAGGGACGCATCCATGGTGAGTGTCTTGGTAGGGTGGGGTTGTCGGAACGGCATTCCCCTCTGGACATTGTGTCTCCGCATCCACCAAGACAGTGATTTCAGGAAAGTGTGAGGAACTGACAGGGGCTTCTTCAGAGGGTCTCTTAGTGCATCGAAGACCTGTAAGACCTGTAAGAACCACATCTGCATCAGACACATCCGAAGCCTGGTAAGCGGCGTGACTGCCGTGGTCAACGCGAAGTGGCCCAGTAGTGACTGTTTCTGGTACGCTCATACTTGACGTTAAGATTGGACGTCTCTGATGATGTACCGTAGGGCCCTGAAGCAATCTTCTGGCAGGAAAGCCCTCTCCTGGATAGAGTTGATTATAGCACTAATGAATTTGATTGATTGGGTAGATTCCAAATTGGATTTGTCCCAATTTACCACCAGTCCAAGGTCCTTAAGGAGAGACAAGGTATGTTGACATCAGCTAAAAGTTTCCGTCATGAACTGGCCACAAGGAGCCAGTCATCCTTTTATGGGTAGACAACAACGCATTGTTGCAGAGATAGGTGGCAATGAACGCCATGCATTTTGTAAAAATTCTAGGGGATGTACAAAGCCCAAAAGGAAGACCATTGAAATAGTAACAACTGTGCCCAACCTGGAAACCGAGGAATCTCTGATGTGACCGCCTGTTTCCAATATGAAAATATGCGTCTTTAAGGTCCACCGTGGTGAACCACACCCCTTTATCAATCAAGGACAAGATAATCAGCAACATGCATAGGCAAAACTTGCGTGTTTTGATGTAGAAGTTCAGGCCCCACCAGTGAAGGTAGGTTGCGACAAGTCAACATCGTGGGAGAGGGTGACAGTAATGGGGTGGGTAACTTGGACAGGATGGGCACCAACAAAACTCAGGGACAAACCTATGTTGTCCGATTGAGAGGCTGTAAGGCTAAACGCGACGCCTAGGGGCATAGACTTGTCTGCCCCAACCTTGCTCCCGGTTTCTGGATGGAGGCAAGGGTGGCCTCCTAGTGGTCGTCACCTGAGGAGTTGGTCTGGCATTCTGCGCTGGTGGACCTGGGCTGGAGCATCTATGATAATAAGGAGTAAAGTTTGACCAGTGTTGCCTGGATTGACTGGTGAACAGAGATGGGAGGCCGAATCTGTAAGCCGTCTGTCGCATTTAGTGCGTGCACTCTAGATTGGCATCAGTGTCAGGGTTAAACAGGCCCGATTCATGCATAGGGAGATCCTCTATAGCTGCCCGTGCTGATTGGGAGAGACCTGATGAACATATCCAAGTGTGGCAGCGTAAGGCTACCGCGGCTGCAAACAGCTTGCCCGATGTGTGTGCGGTATGTTTAGCCAGATAATTTTGCAGGCCTACTAGCTGGGTTGCTTCCTCCTTGTATGCCTTTGCAAGTCTGAGGTCCTCAGGACAGAGGTGAACGAGGAGTGGTGCGATCTTATCCCAAATAAAACAATGGTAAGCTCCATTATTGCAAAGAGGTCTGCAGCGGTGTATATTTTACGACACATACCATCTAACTTTTTGCTCTCTTTGTCTGCTGGGGTGGTCTGGGACCGCTGGGATGGTCAGGCCTGGGAAACATCAACAACCACTGAGTTAGGCTTAGGGTGTTTGCCAAGCCATTCTGCCGAAGTCATGTTTAACCGCTAGAGGTCTTCCGCCTTCGTAGCCATAGGGAGCACAGAGGAAGGGGCCATGCCAGGCATTTTAATCAGCTGGAGCAGGTATGGGAGAAGAGGGAGTGGGGCTGCCGCCGGTGTTTGCTGCTGGTCATGAGAGAACGCTGGTGTGACAACCTATGGGGTTTGCAGCTTAAGTGCTAGAGCGAGGCGGTTAATAAGGGCGGAGAATGCTCTCAATTCCTCAGGGGAGATGGAGTCCCCTTCACCAGCTGGATCCGTAGTGGCAGGCTTGGGCACATCTTCTCCTGAATCCAAAGAGTCAACGGTATCGACATTTACTGTCTCTGCCACTAGGGGTGGTGGGGAACCCTGTGGAAGAGGAGTCTGGACTTGTGCTGGAGGGTTTTCCTCTCCAGTAATGGTGGCAGCTGGCTGCTTCGGGAGGCGAGATTCGGATCGGGCGCCGATGATATGGCCCTGGAACAGTCTGGGGAATTTCACAAGGGGCGAGTCTCCCGGCTATGATGAGGGGACAAAGGGGGATAGCTCAGGTATGGATGGTAAGGGCTATAATATCCCCTAGCAGAGCGGCCTTCTCCATAATAATAATATGGATGTGGGGATCCGGGGGAGTAAAAAGCCTCACACGCCGGCCTGTAGTTGCCTGATCGGCTGTAACTCCGTGAGCGGCTCCTGGAGGGTGAACTCCAGGAGCGCAAAGAGGAGGAACGGTGTCTAGAGCTCTGTGAAACACTGCGTCTTCTGTGAGAGCGCCGGTAACCTAATCACTGCGATTGGGACCGGCCGCGTTATGGGGATCTGGAGCTCCCAGGTTCGGGGAGTGCGTTAGGCTCTCTATCCGATGATGCCCAGAGAGGCGGGGGGGGGGGGTTTAGATATCCCCACGGTGAGGAGACCCCCTTTTCCAGAGAAGGGGCAGGTGTTGTGGGATGTTGATTATCCCCCAACAAAGGGGGAGGGGCTGATGGAGGCATGAGCTGGAGCTCAGGTGGTGAAGACTCGACCCCCGTTGGCTCGGGCTGGGTAAGGGGAAGGGACTGCTCCTCGGGTTCTTGAAAGGCCGTGTTGGCCGGAATTGTGTGTGTGTGTGGGGGGGGGGGTTGAGAGCCCCCTGAACGTTCGGCCTTAAGGAGGACCCTTTCTTATTTTTCCCAGCCTTCTTGGCACACTGAGTGATCTTGCCTTGGTCAGAGGAAAAAGTGCTTGGCTTGGATTTTTTGCTTTAGGAGTATTATTCGCCGGTTGCTCACCACGTGCTCCCAACTCCATTTGCGAAGGTAAGTTGGGCCCCATGGAGTTGGGAACGGCCAATGAGGGAGTTGCAGCAGGAGTGGGCTCAGAAGTCACTCTCTTAGCAGCCTTGGGTGGCGGGGGCAGAAGCGCCTGCTCATAAAGAAGGGCTTTAAGCCTTATCTCCCTGTGTTTACGCGCCTGCAGGGTAATGGCTTGGCAGTTTGGGCAGGAGCATACCGCGTGGCCTTCCCCCAAGTACAGCAGGCAAACAGAGTGGCCGTCCGTATCAGAATATTTGCTGCCACACTGGGAGCATTTTTTAAAGGCAGTCTCCATCTTAATGCACCAAATGTGGGGATCGGTCTAATATCAGTGTTCCCTAGATCTCATCCATCTTGAACAAAATTACAAAATTATGAAGTTTCATTTGGAATTTGAATCGACATCAAACTCAGTGGACAACCTTAATGAAGCCATTATCTTACCTACCTAATAATAATATATATCATTCAACGTGGTTCGAGGACAAAAACAGACAATATTTCCCTGAGCTTTGCAAAGGAGCAGGAGATAAGATTTGAATGAACAATAACTTGCTGGAGATGTCATCAAGTTGCCACTAACTTCTTATTTTTCTTCAAAGCATCTTACCTTATCACGAGTACAAATATGCTTCTTTTTCTCTTCCCCCACTTCACAAACTCGGGCGAATTTAATGAATCGCTGATGGTCAAAATTATTCTGAATTCCAAGATGATGACAATCCCTAAATGTAGTCCCGAAAGAGACAACTAAGATTATTCAGTTATGGAATTTGCAGGGCTAAGCTCTAATTTTTTTAGGAACATGGTTTTGCTGAATAGACTATTTGTGCACAGGGGGAAAACACTAATATTTACCATACCACAGTAAACACAGGTAAGGACATTTTTTTATATTTACTAAATGTACTGTATGCATACATGTAGTTTTTCATAATTCCTTCAACAATGTCTTAAAACAACAAACAATTGCTATGATTCTCAATCTTTGAGATGCTTGATGTTTTTGACTTCAACTACCATAATCCCTACGTACCAGCTGAACTGGTTAATGTTTCTGAAGATTGAAATCCAAAAAACAGACGGAGAGGTAACATGATAGAAATCTGAAGAAATGTCATGTAGAAAAAGAAGCAACCAAAAACTAAACCCAACATCTGTCAATGCAAAAATGTATGACAGAGATGAGTTTGGAATGTTTTCTGTGGATGTGTCTGTTTTCTGAGCTGTGTGTAACTATGTGATTACAGAGTTAACTGGAGAAGGAAAAGTTCATGTCTGTGATGAAAGCAAAGGTCTCGGATCTTTGACCTCTGGAATGTAAACATTGTAGATAATATTTCCAGTTTTGTCTTCTTTACAAATAAAATGAACTTATGGTTCAGCCCTGGCTCTGCTGACTTATCTTTGACAACATCAACACATTCAAATCACAGAAGATATTCCACCTACACTTTAGGAAAAGCTGTCCAACAGTGGAATATAGTCTCTTCCAACATTAGGATTCTAGGAAATCTGGATAACCACTGCTCCACTGAAACCTCTTTCAAAATCACAATTATTTCAGATCTACTAATAATGGTCTCTTATAAACAGTGTCATACTTATGATAATACACAAAAACTTCAAGAAAAATGGGAAACTTTTATGGATTTTATTTTTAAAAACCCAGTTCTGGCCAGTTTACCTGTCTGAACGTATCTCCTGTTACGAACCATCACGAAGTCTAAGATCATCTAGAGAGGCCCTGCTCTCGACCCCCACCACCATTGCAAACACAATTGGTGAGGATGAGGGATAGGGCCTTCTCAGCAATGGCCCCCCGCCTATGGAATTCTCTCCCCAGGTATATCAGATTGGCCAGCTCCCTCTTGTCTTTCAGAAGGAAACTCAAGACTTGGCTATGGGACCAAACCTTCGACCACTGAATAGCAGCAAGCGAGAAGAAGATTTAAGCAACTGGTGACAATGAATTGACCTGGCTTTGGATTTTAATTGGCGTATTTAATCAATTGCTTTTTAATTAACTGTTTTAATTGTATTTGATGAATGTTTATGTGAAAGCACCGATTGTGCTTGCTGTGAGGCCACCCTGAGTCCCCCTTCAGGGGTGAGAAGGGCAGGTTATAGATTCAGGAAATAAATAAATAAAATAAGATGACTGCAATAGGATTTGTGAATTAAAAGTATTATGAAATAATACATGCATATAAACTATATAACTTGTATATCTAAGAGCAAAAAGGTTTCAGAAAATAGATGAATTAATACTTTTGAATTAAAGTAGAAAAATGTATAGCTTCAAGGTTGATACTATAGACATATACATTTATATAAGACTAGCTGTACCCGGCACGCGTTGCTGTGCCCTTTTTAGGAGATGCGAGAAAGTCCAATCATCCACGGTGTGCCCTCCTCTAAACTGCAGTTGGATGGAGTGTGGGTCATGGGGGGCATGGTGTGCCAAGTTGGGTCTTTATTGGTCTTGGTTCTGTGCCACAGTGGTCTGTGGGGAATGATGGGTTTTGAAGTACTACAAATCCCATTTTCCATGGTGGTACTTCAAGTCCCATCATGCATGGTCGGGGCTCTGTGTGCCAAGGTAGGTTACTGTAAATTCAGGCCATACACAATGTCCCATGAGCTGAGGCCTAGTTAGGAACAGCAAGTTAATGAAGCCTTACTGTCAATTCAGGCCATACACAATGTCCAATGAGCTGAGGCCTAGTCGGGAGAATCAAGTTAATGAAGCCTTACTGTCAATTCAGAGCGTAAACAGCTTCCCAGTAAGTGAGGGCTAGTTAGGGAAATCAAGTTAATGAAGCCTTACTGTCAATTTTGGGCGTGGTCTGTGATTTTTTGGGGTGTAAATTTTCGTTTAGAAGTGATTTGGGTGTTTGTGTTGGGGATTGGCTCAGGCCTTTTCCTTATTATGTTTTGGCAGTTTATGATGGATCGGAATTTTCATGTTGGCTGGCCAGTGCAGCAGTTATGCAAATCCGCCCTTTTTAGCAGCCAATCATGTTGTTCAGAATGTAGAGGCTGGGTGAGTCTTGGGCTGCCCCGGAGGATGCTGGTAAATGTAGTTTTATTTTTACTCGTTGTTTTGGGGGCCTTTTAGGTTTTGGGGGGGAAAGTTTCTTTGCTACAAACGTACCTTGCTTGAGGCCTATTTCTGTTGGCAAGTATTGTGTTTCTGCGTTGTATGGTTTCTTTGTTTGTGGTATACATCACATGACGTGAACCCATTTATATAATAGATTTATTATGTGTAGCTCCTGCATGAATGATAAGGGTAAAGGTTTTCCCTTGATATAAGTCTAGTTGAGTCCAACTTTGGGGGAGGGGTGCTCATCTCCATTTCTAAACCAAAGAGTTGGCGTTGTCCATAGACACCTCCAAGGTCATCTGGCCAGCATGACTACATGGAGTGCTGTTACCCTCCCACCAGAGCAGTACCTATCGATCTACTCACATTTGCATGTATTCCAACTGCTAGGCTGGCAGAAGCTAAGCTGGCAGAACAAGCTAACAGAAGGAGCTCACTTCACTCCCCGGATTCAAACCAGCGAGCTTTTGGACAGCAAATTCATCAGCTCAGCAGTTTAACCCATTGTGCCACTGGCGGCTCCTTACATGAATGGTAGATAATTATAATATTCACATGTATATTACTAATCTATTAAGAAAATAAATTAACATTAAGATATGTATATAGTTGGCTGCCATCAAAAGTAGAAAAAAACTAGAATTTGAATTAGTTAAGTGATAAAATAAGTAATACTATGCAAAGTTAGAAGAGAAAAGAAAAGAAGGGAAAATATAAGATAAAAAGAATCAACATGGATTCAGAAAGATAATCTGTTACTCTTATTAGAAAAAATGTCATAGCTGGATTTTTTTCCTTTTACTTCCATTTCCTTCCCATACTAAATAATATGTATAATGATACTCCCTCCTCCTCTATGTCATGGACGATACAAGAGACTAATGTGTAGAATTATTTAACTAACATGGCTCCGTAACTTACATACTGTATCCTTTTATGTTCCCTGTCTTTCTCTTCTTTTTCCCTCTTTTTACTGTTTATTCAAAACAAAACAAAACAAAACTTATTTGACAACTCTGTCATACTTTTTTAAATTGCTGTGCACTGTACCCAGTCTGTTCATTATTACAACTGTTTCTACCAGATCAGAAAAGAAAGTATAGGCTGATATCTCTTATTTTGGATTTTGAAATACCTGTATTTGCATATACGTATATAATGCAAATGTGCTCATTGCATTATATATATATATATATATATATATATATATATATATATATATGCAAATATATGTATAAATATACAATCTATTTACATTTCATATAACCCTAAGTAAGGGCCCCCTGGTAGCGCAATGGGTTAAACTGCTGAGCTGCTGAACTTGTTGTGGTTCAAATCTGGGGAGCGAAGTGAGCTCCCACTGTTAGGCCCAGCTCCTGTCAACCTAGCAGTTCAAAAACATGCAAGTGTGAGTAGATCAATAGGTACCACTCCAGCAAGTTAACATACAGTCATATTGGCCACATGACCTAGGAGGTGTCTATGGAGATGAGCACCACCCCCCAGAGTCAGACATGACTAGACTTAATGTCAAGGGAAAACTTTTATATTTACCTATACCCTTAAATATACCTTAAGCAATCTTTGATTATTTTCCTCCTATTCCCACATATACTTAGCACAAATGTACTATATTTTAATCTAATTTTGTTACATATTAAGCAATCACGAAAAATAATCCATACGAGAATATATTGCTGCAAACACACATCCATATTGAGTCACTGATTTAAAATGTCCATTAAAATATTTGCAGATAAAAACCTAGCAATTCAATTATTATCAACCACAAATTATTTGCAAACACTTTAAATGAGCACCAAAATTTATATACCTGGCAAAGTAATCCCATTTATCAACATCAATGCCAGTTCTTTTGTTAGCCACTATCTCATAAAGAAAACCTTTTTCTTCAGTTCGCCCTTCGTAAGGCCACTGGATGAAGAAAAGAAAAAAAACAAGTAAATTATTTGCAAGCATCAAGATGCTACCGAATGAGGATTTTAAAGAAACTAGCTGTACCCGGCCACGCGTTGCTGTGGCGTAGTAGAAAAGCACAATCAAATGAACTGAAACACCCAAAATGAATGGCCATCCCATCTGTCAGGAGTCCTTTGATTGTGCTTTTCCAGCATGAGGGTCAAAGAGGGTTGCCACAGCAACGCATGTCTGGATACAGGTACAGATAAAGCTTTCTTTCTTTTCCCCAATCTTTGCCCTTTACCTCCTCTCCCTTCCCTCCCTCCTTCCTCTCTCCTCCTGTCTTCCTCTCTCATGTTGTCTTTTCCTTTCTTCGCCTTTTCTCTTCCTTCCTTCTTCCCTTCCTTCCTCTCTTGTTGTTGCCCCTTCTCTCTTCCTTTCCTTCTATTCTTTTATATTTCAGTTTCCCTCTTTCCCTTTCTTCCTCTTTCCTGCTCCTTTTCCTTTATTTCTTGCCCCCTCCTTGTCCCTCCCCTTTTCCCACTTCTCTTCGTTTCTCTCTCTTTCTCTTCTTTTCTCTTTAAGTTTCCCTTTCCATTTCTTCCACTCTTTCCTTCTCCTTTTCCTTCTCCTGTACTTTTCCTTCCTTGCCTCTCTTTCTCCTCCCTTTCTCCTCTCTTTTCCCCTTCCCACTTCTCTTCCTTCTCGTGTTCTCTTCCTTCTTTGCTGTATAGTCTGTCTTCTACCTTCCTGTGGTAACTCTTTCCTTTGTTCCTTCCTTTCGTTCCTGCCTTCCGTCCCTCCTTCCTTCTTTTCCTCCCTCTTTCTCTCTTCCCTTCCCCCCTTTCCGTCTTTGTCCCTCCCTACTTTCTTCTCTCCTTCCTTCGTGTCGGTTCTCCTTCCTGCCTTCTTTACCTCTTTCCTGTCTTTCCTTTTTCTGTCTTTCCAACCTTCCTTCCCTCCTTCCTTCCTTCTCTCTCTCTCTCTCCTTCCTCCCCACTTTCCATCGTTCATACACGGTAAAGCGATGTCACAGGGGTTTATGGGAGTTGTAGTCCCCCACATTTTTAGGCTTTTTAGAGTGTTGCCTAGTAATTTTGGGGGTTTTTTGGAATGGTAAACATACCTTGTTCCTTGGGGGTTTATGTGGCCTAATTTGGTGTGTCTGCATTGTGTGGTTTTGCTGTCTATAAGCCTCTCTCCACGACCCTTCTCTTTTTATATATATAGATGGTTTCCATATAGCTTTGTGCTTACTGAAAAATATTAATTTGTGGTGCCAATAATCTGATCATGCGGACTAGAAAAATGCTGGAGACAAGAATTACAAGCTTGGAACTAGAAAAATCCCCTTACTCCTTTATGCAGGCGATGCTGTCATCATATCATGCTCCAGGGCAGATCTAAATTACCCAATAAGAAAATTCACAAACTACTGTTCCCAGAAAAATCAACTACGAGAAATCTAAAGTTCTGGTATTTGGAAAAAGATTTTCCCCCTGCCGTTGGTCTCTTGATAGGCATACCTTAGAACAGGTTAGAAGTTTCCAATATCTGGGCCTTTATTTTCACCACAGACTATCCTGATCTACTCATATTGCTTCCATTATCCTTAAACCTCAAGTAAGCAGTTCTGCCATTTTGCATTTTACTGCTTCTAAAGAAGGGGAGTTCATACCAGCGGCAACTAAAGTATTTAATGCTAACATAGCTTCCCAGCTGCTGTAAGTTTCCAGCATCTGGATTGGGGGCCTAACATCAAAAATAAACCAACAGCAAACACAGTTTTTGAGGGCCGTTTTCCAGCTCCCCAGAAGTGTACCATTTTGTGTGTTTTTACTTGAATCTGGGGAAGCACCTCTGTCAATAAGAGCCTGGTGGTGAGCATCTCTGTTTCAAGATGGCAGAGAGGCAGTAAGAACTCTTCAACAGTTCAATCCGGATAAATCTCTCCATCCAGATCTTTCCTGTGCCCTGATTGCATTATTCATCAAGCAGGGTCTCGGAGGAGACCTTGGTAGAGCAGATCCATACAATTTTTGGCAAGAAGGGGTGAAGTTTAAAACGACAGGTGAAGAGGTTGAGACCTGCCATTTCAATGTGGCTGAAACACGCTCCCTCCTTTCTTAAAGACTTGACCTAATGTAGCCGGCACAATAATCTGCTGCTGTTTCCACCCAACACTGGTCACTGCTAGTCTCTGATTTACTACCATTAATGTAGGCACCAGTGGGAGTAGCTTGGGTCCTGATTACCATCTCTCACCGCCTTGAGTGGTCTAAAGACCATCCCTCTGGCTGGCCATTTGGGACTGGACCTTGCCTTGTTGTTGCAGCTGGCACCGGTGACCCCAGAGGGTTTTTTCAATCCCAGAGGCTGTCACATCATTGCTGCCACAGCCTCAGAGATCGCTGCCACCGCCGCTAATATTAGAGGCTTCATTATTACTGGAAGCCTCCTGCTTACCTCAGCTAACATGGCCGCCACCTGCTATTGCTCTTCCTGCTCTCGGCTTTGATTACTCCTGTCTGCTCCATCACCCCAGTGCCTGATTGCTCAGATGCCCTCTTGCCACTCTTGTGAATCTTTCGGAGGCATATCAACCTCTACCATCACCTACAGGTTCCCTATAACCACTTTACACCTACTTCTTGGCTGTACCATCAGTGCCAGCTACATTCAGAATTGTCCTCCATTGGGGCTCCCTCCACAGCCGCCATATTTAATGATGACTTAGGAAGACTGGTCTATGGGCCTGGGCTAACCCCCTACTAAAGAGTTTACCAGCAACTCCAGTGAAATTTTATGTGAAGTTTTTACTTATAATAATAATAATAATAATAATAATAATAATTTTAAAAAACTTTATTTATAACCCGCATCCATCTCCCCAAAGGGGACTCGGAGCGGCTTACATGGGGCCGTGCCCGAACAACAAATCACAAAAATATCAAAAACATCAGAAAACAATAAAAGCAATAAACACAATGAAATAAATACATCTTTGAAAACACAAAACATAGGTGAATCTGAAACAGAATAGCGATAACATTCCCCACGTGACCTTGGCAGTTGCTAAGTTTATTTCTGAGGCAGCCAGAATTAGACAATTCCTGATTTTAGACACAGGCTGAAACATGCCACCACTTCTTGTAGTCTCTTACCTATGTTTTTAGCCAACATGTATTTTAAGAAGTTTTTTAACTGTTGCAAATTTTATCCATTTGTGTGTTCAATTAACTGGTTGTTCTTAATCTCATTACCTGCATACCTTGAGGTTGTAACACGCCAGCACTCCTTGTAGTCTTTTACCTATGTTTTTAGCCAACATGTATTTTAAGCAGTTTTTACTATTGTAAATTTTATCCATGTGTGTGTCCAATCAACTGGATGTTCTTAATCTCATCACCTGCATTCCTTGTATGCCTACAGTGCAATAAGGGTCTTTGGACCATAATAAAATGTTGTTGTTGTTGAGAAGAATTACAACGAAGTTTCCCCTACAAATCTAGATTAAAAACTCAAAACTTTTTTCTTCTTTCCAAGGGTGACTATTGTTCTGCTATTTGCATCAATCTTTCAATTTGTATTCCAAAAGCTTGGAATCACAGTCTGCATCATTCCCACTTAAATGATGACAATCTTTTAATGTATTACCCTTCCTTTTACTCTCTAATTATGGCTAATTTGTTCAAAGTAAAGAAAAGAAAATGTCTTTAACACATGTGCCATCTTTTCTCTTGAAATCCCTGTCCTAAAAAGAAAATGATCCAAGAGTCATTCTGCTAGACTTAAACAGCACTTAAGCAACATGCAGAAATGAAAAATGAGACTCACAGAAGAGTCATCTTTTTTAGCTTCGATAGGTCCTTCTATCTGTTCTTTAATGAAGGGTATGTCTTCTTTCAGATCTAGACCATAATCTTTCATTTTGGGCTCTAGATTGTTGGAAGAGATCAAGTGCTCAAACATCTGAACAGAAGCCTTTTCATGCTGCAAAGAAAAGAATTCTAATTATTAAGCCAAGATTATGCTGTCAACAAAAACACTATAACTAAATGCAAGAATATTCAAACAATGACTTCCTTCACACATCAAGGAAATAAATAATATGTATAGTCAGTATGATCCACATTATTGCAAAGAGGTTTCTTGCAACCAATTGCACAATCAGTGAAATGAACAATAGAAAGCTGTACTTGATCACAGCACCCAATACATAAATAATTCCCAATCAGGTATAATTTTAAGTCAGCAATTTTTTTGCCTAAGTTTAACTGCTAGTCCCAACTAGACTAGTTCAATTAATAATACAAATTTATATCAATGTTTTCCCCGGTGGTGCAGCAAGATAAACTGCTGAGCTGCTGAACTTGCTGACAGAAGATTTGGTGATTCAAATCTGGGGAATGGGGTGAGCCCCCGCTGTTAGGTCCAGCTTCCGTCAACCTAGCAGTTTGAAAACATGCAAGTGTGAGTTGATCAATAGGTACCACTTCTGCAGGAAGGTAACAACGCTTCATGAAGTCATGCTGGCCACGTGACCTTGCAGGAGTCAACGGACAACGCCGGCCCTTTGGCTTGGAAATGAAAATGAGCCTCTCCCCCAGAGTCGGACACAACTAGACTTAATGCCAGGGGAAACCTTTACCTTTACTATACCAACGTTCACTTAAGATTTAGCAACTGACCATAAATGGATACTTCTCTGGCTATTTCGCCCGTATATTAAGAATACTTTATATTTAAAATAAACAACTTTTATTTTAAATGGATTACTGTATTCACAATTCCATATATTCAAGTCTTAAAATATCACTAACCATGTATACTCATATAAAAGTTGACCTCATGTATAAATTGAAGACATGTTTCAGAGCTTAAATTACCCAGATGTATTGGCTTTTAGACCTGTTCCTGAGGGCATTTGGGGTGCATTGGAGAGACTGCATCAGGTTTAATTTCTTAGATATGTTATCATGGTTTTCTGTGGGCTAACAGATGGCATAGCTTCTGTTTCTCAAAAACTAGAGTTGATAAGGGAAAACTGGCCTCATTTTTTGAATCAGGAAGTCAAATATGCCCAGAAACAGAACTAACACTTGAGGCACCAAAATGTGTGTTGGCCAGTGTTATGGATTTTGACATGGCCTGTGACAGCACAATGCTGTCTCAAGTGACATTCAAAAAGGGCTAGAAATGGGGGTGGTTCTTTTTAAAAAAAGTTAAGGTACAGTATTTCACCCACTGGCTAAACAGTATTATCAAAAAGGGGACCTGAAATCATTGGTTGAGAGGTCTCTCTCTCTCTCTCTCTCTCTCTCTCTCTCTCTCTCTGGCATTACTTCACAAACAAAGATTCAGGAAGGACTTGAAAAAGAATGTGATGAATGGTGAGTTTATCCTGGAAAGAAGGGGACCCACAATCCCTTTATTCTCTCGGCACTCCTCTGAGGGAGAGCACCATCCACACATGACAGGGTCATGACATTTCCCCATCCACACATTCAAAAGTTCAGAAGCAGCACTGTGACAGAATAGAAATGGGTTAATGCTGCTTGTCTTTCACCAATGTACTCTGAAAAACAAGGTTGATTATTTTTTTGCAATGCATGTTAAGATATAATACAGTATTTACACTCAGCCATGGATAAGTACACACTATGGTTGGGGGGGGGGGTTGACTAAAATTTCTAGCCTTTTTCACGAGTGTGTATACACAAGTGTGTAGACACACACACACACACATATATAGTTGTGGCACACATTTACTTTATTTGAGGGTCACACAATACTTTTATTATTAATCAAATGAAGACAGTATGAATATTATTTAGCATATAACATACACACCTTCCATTGGAATCCAGGGCGAGCCCATGGGATGAATCTTTATCAAACACATGTGAAAATGGTCCATGACCTAAAAGGAAGGAAACTGACATATATAAGTCATAGGAAAATGACAGATACATGTATTTGTCATTCTTTTTCATTTATATGTACCTCTCAACCAATGATTTCAATACTATTCCACCCACAGACTAAACATTTAATTAGGTTGTCAGACTGTATTCCAGCTATGGACCTTCCTATTCCATCTGTGAAGCCTTTATTCCTGGATTCCTTTACTCAAAATGGGAAGCATACTTCCAGATCAGCTCTAGTTACACTGCTCATTTCGGCCTAGACGTATTTTCTTATTAGCCCACATGAACTCCTTCATTGATCTCAAAAAGCTAACACACGATACGCAAGAACTTTTCCATCAGGAAATATTCACGTAAACACCCTTTCCCCTCCATACCTTCCAATGAGATACACTGCATGAACAACTTCATGATACGAATCTGCTGTTTGTTAGCTAGGCTGTTACAATTTTAAATAAAATATGCTTTTAGTTTCATCTTATTTTTCTGCTATAAACTGAGTTAGAAATTACTGGACAAAGTAGTATACAAGCACATCTGCTAAGTATTTTAATATGGAATAGTAACTTTATTTTCATGTCACACACTCACTTTGTTAGGATACCTGAGAAGCATCTTACCTAAATCATGGCAGAGTCCAGCAATCTGAACACACAAAACATCTCTGTCGCTAATATTCAGTTCTGGTTGTCGCTCTTTCAGTGCCCGGACCAAGCAGCCTGCCAGATGGCTAACTCTATTGCAAGAAAGTAAGGTTTCAGTTCTGTATTATCTGAAATTTTGTTTACAAATAAAGCACATTATTTGCCAGCCCATCACTGTGGTCAATTGTGAAATAACTACTAAGAAAACCAACACAGGTATCAAATAATTCAATACAATATTATCAGATATCAAATATCAGTGATTTCATTTCCAATTAATAATATATACAGGCAGGTAATACAGTGTCAATTCATCATATATTTCATTCTATCCAACCATATAGGTACACTGTTATTAACCCGCAAAGAGGATTAGTATAATCATTAGTCCATATATTTACTCTTAAAGAAGTCCGTAGTAAAAGTTCCTTTCTTTTATCGGTGCACTGTCAAAGTGCAGCAGATATTGAGTAACAGTTACAAAAAAGTCACAATCACTAGACTCCTCTATAAGCAGACAACTCGCAACAAAGGTTACCGACAACTGCAAGTGCTTTACCGAAGCCATTGTGACATTATTGTAACTGTTACTCAATAACTACTGCACTTTGACAGTGCACCGCTCTCCTCTAATAAGATTTTCGTCTATGGGACACATTGTTTACTGAGTGGAATTGTCCACGATAAAAGAAAGGAACTTTTACTACGGACTTCTTTAAGAGTAAATATATGGACTGATGATTATACTCATCCTCTTTGCGGGTTAATAACAGTGTATCTATATGGTTGGATAGAATTAAATGTATGATGAATTGACACCGTATTACCTGTTTTTATATATTATTAATTGGAAATGAAATCACTGATATTTGATATCTGATAATATTGTATTGAATTATTTGACACCTGTGTTGGTTTTGTTAGTAGTTATTCAACGGTATTATCCACTGTAGTTGTTGCCAATTGTGAAATGCCACTAGGCTTACTCAACAGTAATCATACCCACTGTAGATGTTATTTACGAAGATGGCATTACTACAATCAATTATCACATTCCATCCATCCATAAAAATGAAATGGAAACAGAAGACCAGATTTTCTCTTTTCTGAAAGGGGAGACACCACACATCAGGGGTGCCCACACTTTTTCAGCATGCGAGCTACTTATGATAAAACCAAGTCAGAAAGATCTACTGAGAGAGAAGCAGGGCTGAGCAGGGGGAAGGGGGATTGACGTGGCCTGGGTCCGCCCCATCCCCCCTCTATCTTTAGTGCTTCCACAGCTTCTGCAGGCTAGAGGAGGGTAATGCCAAGCCAGTGGTGGCATAGATAGCCACTACTGGCTCGGCATACCCTCCTCTAGCCTGCAGAAGCTGTGGAAGCGCTAAAGCTGGGGAGGGGGGTGGGGCTTACCACCTCCCCCTCCGGCTTCAGCGCTACCACAGCTTCTCCAGGCTTGAGGAGGGTATGCCAAGCCAGTAGTGGCATAGCTAGATACTACTGGCTTGGCCATACCCTCCTCAAGCCTGGAGAAGCTGTGGTAGCGCTGAAGCCGGGGGGAGGGGGCCGGGCTTGGTGTGGCATGGCTCCGCCCCCTCAGAAGCACCCCATCCCGCTGGGCTCGACCCCTAAGGTCCCGGGATTGACCAGTCGATCGCGAGCCACCTAATGAGCACCCCTGCCATACATTCATTCTCAACTGTATTACATCTCACAATGTTTAGAACCAACTTTTTTTTGGTTCATCTGCAATAAGTGGGTTTTTAATACTTGAAAACCACTTTTATCCATGCATATATACTTTCCCAAAAGTTCAAATATATATTTAAGTATTTTCCTGAAGAGGGTTTCCCTATAAAAGAGCTATAATCTTATTAGTAGCAATTCATACTGTTGGGAGACACTGCCGTATACCACTATTATCAAGTGGCCCAAAACATCCAGGGTCTCTGTCTAATCAAACATTGGAAGCATAGAGTTCATTCAACAGGTTCATTTGAATGAATTTCTCTTTGGCATCAACTCTTTATCAGTATTTTCTCAGCAGCTGTTTTCTCTTCCTGAGCCTGCTGAACTTTTTACTTTGGCTGATAATTTTCCACTCCAACCTCAGCCAGGCCCGGATTACCCATAAGGCCACCCTAGGCCATGGCCTAGGGCGGCAGCCATGGGGGGGGGGTAGCTGATCCGGGCCCCAAAATTGAAAAAAAATGTTTAAAAAATCTGCCCCTCCTTCCTTCAAGGAAGTGGAGCCCACGTGCGAGCAAGGAGCTGGGGGGAAGTCCCACCGCCCCTAGGGTGTCTGACGTGGCTTCCATCCTCCCGCCGCCTCCTTGCGCGCGGGCGGGCGCCGCTTCTTCCTTCAGTGAAGGAAGGAGGGGTGCCCGTGCGAGCGAGGAGGCGGCGGAGGGAAGCCACGTCAGACGCCCTAGGGGCGAGACTTCCCCCGGCTCCTTCTCCCTCGCGCTGGCTCTGCCCCTCCTTCCTTCAATGAAGGAAAGAGCGGCCGGCACTCACCCGCGCGAGGGAGAAGGAGCCAAGGGGAAGTCCCGCCGCCCCTAGGGTGTATGACGTGGCTTCCCCCGCCGCCTCCTCGCTCGCGGGGGTGAGCAGGCACCACTCCTTCCTTCACTGAAGAAAGAAGCGGTGCCCACGAGCGAGGTGGCGGTGGGTGGAAGCCACGTCAGATGCCCTAGGGGTGGGACTTCCCCCCGGCCCCTTCTCCCTCACACCGGCTCCGCCCTCTGCAAGCGGACCCGCCCCCCTCAAGAGGTCCCCCTCCCCGGGGGTGGCACTTACACAGTGTGGCCTAAGGCGCCACAAAACGTTGATCCGGGCCTGACCTCAGCCCATGCATATACACTATGGAATTTGCATTTGGCATTTGCTGATGCTCACAGGAACAGCTTTCAGTATACATTAGCGGCAAAGTATTCTAGCTCAATTAAAAAAATGGAAGAGGTCTTTACCCAAGTGAATGCTCAAATCGATTGTGTGATGCTCCTGGGAAAACATAGTAAGTTCCACCCAATTGTTTAATGAATCGTAACCGCTGAAACTGAGGTGTGTCGATTATTTTAACAAGCAGAGGGTGCATTTCAATGTGACCGTGAACAGGATCATTAAATACCTGAAAAATTAAAAATAAAAAGTTTAATTGCTGGCCTGAACAAACAGAGAAAATGAATATATTATATTTTTAAAGATGAATTTCTGAGACGACCAATACTGTAGGGTTTTCTCATCTCTGTGATAGAATCATAGAATTATAGAGTTGGAAGAGACCTCATGGGTCATCCAGTTCAGCCCACTGCCAAGAAGGAGGAAAATCATTAATAGTCATAGATGGTTATCAGAAATAAATATAGATATATACTGTATCTGATTACCAATGAAAGTGTTAAGTATTTTTATTATTTGACAATTCAACTGGTATCAACCTATATCACTTTTGAACGTGGATTATACGATCTTTGCATCCATGTTATCAGAGAGATTCAAAACCTTTTTAAACAAACAACAGGATTAAAAAGGATCAAAACGGCTTTTTACCAAATAGGCAACTTAAAACAAAAATAAGAACTATGATCGATGTAATCGAATATTACCGTAAAAATATAAACAATAAAGTGGCTCTGGTCTTTTTTGGATGCTGAAAAAGCCTTTGATAAGGTGAACTGGAATTTCTTAGAACTACTATTAAATGAAATTGATATAGGTCATCAAATAAAAAACGTCATACAAGCAATATATAGTGAACAAACAGCCAGAATTATAATAAACCAAAATAAACAAAAAAAAAGGATTCAAAAAGGTGTAAGACAGGGATGTCCGCTGTCCCCTCTTCTATTTATTTTTATGTTAGAAACCCTTTTAGAGGATATCAGAAATGAGAGCATAATCTATTGTTTTATGTGACAGATTGCTCAACAACCCCATTATTAGGCAGACCAGCTTGTGAATATTTGGGTTTAGTCCAGAGGGTAGATTTGATACAGGAAGAAGGGTCATTAACACAAGAAAAATTGCTCAGATTATACCCAGAAGTATTTCAAGGTCTTGGGGAATTTCAAGGGCATCACCACATACACATTGATCCAACAGTAGTTCCTGTTATACAAGGATGTAGGAGAGTGCCCTTTGCCATATAAACCCTTTTAGAGGATATCAGAAATGAGAGCAAGCTGAAGGGACTAAAGATCAAACAAGAAGTTTTCAAAGTACTGTACAAGCCTTTGCGGATGATTTGGTTTTAATTATTGAAAACCCAAATGATCTATTGTCACTATGGTCAGAGAAAATAGAGCAATTCGGCAAATTAGCAGGTTTCAAAATAAACAAAGAAAAAAAACACAGATGTTGGTATTAAATATAACAGAGAAGGAAAAACTGGATCTCCAAAAGAAATCCGGTTTGAAAATCACAAATAAGGTGAAGTACCAGGGGATATATCTCACTACAAAAACTCACAATTATTCAAAAATAATTTCGAAAGTAAATGGAAAGAAATATCTAAAGAACTCGAAAAATGGTCCAAACGAAATCTCTCATTCTTGGGTAGGATAGCTACAGTCAAAATGATGACGCTCCCTAAAATAAACTTTCTATTTACAACACTACCAATTATTAAGAAGGACTCCCAGCTCAATTTATGGATGAAGGACATCTCAAAAGTCATATGGGGAGGAAAGAAACCCAGAGTGAAAATGAAAATATTGCAAGAAACAAAAGAAAGAGGAGGGCTGGGAGTCCCAAATCTTAAACTGTACTATGAGGCGAATTGCTTAGCCTGGATACGGGAGTGGTGCAGATTAGAAAATGATAAACTATTAAATCTAGAAGGTTTTGAGCTGAAGTTTGGGTTTCACGGATATATGTGTTACAACAAACTAAAAGCTGATGCAAACTATAAAAGCCACTATATAAGAGATGTGTTAATTAAAATTTGGCTGAAATACTTTAAAGTATTTTATTAAAAAAATACCATAACCCGAAGAAGCTTTCAGAATAAGACAACTGGAACTGATTACCCATAAGGCCACCCTAGGCCATGGTCTAGGGGCGCAAGCCAAGGGGGGCGCAGTTCACGGAGGAGGGAATGGTGCCCCCCTCGCTATCGCCCCCGCGCCCTTGTCAAGGAAGGTTGGCATGAGGAGGAGGAGGAAGGAAGGGAATCTTCGGCGTTGAGTATTTATGTCACAGCGGATAGGCAACAGAAATATAGAAGTTTAATTTCCCATCGGCCCAAAAACTCCAGTCTCTGTTCGAGTGAATAATGAAACTCTCATTCAATTCACAAGGTAAATATATAACTTTGTATTGAATTGTATTTAACAATAACTGGCAAAACATCGAAAAACAACAGCCATCACAGCTACCTTTCTAAACATCCTTTCCTCACAGATATTAAATCCCAACTGTCACTTTGTAACTGACATTCCTCAAGGTTCCATTTAGCAGTCTTGAGACAGCGCCATCTGGTGTCAAACATGTCACACTGCAGGTCATCTCAAACTGCGAAAATATATCTTGTGCTGACTCATGAATTGCTATTCAAAATGCAATAATCTGACAGGGAAGCCCCTGGGGCTGCTGCCAGGCATGCGCGGCACCCAGAAACATGGCGGAGGAGGCAGAGGCGCTCACGCCCTCCTTCCTTGACAAGGGGTGCTGCGCATGCCCGGCAGCGGCCCCGGGGGCAGGGCTGGCCTCCGCCTCGCGTGACTCAAGGAAGAAGGGCACGAGGAGGAAAAGCCCCAGGGGCGGGGCTTCCCTCCGCCTCCTCCTCCTTGCACGACTCGAGGAAGAAGGGCACGAGGAGGAGGAGACGGAGCGAAGCCCCGCCCTCGGGGCCACTGCCGGGGACGGGGCTTCCCTCCGCCTCCTCCTCGCAGTGGAAAGAAGGACTGTTTGGGGGGGGGGCGGTAGAGGTTGGTTTGGGGGCATAATTCCAAAGTGTGGCCTAGGGCGCCAAAAGGGGTTAATCCAGGCCTGAACTGGAAGACACTAAATGGATCACTTACAAAGACCTTACATACCGGAATGGACAGAAATATGCTTTGAAACTCAGACAACAACTATTGGATGAGAAGGTGGAGATAAACTGGTTTCCATACTACCAGATTAGTCAAAAATTTAAAGAAGATGAAAAAATTGGTTTTAGCAATGACTATAATGAGCTGGAAGGGATTTTGTTAGGAAATGATAAAAAAAATTGGTAGGAAAACTATACAAATTATCAATCCAAAAAGACAAGGATAGTGATAAACCAAAAGAATATATGAAAAAGTGGGCTAGAAACATAGGGTACAAAATAAGACCAGAAACATGGAAGAATATATGGAAAAAGAACATAAATACATCAGATTGTTATAAGTTTAAAGAAAACTGGATCAAACTGGTGTATAGGTGGTACCTTGCAACAGATAAAATAGCAAAAATTTATAGCAACGCTAAAACCAATTGTTAGAATTGCGGTGAGAAGAACGGGACCTTTTTTCACCTATGGTGGCTCTGTAAAAAAGCAAGAAAATTTTGGAAGATGATAATCAGAGAATTAGAAAAAATATTCAAGACTCCACTAGAGGGGAAGCCAGACTTGTTCTTATTAGGAATAGTGGACCTCAACCTCAATTTTAATGAAAATGAAAGAAAGATATTTTTGATACTAACCACGGCTGCCAAGTTAATATATGCCAAATACTGGAAATCAGAAAAAAAAAAATCCAGCCAAAAATGAATGGTTACTAAAAGTTATAGATACCATTCAAATGGAATGGCTTACAGAGGCTCTGAAAGATAATAATGGGGAGGAAGGTTCGTTTGGGAAAATGGACTGGTCTAGCGTTCAAGACTATTGTAAAAGGGAATATAATATAGATTTAGAGCTAAACTGGGAATAGAGGAGTAAATACACCATACAATGTTAGAGTAAAAGAGTCTAATATTTTGATTGTATATAGCAGGGGTGTTCACACTTTTTCAGCATGCGAGCTACTCTTAAAGCAACCAAGTCCAAAAGATCTACCCGCCACCGTGCACTCCTGCCGCCGCGCGTGCTCCTGCTGCTGTTTTCCGCCCACACTGCACTTCTTCCGCCTGTGAGGCATTGCAGGAAGGAGACAGCATGAGGCGGGGCATCCAGAGGGAGTGCTCCGCCCTGGCTGGTTCGCCGGCAGCAGAGGCTGCACAGCTGCTTCTGGACGAGAGAGAGGCTGGGCGCTCCCTCCAGAGGCCCCGCCTCGTGTTTCCTCCTTCCGACAATGCCCCGCAGGCAAAAGAAGCACCGCGAGAGCGGAAGCCAGCAGCAGGAGCGCGCGTGTGCGCAGGGTGTGCACGCGCATGGCAGGAGCGCCCCATCCGGCTGCTGAGGCCCGAAGATCACCTGGAAGAGGGCCGAAGATCTACTAGTAGCTCCCGAGCTACCCAATGAGCACCCCTGAGGTAGAGGATTACAGATACAGTCTCCTTCCAGTCCGGACTACAGGGTCATTAATATGCTTGTGAATTGAAGCTTCCCAATCATTATTTAAAGATTTGCCAGCTTCCTTCTTTCAACCTACTTCCTTGTTTTCTTTCTTCTTTTTTCCTGTTTCTTTTTTTTATTTTTCCCCTTTTTCTATGAACTTTATTTCTTTTAAGTAAGACCTTATTTGATTCCAATCCGTTCTATTTTTTTGGCTTTGATCTAGAACAGGGGTGCTCACACTTTTTCAGCATGCGAGCTACTCTTAAAGCAACCAAGTCCAAAAGATCTACCTGCCCCCACTGTCATGCCCTCCCGCTGCCGCGCGATCTTGCCACCGCGCGTGCTCCTCCTGCTGTTTTCCGCCCGCGCAGCGCTTCTACCTGCGGGGCATTGCAGGAAGGAGAAAGCACGAGGCGGGGCATCCAGAGGGAGTGCTCCGCCCTGCCTGTCTCGCCAGCAACGGAGGATGCACAGCTGCTTCTGGACGAGAGAGAGGCAGGGCGCTCCCTCCAGAGGCCCCGCCTCGTGCTTCCTTCTTCCTGCAATGCCCCGCAGGCAAAAGAAGCACCGCGAGAGCGAAAGCCAGCAGCAGGAGCTGGTGGGGCCCAAAGATCACCTGGAAGAGGGCCGAAGATCTACTAGTACAGTGTTTCTCAACCTGGGTGTCGGGACCCCTGGAGGGGTCACGAGGGAGTGTCAGAGGGGTCGCCAAAGACCATCAGAAAACACAGCAGTTTCTGTTGATCATGGAGTGTGTGTGGGGAATTGTGGGAGTTCAAAAGGCTCTTTGATTGTAGGTGAACTATAAATCCCAGCAACTACAACTCCCAAATGTCAAGTCTATTTTCCCCAAACTCCACCAGTGTTCACATTTGGCCATATTTATATTCATGCCAAGTTTAGTCCGGACCTATCATTGTTTTGAGTTGACAGTGCTCTCGGAAGTAGGTGAACTACAACTCCAAAACTTGTCAATGCCCACCAAACCCTTCCAGTATTTTCTGTTGGTCATGGAAATTCTGTGTGCCAAATTTGGTTCAATTCCATTGGTGGGGTTCAGAATGCTCTTTGATAGTAGGTGAACTATACATCCCAGCAACTACAACTCCCCAATGACACCAGTATTCAAATTTGGGCATATTGGGTATATGTGCCAAATTTGGTCCAGTGAATTAAAATACATCCTGCATCTCAGATATTTACATTACTCTTCATAACAATAGCAAAATCACAGTTGTGAAGTAGCATTGAAATAATTATATAATTGGGGGTCACTGCAACATGAGGAACTGTACTAAGGGGTCACAGCATTAGGAAGGTTGAGAACCACTGTACTAGTAGCTCCCGAGCTACCTAATGAGCACCCCTGATCTAGAACTATACTTTTCAAAGTGTCCAAATCCATTAGCTCTCTTAATTTCAACAACCAATCTGTGGTGCTCGGGGAGTCTCTATTTTTTCAATTTTTTTGCAATTTCGATTCTCACTGCTGTAGACATTTAAAAAAAGATCTTATCATCATTACTCTCTATATCGAAGTCCACAATGTTTAACAAATAATAATCTGGTTTCAAGTCCATTTTATATTTAAGTATTTTTTCAACATAGAAGTGCACTTCTTCCCAATTTTTAAATTTTTTTTAAATATTTTAATAAAGTATTATTATTATTATTATTATTATTATTATTATGGGAGCCACTTGACTAAACAATCTCCAAATACTGATAATGAATATGGCTATTTCTTGTGAAACTGTCCTATAGACTTAAAAATCATATTATTTTACTTGTACTGTGTAGAATCCTTATTTTATTATTTGAACCACAGGTCTATAGAGAGGCAGTCCAGTGCTCAAACCATTCATAACGCACTGACTCTTAATTTGAGATTTGGAAAACTTATTATCCTTCCTCCCAAGTATTTTCCATTATTTCCCATTATCAGGTTTACATTTCTGTTCTTCCTATCTGTTTTAAATTTTGCACCAGAAAGTGCATATGACTAAAAAAAAGTATATATTTGAAAATATATCTCGGTATTACTTCGCGAACGAAGATTCTTAGCAAGGACTCATCCCACGCTTTTTACAAGCGCGTTGATGGCTAACACAAAAGAGTCTGGAGCAACAAGCACCTGAGGCAAAGCACCAAAATCAGTGTGTACAGAGCTATCATACTGTCTATTCTCCTATATGGGTCTGAATCACGGGTCACCTATTGCCAGCACCTACAACTTTTCGAACGCTTTCATCAGCGCTGTCTTCGCACAATCCTAAATATACACTGGACTGACTATGTGACTAATGTTGCTGTCCTTGAGCAAGCAGGGATCACCAGCATTGAGGCCATGCTATTGAGAACACAGCTGCGCTGGGCAGGGCACATCCATAGGATGGAGGACCACCACCTCCCAAAGATACTACTCTATGGTGAACTCGCCATGGGTCTGCGCAAGAGAGGCGCCCCCCAAAAAGAGATATAAGGACTCCCTGAAACAACAGCTCAGGCTCGGCCAGATTGATCACCAACAATGGTCCACCCTGGCCTCACATCGGGAGGCATGGAGATGCACTATCCACAATGCTGGGGCCTCTTTCGAGAAGACACGCCAAATGGGTCTTGACAACACAGAAAGAACCGCAACTTGGAAACAACATCACCCAAGGAGACTTTCTGCTGTGCTTTCTGCAACCGAACTTGCCTATCTCAGATTGGCCTTTTTAGTCATCAACGTGCTTGTAAAAAGTGTGGGATGAGTCCTTCCTGAAAAGTAATGCCGAGAGAGTGATGGCTAAAAAGGCCAACCTGAGATGGGCAAGTCCGGTTGCAGAAAGCACAGCAGGAAAGTCTCCTTGGGTGATGTTGTTTCCAAGTTGCGGTTCTTTCTGCGTTGTCATTTTCTCTTCAAGACCCCGTTTGGCATGTCTTCTCGAAAGAGGCTGCAGCATTGTGGATAGTGCGTCTTCATGCTTCCCGATGTGAGGCCAGGGTGGACCATTTTTGATGATCAATCTGGCCGAGCCTGAGATGTTGTTTCAGGGAGTCCTTGTATCTCTTTGGGCGCCTCTCTTGCGCTGACCTGTGGCAAGTTCACCATAGAGTAGTACTCTATTCAATATATTTGTATCTAAAATTCAATATATTTGTATCTAAAATGTCATCACTGACAATCAAGGTTAGTAATGTAGAAATCATCCTTATGTTAGTAGGTTGGGGGTTGAGGTGTTTCTTTTAGCCTCATAGACAACAAAACCCTAAACTTGCTTTGGCATTCAAACAAGTGCTTCTCTCACCTTTGTCTCCATTTGTGTCGATTTGCGTAGGCGGAGGGTGCTCGGAGGGCTCTCGGGCTTCGGCGCCGCATCCCTCTCGTTGCGGTAATTCTTCGCCATCCGAGCCGGGATGCAGCGCAGCTACCGCGCCGCCACCTTCCGCACCTACGGCTCGAGGGCGACTGAGGCGAGCCAGCCGCGAACCAGAGGGCACCGCGCAAAGGGGGCGGCCAGCCAATCAGCTTCGCCGCTGCTCTGAGGGACGCCCGTTCCCTCTTGAAACCAATGGATCCCCTCTGCGCCTCTTCAGCCTCAGGCCCCGTTGCTTCCTTTCTCGTTCCTTCATAGAGATGGACACCACTCACCATAAGGACGGAGAGACTGAATACAGCCAAGGCTTTCAGGGCCAGACTCACTGGGTTGATGCTGAGAGTTTCCCGGGCTGTATGGGCATGTCCCAGAAGCATTCCTTCTGTCCTGACGTGCCTCCTGCACCTGTGGCAGGCATCCCCGGAGGTCTGGAGAGAGTGCTTGATGTGGTTGGGTTAAGTTTTTCGGTTGCTGTGAGTTTCCCGGGCTGTATGGGCATGTTCTAGGACAGGGGTTGGGAACCTTTTGGACTCAGAGAGCCATCAATGCAAAATATTTGGAAATTTATTTCAGTGAGAGCCATATAATATATATAAAACTAGCTTGGGGACCCGGCGGTGCCCGGGTTATTTGAGGAAGGCATTGTGTGCCAAGGTTGGTTCCTATTAGATGTTTATGTGGCGTGCAGTGGTCTCAGAAAATTAGTGAAGGTACTGCAAGTCCCATTGGCCATGGTCCACCCCCCTCCAAACAGCACCAGGATGTAGAGTGGGTCATGGGCGCTCTGTGTGCTAATTTTGGTCTGTATTGGTCATTGGGTGAGGGTCGCGTTGTGAAGTGGGCCATTGGGCCCCTGTGTGCCAAGTTTGGTCCTGATCCGTCACTGCTATGGGCCACAGTGTCTGACTGCCTGAGGCCTTTCCTTTTTCCCTCTGAGTCACCTTAGAATGTTGGAATGTGGATGGCCAACTGGAGTCCTTTATGCAAAGACCATTTCAGTGGCAACCAATCCCCTCTGTCTGGGGCCATAGAATGTTGGAGTTCTGAGGATGACTAGGGTTCCCATATGTCCCTTATTCTAAGGGACGTCCCTTATTTTGGCCCTAAAATTTGTGTCCCTTATTTTCAGGCCCTGTCCCTTATTTTTGACTTGCAGGACAGGACTGGGCGGGGCTGACCAGAGGAAGGTGCGCGCTGTGGTTTCCACGGCAATGCCTGCCCGGGGATTCCCACTCGCAGGGCAGCCTGCGTCCCCGTTGGAAGGAAGAGGCGATACAGGACTTTTTCAAAGCACAGTAGACTAATTAACCATTACCTAAGGGGAATGTTGAATCATGATGGATAATGATAGTTTCTGGTTGCTTGAGAGTTACTCTTAAAATAGGCCTAGCTGTGCATCCCAATACTATACAATGCTGTGTATCCCATACTATAACATTAACTATTGACATAATAATCATGAAGATGTACTGTTCTTATAAAATTTATTTTATTTTAATGTTTAGACAGTGCACTTTTAAAGTCAGCAAAGTCAAGTACTAAATACAGATGGAGAAAGTTGGGTAGTTCTGATAATGTTTTTTCTGCATGACAAAACATGCAGAAACATACCATGTACTGTTAAGTGTGTATACGTCAGTTTCTTTTGTAAGTTTCAATCATTATCTTATTCTGTTAATAAAACTATTTCTACCTAATGTTTGAGTTTCAAGTTTTTAATGAAGTGTCCCTTATTTTTGTAAAAAATCCCGTAAATGTCCCTTATTTCTTATATCAAAAAATGGCAATCCTAAGGATGACCAATCAGTGTCCTTTATGCAAATAATCCCACAGTGGCAACCAATCGAAATGCTGGCACATATTCCTCCGCACCTCCGGCCCCTGCACCGCTGCAAACACTAAATATCAATATAAGAAATGACATGGATTTAAAGGGCATAAGAATAGGTAAAGAGGAGTATAAATTAAGGGCTTATGCGGATGATCTAATTTGTTTTAGAGAAAATCCCAAAACACAAATAAATAAATGGATAAACAAAATAGAAGAATATGGCAAACTAGCAGGCTTCAAAATTATCAGACAAAAAACAAAAATGGTCGTAAAAAACATATCCAAAGAACAAAAAGGCAAGTGGGGTTTAGAAGTCTGTGGACTGTCCAGGGTGGGAGAAATAATGCTTGTCTGTTCCACCAAGATATGAACCCCCCCTTGCCTAGTTTCCAACAGCCCTCACAACCTCTGGGGATGCCTACCATAGATGTGGGTGAAATGTCAGGACAAAATGCTTCTGGAACATGGCCATACAGCCCGGAAAACTCGCAACAACCCATTATTTAGTTATTTTCAGTTACAATGGCCTGGAGGAATATCAGAGCAGGCCTCAAATCCAGTCAATATACGTTCAACACTATTAGCAACAGGAAAAAAGCAGCTTCCCGTGAGAGCCATGCTGTTTTTGTCATTGTGAAGCAACCCTTCCTTCCCTTTGTTGTTCACTCATAGCGCTACCATATGTTGAAATCTACTTGACAGCAACTAATAAACACATCTGCAATTTTTATATTAGGTGTAGTGTATCTACTTCGAACTCCTTGTTATATACATAAACAAGTGCAGAGAACTTGAGTATGGACTTGCGGTTGGAAGAACTGCTAAAGCTGTCTAAGAATAAGGGGAGAAAAGGGAAAGGCTGTATGGGTGAACTGGAAAATAGAGCACATAGGCCTTAACAAAACCTGTATTAAAGTTATTTACATAGTAGGCAGTGCAGGTACAAAAGTCATTTGCCCATATTTCACACTCTGGTGAATTGCATTGTTAGTGAATTAACAAATAGGATACCAGTCTAGGTTTATTTCTGATTCATTTCTTAGTCTACATTGGCAGAAAAGAAGCTTAAACAATTTAAATAAGACTTCTGATCATTTCATCCAAGCATGGTTGTCACATTGTTTCTTTTTTAAAATTAATTTTTATAATTTTCAAAAAAAGTGTTATTACAGCGAAAGTGGGGGGAAACATATAAGAGTATAGTAAAGTAGGAAAATATAGTGAGGTGAGGTAATGTATACTAAGAAATGAATCAGAAATAAACCTAGACTGGTATCCTATTTGTTAATTCACTAACAATGCAATTCACCAATGTGAAATATGGGCAAATGACTTTTGTACCTGCCCTGCCTACTATGTCAATAATTTTAATACAGGTTTTGCTAAAGCCTATGTGCTCTATTTTCCAGTTCACCCATACAGCCTTTCCCTTTTCGCCCCTTATTCTTAGAGAGCTTTAGCAGTTCTTCCAACCGCAAGTCCACATTCAAGTTCTCTGCACTTGTTTATGTGTATAACAAGGAGTTCAGTAGATCAGTGTTTCCGAACCTTTTTTGAGCACACTTTTTACATTTCCCAAATCCTGGGGCACACCACCAACCAAAATGACACCAAATGACACTCTAGCACAGTAATACATATAGTTAATATGTTTTTGAATGTATTTATACACTCAGTGTGAAACCTGGGCCTGTTTCGATGAACTCAACATAGATATCCTGGCAGGATATCTTCCTACACAGAACTCCCATAACCAAGAGAAAATGCTATAAGAGTTTGGTAGGCATTGACCTTGTGTTTTGGAGTTGTAGTTCACCTATATCCAGAGAGCACTGTGGACTCAAACAATGTTGGATCAGGACCAAACTTGGCATGAATACTCAATATGCCCAAATATGAACGCAGATGGAGTTCAGGGGAAATAGACCTTGACATTTGGGAGTTGTAGTTGCTGGGATTTATAGTTCCCCTACAATCAAAGAGCATTCTGAATCCCACCAATGATAGAACTGGGCCAAACTTCCCACACAGAACCCCCAGGAGGCAAGAGGAGGTCTCTAATTGGGGAAAGGGAGGCGGGCCTTCCCAATGCATGGAGAGGGAGAGACCAAGTAGACCACGGGTGGGGAGGGGGGATGGTTGTAATTTTGTGCCTTCATCGAGGTAGGTTTCTTAGGGTTTTTATACTTCAACACACTAGACCCCCCCTTTCCTGGAGGTTCCAATTTCCCACGGCACACCTGATGATCGCTCACGACACACTAGTGTGCCCCGGCACACTGGTTGGGAAACCCTGCGGTAGATACACTACACCTAATCCAAAAATTGCAGATGTGTTTATTAGTTGCTGTCAAGTAGATTTCAACATATGGTAGCGCTATGAGTGAACAACAAAGGGAAGGAAGGGTTGCCTCACTCATGACAAAAGCAGCATGACTCTCAAGGAAGCTGCTCCCCCGGTTGCTAATGGTGTTGAACGTATATTGACTGGATTTGATGCCTGCTCTGATATTCCTCCAGGCCATTGTAATTGAAAATAACTAAATAATGGGTTGTTGTGAGTTTTCCGGGCTGTATGGCCATGTTCCAGAAGCATTTTGTCCTGACATTTCACTCACATCTATGGTAGGCATCCCCAGAGTTTGTGAGGTCTGTTGGAAACTAGGCAAGGGAAGTTTATATCTTGGTGGAACAGACAAGCATTATTTCTCCCGCCCTGGACAGTCCACAGATATGTAACCCCACTTGCCTTTTTGATCTTTGGATATTTTTTTACGACCATTTTTGTTTTTTGTCTTAATTTTGAAGACTGCTAGTTTGCCATATTCTTCTATTTTGTTTATCCATTTACTTATTTGTGTGTTGGGATTTTCTATAAAACAAATTAGATCATCTGCATAAGCCCTTAATTTATACTCCTCTTTGCCTATTCTTATGCCCTTTACGTCCATGTCATTTCTTATATTGATATTTAGGGTTTCCATCACCAAAATAAAAAGTAGGGGCCCTTCCTAATTTCAAATTCATCTGGGTTTTTAGAGTTGATTATTAATGATGCCCATTATAGAATGCAGAGATAGCATTAATAAATTAATAAATGAATATATTGCCTAAATTAGTTTTCTTATTTCAAACAATACCAATTCTGAAAAACAACTATCTTCTAAATAAATGGCAACAAAGGGATCTCAAATTTATTTGGCAAAACAAAAAACCAAGGATTAAACTAAGGACGATGACTGAAATAAAGGAAAAGGGGCTTTGCCTACCCTCTCTTAAGCATTATTTTGAGGCATCGTGTCTTGTCTGGCTTAAAGAATGGATTATTCTAAAAAACGTAAGATTATTAAAGTTACAAGGCTTCAATTTAAAGTTCGGATGGCACGCTTATTCAAACTATGACAAAATTAAGGTGGATACATTTTTAACCATTACTACGTAAGAGGCTCTATCTTTAGAATTTGGAATACATACAAATTCCAATTATACAATGGGAAAATCCCTATTTGGCATGTACCAATTGAAGCCATCTCAGGCACAAATTCTGAAAAACAAAATTGTCAACCATATAAGAAACTATTAATAAAATTAAACGAAGTATTACAAATAAAAACTAAAGATCAATTAGAAAATATGGGCTGTAAATTAAGCTGGCTACAGTTTATACGACTAAAAGAAAGATTCAAACAAGACAAGAAAAACAGGAATAGCATTAGCTCACACAAAAATGGGAACCGATCTATTAAATTCGGCGAAAAAACACTAGGAAAAATGTATAATTCTTTGTTAACCTTACAAAATGGAGAGAAGAATCATGGAATTAAGTAAAAAGTGGCAAAAAAACCCTCTAGGCTATAAAATAGAAGAAAACTCATGGGAATCAATATGGAGAGGAAAAAAAATTACATACTCCTACAGCTTAAAAGAAAACATTTTACAATGATATACCAATGGTACATAACCCCCAGCAAAATAGCAAAAATAGATTAAAAGCATTTAAAAGCTATATTTGCTGGAAATGCAAAGTTGCTGAAGGTACATTTATATATATGGTTTTGCACCCATGCAAAAAGCTTCTGGAAAAATATTCCCCGAAAAACACAAACCATTTTAAATCTAAAATACAATATGAAAGCGGAAACCTATTTATTTGGAATGATGGATAAAGAAATAAATGTATCACTCTTTCAGGAGAGGTTATTCACATCCTTATGTAAAGCGGCCAGGTTAATATATGCAAAACACTAGAAAAAAGGAAAACTCTCCAAACGAAGAAGAATGGTGCAAAAATATTTAGACATAGCGCTGATGGACAAACTTACATGTTCAATCAGAGGAAAACTTAACACATACCATGAAATATGGGATGACTATTTAAAATCAATAAACACCTCAACAGATAAATAATACTTAAGAATAACAAAAAGTAAAGAATAGAAAGAAAAAAGATTTTTTAAAAACCAACCAAAAGTAGAATTAAACTGTTCCTCCTTCTAAAGAGAAAAGAAGAAGAAGGAATAAGAAGACTCGACGTACAAGCTCGGAAGACCACCGAAGCTGATTTTAATTTTTAATTTTCCTTTCTTTTTTCTTTGTTTTATTTCCTTCCTCCCCTTCCCCTCTTCCTCTAATTTACCCACTCCCCTTATATAATAATCACTCTTTACCTTCCTCTGTGTCTCTCCACTCTCTTCCTCATCTTTCTCAAATATCTCTTTTCTTTTTTTTTTCTTTTTTTCCCTTTTTCTCATATTTGATGTTTTATTGAAAATTTAATAAAAATTATTTTAAACTAAACCCCACTTGCCTTGTCTTTAATAGACTGCACAACCTCTGAGGATGCCTGCCATAGGTGTGGGCACAACGTCAGGACAGAATGCTTCTGGAACATGGCCATACAGCCCGGAAAACTCACAACAACCCAGAAACCAATCCCTTCATCATGCCTCATCTACACTGCCATATAAGGAAGTTGAACTGCATTACATGAGTGAGTCTACACTACAATGCAGTTAAATTGTATGGCAGTGTCAATGGGGCCTCAGTTTACATGTCTAGCATTATTTATTTATTTATTTATTTACCTCATTTATCTTCCGCCCTTCTCACCCCGCTTGTCAGGGCGGACCACAATGAACATATACAGGCAAACATTCAATGCCTTTAGACACACACACACAAGACAGACAGAGGCAATTTAACATCTGGCCACCAGGGGGAGCTGTCGCACTCCTTCATTCCTCAGTGTGCTTTCTGGATATCTTTATGGCCTCATAAATCAGTTAAATTTAGCCTCCCCACTAAGTGGTACCTTAAATTTCCTACTTGACAGATGCAACTCCTTACTTCTTTCCTCCATTTGCCATTGTCCTTCCTTTCTTTCTCCCCTTCACCCTTTCCTTTTCCTTCTCTCCTTCCTTTCCCCTCCCTCTCTCCCCTTCCTTCTTTCCTCCATTCTCCCTCTTCCTTCCTTTCTCCCCTTCACCCTTTCCTTCTCTTTCTCTCCTTCCTTCTTTCCTTCATTCGCCCTCTTCCTTCCTTTCTTTCTTTCCTTCACCCTTTCCTTCTCCTCTCCTTCCTTTCCCTCTCTCCCCTTCCTTCTTTCCTCTATTCTCCTCCTTCCTTCCTCTTCCCTCCTTCCTCCCCTTCACCCCTTCCTTCTCCTTCTTTCCTCCATTCGCCCTCTTCCTTCCTTTCCTTCTCCCCTTCACCCTTTCCTTCTCCTCTCCTTCCCTTCCCCTCTCCCCTTCCTTCTTTCCTCCATTCTCCTCCTTCCTTCCTCTTCCCTCCTTCCTCCCCTTCACCCATTCCTTCTCTCCTTCCTTCTTTCCTCCATTTGCCCTCTTCCTTTCTTTCTCCCCTTCACCCTTTCCTTCTCCTCTCCTTCCTTTCCCCTCCCTCTCTCCCCTTCCTTCTTTCCTCCATTCTCCTCCTTCCTTCCTTCCTTCCTTCCTCCTCCCTCCCCTTCACCCCTTCCTTCTCCTTCTTCCTTCTTTCCTCCATTCGCCCTCTTCCTTCCTTTCCTTCTCCCCTTCACCCTTTCCTTCTCCTCTCCTTCCCTTCCCCTCTCCCCTTCCTTCTTTCCTCCATTCTCCTCCTTCCTTCCTCTTCCCTCCTTCCTCCCCCTTCACCCATTCCTTCTCCTCTCTCCTTCCTTTTCCCTCCATTTGCCCTCTTCCTTTCTTTCTCCCCTTCACCCTTTCCTTCTCCTCTCCTTCCTTTCCCCTCCCTCTCCCCTTCCTTTTTTCCTCCATTCTCCTCCTTCCTTCCTTCCTTCCTTCCTTCCTTCCTTCCTTCCTTCCTTCCTTCCTTCCTTCCTCTTCCCTCCTTCCTCCCCTTCACCCATTCCTTCTCTTATCTTTGTTTAACCAACATAACTACCGAATCATTTCATTGTCTCTGTTCTGTTAAAACTGACTCTAAAGTGGAATGAAATGTGTCATATCTTTGTCTGTTGGTGTTAAACGTTTGGAAGAAAATCTCACTCAATCTAATGCTGCATGCTCTGAATAAATGGTTACTGAATTCAGAGTCACAGTTACAATACTATGGCCACCCAACATACCCCCAAATGTGAATGCTTTTGAATTTTTCAGAACTTCTAATGCAGTGCTTTTCAACCTATGGGTCCCCAGGTGTTTTGGCCTACAACACGGCAGTCCAACTTCTGCCGGCTCAGGGGCCGGACTTCTGGTGAGTGATCACCTGGGGGGCCACCCGGCCATGCCCCCGGCCACGCCCCCGGCCACACGGCTCTGCCCCCTCTCCCAAAGCGTCAGAACAGCTGTTCTGATGCTTTGGGAGAGAGGGAGGTGCCGCGGGGTACCCCCCCTCCCTTCCAAGGCAGCATGGCAGCTGCGCTGGGAAGGAGGAGGAGTCCCGCCCCCTTGCTCCCTTCCCGGCGCAGCCGGTGTCCCGATCGCCGTGGCGCCTCGTTCCCCCTGGCGCCATGGCGATCGGGACACCGGCTGCGCCGGAAAGGAGGAGGAGGCCCATACAGCCTTTCCCTTTTCTCCCCTTATTCTTAGACAGCTTTAGCAGTTCTTCCAACCGCAAGTCCATATTCAAGTTCTCTGCACTTGTTTATGTATATAACAAGGAGTTCGAAGTAGATACACTACACCTAATATAAAATTGCAGATGTGTTTATTAGTTGCTGTCAAGTAGATTTCAACATATGGTGGCGCTATGAGTGAACAACAAAGGAAGGAAGGGTTGCCTCACAATGACAAACAACAGCATGGCTCTCAAGGAAAGCTGCTTTTCCCCCGTTGCTAATGGTGTTGAACGTATATTGACTGGATTTGAGGCCTGCTCTGATATTCCTCCAGGCCATTGTAACTGAAAATAACTAAATAATGGGTTGTTGCGAGTTTTCCGGGCTGTATGGCCATGTTCCAGAAGCATTTTGTCCTGACATTTCATCCACATCTATGGTAGGTAGGGTTGCCATTTTTTGATATAAGAAATAAGGGACATTTATGGGATTTTTCACAAAAATAAAGGACACTTCATTAAAAACTTGAAACTCAAACATTAGGTAGAAATAGTTTTATTAACAGAATAAGATAATGATTGAAACTCACAAAAGAAACTGACTTATACCCTCTTAACAGTACATGGTATGTTTCTGCATGTTTTGTCATGCAGAAAAAACATTGTTAGAACTACCTAACTTTCTCCATCTGTATTTAGTACTTGACTTTGCTGACTTTAAAAGTGCGCTGTCTAAACATTAAAATAAAATAAATTTTATAAGACAGTACATCTTCATAATTATTATGTCAATAGTTAATAGTATAGTATGGGATACACCGCATTGTATAGTATTGGGATGCACAGCTAGGCCTATTTTAAGAATAACTCTCAAGCAACCAGAAACTACCTTTATCCAACATGATCCAACATTCCCCTTGGGTAACGGTTAATTAGTCTACTGTACTTTGAAAAAGACCTGTATCGCCTCTTCCTTCCAACGGGGACGCAGGCTGCCCTGCGAGTGGGAATCCCCGGGCAGGCATTGCCGTGGAAACCACAGTGCGCACCTTCCTCTGGTCAGCCCCGCCCAGTCCTGCTAGTCAAAAATAAGGGACAGGGCCTGAAAATAAGGGACACAAATTTTAGGGCCAAAATAAGGGACGTCCCTTAGAATAAGGGACATATGGGAACCCTAGTCATCCTCAGAACTCCAACATTCTATGGCCCCAGACAGAGGGGATTGGTTGCCACTGAAATGGTCTTTGCATAAAGGACTCCAATTGGCCATCCACATTCCAACATTCTAAGGTGACTCAGAGGGAAAAAGGAAAGGCCTCAGGCAGGGCCATAGCCAGGATTTTGATTCGGGGGGGGGGGGAGGGGCTGAGACTGGGTGGAAGAGGGTCTACCCTAGCAAACCTTTTGTATTGTTATCCCAATAACCTCATTAATGTGGGATATAATGAGCATGGTGATCAGATCATGATATGAATAAACATAACAGTTTAAATAATGTACCAGTAAGGCCTTTTCGCGGACCACCCTGAGAATTTCGGGGCTGAAGCCCCCTTAGCCCCCCCCTGGCTACATGCCTGGCCTCAG
The DNA here is from genome assembly GCA_030556195.1 of Anolis apletophallus. Classification (NCBI taxonomy): domain Eukaryota; kingdom Metazoa; phylum Chordata; class Lepidosauria; order Squamata; family Anolidae; genus Anolis; species Anolis apletophallus. The sequence continues at coordinate 48,784,596 of JARBWK010000005.1, forward strand.
GCAGTCAGACACTGTGGCCCATAGCAGTGACAGATCAGGACCAAACTTGGCACACAGGGGCCCAATGGCCCAATTCACAACGCGACCCTCACCCAATGACCAATACAGACCAAAATTAGCACACAGAGCACCCATGACCCACTCTACATCCTGGTGCTGTTTGGAGGGGGGTGGACCATGGCCAATGGGACTTGCAGTACCTTCACTAATTTTCTGAGACCACGGCACGCCACATAAACATCTAATAGGAACCAACCTTGGCACACAATGCCTTCCTCAAATAACCCGGGCACCGCCGGGTCCCCAAGCTAGTATTATATATATTATATGGCTCTCACTGAAATAAATTTCCAAAATAAGGGACGTCCCTTAGAATAAGGGACATATGGGAACCCTAATGGTAGGCATCCCCAGAGATTGTGAGGTCTGTTGGAAACTAGGCAAGGGAGGTTTATATCTTGGTGGAACAGACGTTTAACACCAAAGGACAATGGTATGTCACATTTCATTCCACTTTAGAGTCAGTTTTAACAGAACAGGGACAATGAAATGATTCGGTAGTTATGTTGGTTAAACAAAGATAAGGCAAGCCTGAATGGGAGAAGGAATGGGTGAAGGGGAGGAAGGAGGGAAGAGGAAGGAAGGGAGGGAGGAGAATGGAGGAAAGAAGGAAGGGAGAGAGGGAGGGGAAAGGAAGGAGAGAAGGAAAGGGTGAAGGGGAGAAAGAAAGGAAGGAAGAGGGTGAATGGAGGAAAGAAGGAAGGAGAGAAGGAGAAGGAAATGGTGAAGAGGAGAAAGAAAGGAAGGAAGGAAAAGGGAGAATGGAGGAAAGAAGGAAGGAGAGAGAAAGAGAGGGAAAAGGAAAGAGAGAAAGAAAGGGTGAAGGAGAAAGAAAGGAAGGAATAATGGAGGAAAGAAGGAAGAGGAGAGAGGGAAAAGGAAGGAGAGAAGGAAAGAATGGAAGAGGAAGGAAAGAAGGAAGAGGGACGGAGGAATTAAGGTTGGGAGAGATGGAGGAAAAAGAATGAAAGAAAAAGAGAGGGAAAAAGAAAGGAAGAAAAAGGAAGGGGGAGGAGGGCGCGGGGCCAAGGCGGACCTTGGTGTCGACGTTGGTGAGGCAGCCACTCCGGAAGACGTCGAAGAGGCTGAGCTGCCAGACGATGAGGGCAATGAGCTGGGCATCCCCTGGGGGCAGCGAGGCCAGGTCCACGGAACCAGGGCCAGACCCGCCTCCCCCGTGGCCCATGGCAGAGGAAGAAAAGGACAAGGTGCTGCCACCGCTGCCGCCGGGCTCCGCCATCCCTGGCAATGAGGGCGCAGGGCCCCGAGAGCAGTGGGGGATGAGGAAGAGGCGGCGATAGCGGTGCGGAAGCAGCAATCATGGCACATTTGCGTCACTCCTCCTTGCTTTATGCTGAGAAACCGAGGCCTGAGCTGCTCTGGAGAGCCAGATGCAATCATGAAAAGAGCCACATCTGGCTCCCGAGCCATAGGTTCCCTGCCCTTGTTCTAGGAGGAGCATTCTCTCCTCAGAGGATGCGTGCCAAAGTTGCAGGCAAAATATCAGGAGGGAATTCTTCTGGAATATGGCCACACAGCCCCAAAAACTTACAGCAACCCAGTGAATACAACCACATCAAAACTAAAACATATCACAATTTGTACTACACTAAAATTATAAATAAATATTGCCATATTTGCACCGGGAATGTGGTGCAGCTGGCTGGGTGTCAGCTGCATAAGATCTCTACTGACCAGAAGGTAAAAAAAAAAAAAAAAAAAAAAAAAAAAAAAAAAAAAAAAAAAAAAAAAAAAAAAAAAAAAAAAAAAAAAAAAAAAAAAAAAAAAAAAAAAAAAAAAAAAAAAAAAAAAAAAAAAAAAAAAAAAAAAAAAAAAAAAAAAAAAAAAAAAAAAAAAAAAAAAAAAAAAAAAAAAAAAAAAAAAAAAAAAAAAAAAAAAAAAAAAAAAAAAAAAAAAAAAAAAAAAAAAAACCCCCCCCCCCCCCCCCCCCCCCCCCCCCCCCACCCCCCCCCCCCCCCCCCCCCCCCCCCCCCCCCCCCCCCCCCCCCCCCCCCCCCCCCCCCCCCCCCCCCCCTTCTTCTTCTTTTCTCTTTAGAAGGAGGAACAGTTTAATTCTACTTTTGGTTGGTTTTTAAAAATCTTTTTCTCTTTCTATTCTTTACTTTTGTTATTCTTAAGTATTATTTATCTGTTGAGGTGTTTATTGATTTTAAATAGTCATCCCATATTTCATGGTATGTGTTAAGTTTTCCTCTGATTGAACATGTAAGTTTGTCCATCAGCGCTATGTCTAAATATTTTTGCACCATTCTTCTTCGTTTGGAGAGTTTTCCTTTTTTCTAGTGTTTTGCATATATTAACCTGGCCGCTTTACATAAGGATGTGAATAACCTCTCCTGAAAGAGTGATACATTTATTTCTTTATCCATCATTCCAAATAAATAGGTTTCCGCTTTCATATTGTATTTTAGATTTAAAATGGTTTGTGTTTTTCGGGGAATATTTTTCCAGAAGCTTTTTGCATGGGTGCAAAACCATATATATAAATGTACCTTCAGCAACTTTGCATTTCCAGCAAATATAGCTTTTAAATGCTTTTAATATATTTTTGCTATTTTGCTGGGGGTTATGTACCATTGGTATATCATTGTAAAATGTTTTCTTTTAAGCTGTAGGAGTATGTAATTTTTTTTCCTCTCCATATTGATTCCCATGAGTTTTCTTCTATTTTATAGCCTAGAGGTTTTTTTTGCCACTTTTTACTTAATTCCATGATTCTTCTCTCCATTTTGTAAGGTTAACAAAGAATTATACATTTTTCCTAGTGTTTTTTCGCCGAATTTAATAGATCGGTTTCCCATTTTGTGTGAGCTAATGCTATTCCTGTTTTTCTTGTCTTGTTTGAATCTTTCTTTTAGTCGTATAAACTGTAGCCAGCTTAATTTACAGCCCATATTTTCTAATTGATCTTTAGTTTTTATTTGTAATACTTCGTTTAATTTTATTAATAGTTTCTTATATGGTTGACAATTTTGTTTTTCAGAATTTGTGCCTGAGATGGCTTCAATTGGTACATGCCAAATAGGGATTTTCCCATTGTATAATTGAATTTGTATGTGGCCAAATTCTAAAGATAGAGCCTCTTACGTAGTAATGGTTAAAAAATGTATCCACCTTAATTTTGTCATAGTTTGAATAAGCGTGCCATCCGAACTTTAAATTGAAGCCTTGTAACTTTAATAATCTTACGTTTTTTAGAATAATCCATTCTTTAAGCCAGACAAGACACGATGCCTCAAAATAATGCTTAAGAGAGGGTAGGGCAAAGCCCCCTTTTTCCTTTATTTCAGTCATCGTCCTTAGTTTAATCCTTGGTTTTTTGTTTTGCCAAATAAATTTGAGATCCCTTTGTTGCCATTTATTTAGAAGATAGTTGTTTTTCAGAATTGGTATTGTTTGAAATAAGAAAACTAATTTAGGCAATATATTCATTTATTAATGCTATCTCTGCATTCTATAAGGAACAATGGGCATCATTAATGATCAACTCAAAAAAATCAGATGAATTTGAATTTAGGAAGGACACAAGAAAAGGGTGCCCTCTTCCCCCCCTACTTTTTATTTTGGTGATGGAAACCCTAAATATCAATATAAGAAATGACATGGATGTAAAGGGCATAAGAATAGGCAAAGAAGAGTAGAAATTAAGGGCTTATTATGCGGATGATCTAATTATGTTTTATATAAAATCCCAACACACAAATAAATAAATGGATAAACAAAATATGGCAAACTAGAAGTCTTCAAAATTAACGGACAAAAAAAAATGATCGTAAAAACATATCCAAAGATCAAAAAGATCGGTTAATAGATCGGTTTAATAGATCGGTTTCCCATTTTGTGTGAGCTAATGCTATTCCTGTTTTTCTTGTCTTGTTTGAATCTTTCTTTTAGTCGTATAAACTTTCTTTTAGTCGTATAAACTTGAAAAGCAGTCACATGTGGAGTTTCCAAAAGATACCCCCCAAATGAGTTGTACGTATGTAGCATATTATTTTCTAGTAGAATATTTTGTACATATCAAAACTTTTAGTAGGCATCAAATCAGTTTGGTACAGGGCTTAGAAAATTGCACAATTTTGCATGCCCCCCTTCCCCCAAGTCCTATAAAAAGAATTCAGGTGGATGTGGTACCTTTTGGAAATGAACTCCACATGTAGATTCCTGTTGCAATCAATGGAGTAAATATTATAGTCATTAATCTGGGAACTAAAAGGTTAATATATAGCACAGTTAAGGATTTGCTGGTGGCTTTAGCCAGGTGATAACTCAATCTTATTTTTACAGAGCACAAATTGAAATGTTAACAGTTAACAGCAAGTGGGGTTTAGATGTCTGTGGACTGTCCGGGGTGGGAGAAATAATGCTTGTCTGTGCTACCAATATATAAACCTCCTTGCCTAGTTTCCAACAGGTCTCACAAACTCTGGGGATGCCTACCATAGATGTGAGTGAAATGTCAGGACAAAATGCTTCTGGAACATGGCCATACAGCCCGGAAAACTCGCAACAACCCATTATTTAGTTATTTTCAGTTACAATGGCCTGGAGGAATATCAGAGCAGGCCTCAAATCCAGTCAATATACGTTCAACACCATTAGCAACGGGGGGAAAAGCAGCTTCCCTTGAGAGCCATGCTGTTTTTGTCATTGTGAGGCAACCCTTCCTTCCCTTTGTTGTTCACTCATAGGGCTACCATATGTTGAAATCTACTTGACAGCAACTAATAAACACATTTGCAATTTTAGATGTAGTGTATCTACTTCGAACTCCTTGTTATATACATAAACAAATGCAGAGAACTTGAATATCATGGAGTGTGTGTGTGTGTGGGGGGGGGGGAGTGTGGGAGTTCAAAAGGTTCTTTGACTGTAGGTGAACTATAAATTCCAGCAACTACAACTCCCAAATGTCAAGTCTATTTTCCCCAAACTCCACCAGTGTTCACATTTGGCCATATTTATATTCATGCCAAGTTCAGTCCAGACCTATCATTGTTTTGAGTTGACAGTGCTCTCGGGATGTAGGTGAACTACAACTCCAAAACTTGTCAATGCCCACCAAACCCTTCCAGTATTTTCTGTTGGTCATGGAAATTCTGTGTGCCAAATTTGGTTCAATTCCATTGGTGGGGTTCAGAATGCTCTTTGATAGTAGGTGAACTATACATCCCAGCAACTACAACTCCCAAATGACAATCTCTCCCTCCAATCCCACCAGTATTCAAATTTGGGCATATTGGGTATATGTGCCAAATTTGGTCCAGTGAATTAAAATACATCCTGCATCTCAGATATTTACATTACTCTTCATAACAATAGCAAAATCACAGTTGTGAAGTAGCATTGAAATAATTATATAATTGGGGGTCACTGCAACATGAGGAACTGTACTAAGGGGTCACAGCATTAGGAAGGTTGAGAACCACTGCCATAAAGGCTGAATGATGGGACACTTCAGACCAGGCTCTGCAAAAGGCATGCTCAGGACTCTGGGAAGGAAGAGAAGACGGAAGGAAGGGGGAAAGAAAGAAAGAACGAAAGAAAGAAAGAGGAAATAAAGGAGGGAGAGGAAGAAAGAAAAGAAGAACGAACTATGGAAAAGGAAGAAAAGAAAAGCAGGAGACAAGAAGGGGAAAAGAAAGAAGGAAATGGGAAAGGAGGAAAGGAAAGGGTGGAGAAAAGAAAGGGAGTGAGGAAAAAGTAAAATAATGAAGGGAAAAGAAGAAAGAAGGGGAGAGAGGAAAGTGAAAAGAAAGGAAGGAGAAGGAAAGGAAGAATTGAGAAAAAGAATAGAAGAGGGAGGGAGAATGGAGGAAAGAAGAAAGGAGAGAAAGAGAAGGAAAAGGTGAAGGGGAGGAAGGAAGGAAGGGGAAGGAAGGAAGAGGGAGAATGGAGGAAAGAAGGAAGGGGAGAGAGGGAGGGAAAAGGAAGGAGAGAAGGAGAAGGAAAGGGTAAAGGGGAGAAAGAAAGGAAGAGGAAGGAAGGAAGAGGGCGAATGGAGGAAAGAAGGAAGGAGAGAAGGAGAAGGAAAGGGTAAAGGGGAGAAAGAAAGGAAGAGGAAGGAAGGGGACAAATGGAGGAAAGAAGGAAGGAGAGAAGGAGAAGGAAAGGGTAACGGGGAGAAGGAAAGGAAGGAAGAGGAAGGAAGGAAGGAAGAGGGCGAATGGAGGAAAGAAGGAGAGAAGGAGAAGGAAAGGGTGAAGGGGAGAAAGAAAGGAAGGAAGAGGAAGGAAGAGGACGAATGGAGGAAAGAAGAAGGAAAGGGTAAAGGGGGAGAAAGGAAGAGGAAGGAAGGAAGAGGGCGAATGGAGGAAAGAAGGAGAGAAGGAGAAGGAAAGGGTGAAGGGGAGAAAAAAGGAAAGAAGAGGAAGGAAGGAGGAGGGCGAATGGAGGAAAGAGGGAAGGGGAGAAGGAGAAGGAAAGGGTAAAGTGGAGAAAGAAAAGAAGGAAGAGGAAGGAAGGAAGAGGGCGAATGGAGGAAATGAGAGAAGGAAAGGGTAAAGGGGGAGAAAGAAAGAAAGGAAGGAAGAGGAAGGAAAGAAGGAAGAGGGTGAATGGAGGAAAGAAGGAAGGAGAGGAGGAGAAGGAAAGGGTAAAGGGGAGAAGGAAAGGAAGGAAGAGGAAGGAAAGAAGGAAGGAAGAGCACGAATGGAGGAAAGAAGGAAGGAGAGAAGGAGAAGGAAAGGGTAAGGGGGGAGAAAGAAAGGAAGGAAGGAAGAGGGCAAATGGAGGAAAGAAGGAAGGAGAGAAGGAGAAGGAAAGGTTAAGGAGGGACAAAGAAAGGAAAGAAGAGGAACGAAAGAAGAGGAAGGAAGGAAGAGGGTGAATGGAGGAAAGAAGGAAGGAGAGAAGGAATGGGTAAAGGGGAGAAAGAAAGGAAGGAAGAGGAAGGAAGAGGGCGAATGGAGGAAAGAAGGAGAGAAGGAGAAGGAAAGGGTGAAGGGGAGAAAGAAAGGAAGGAAGAGGGAGAATGGAGGAAAGAAGGAAGGCGAGAAAAAGGGAAAAAGAAGGAGAGAAGGAAAGGGTGGAGAAAGGAAGGAAGAGAATGGAGGAAAGGAAGGGAAGAGAGGGAAGGGAAAGGAAGAAGAGAAGGAAAGGGTGAAGGGGAAAAGGGAAGGAAGGAAGAGGGAGAATGGAGGAAGGAAGGAAGGGGAGAGAGGGAAAAGGAAGGATAGAAGGAAAGAATGGAAGAGGAAGGAAAGAACGAAGAGGGAGGAATTAAGTTTGGGAGAGAGGGAGGAAAAAGAATTAAAGAAAAAGAGAGGGGGATGAGGAAGAGGCGGCGATGGCGGTGCGGAAGCAGCAATCACGGCACATTTGCCTCACTCCTCCTTGCTGTATGCTGGGAAACTGAGGCCTGGGCTGCTCTGGAGAACCAGATACAATCATGAAAAGAGCCACATCTGGCTCCCGAGCCATAGGTTCCCTGCCCCTGTTCTAGGAGGAGCATTCTCTCCTCAGAGGATGCCTGCCATAGTTGCAGGCGAAATGTCAGGAGAGAATGCTTCTGGAACATGGCCATACAGCCCAAAAAACTTACAGCAACCCAGTGAATACAACCACATCAAAACTAAAACATATCACCATTTGTACTTCACTAAAAATATAAATATTGCCATAAATATTGCCATAATATTTGCACTGGGAATGTGGCGCAGCTGGCTGGGTGTCAGCTGCATAAGATCTCTACTGACCAGAAGGTCATGAGTTCAAGGCCTGCCCGGGTCGGGGTGGGCTCTCGACCTATTGTGTAGCCTGTTGTCGACCTTTGCAACCCGAAAGACAGTTGCATCTGTCAAGTAGGAAATTTAAAGTACCATTTAGTGGGGAGGCTAAATTTAATTGATTTATGAGGCCATAAAGATCTCCAGGAAGCATAGTTTAAAAATTTATCCACCTTAATTTTGTCATAATTTAAATAAGCGTGCCATCCGAATTTTAAATTGAAGCCTTGTAATTTTAATAATCTTACATTTTTTAGAATAATCCATTCTTTAAGCCAGACAAGACATGATGCCGAATATTCCCCTGGACATCTCCAGCAGAACTGAAAGCCACTGCTGCCGGGGCCACCAGGGGGCGATGAGGATGCACCTCACCGCCTCTCTGCGGAGCTTTGCCACTACTCTGAGGAGAAGAGGGAAAGGAGGGAATGCATACAGCAGATGTTTGTCTCAAGGGAAGAGGAATGCATCACCCAGGCACCCTTGAGCGGGGTTTGCGAGCGTTTGCGAGCAAAAGGTCTCGCACTTGGTGTTTTCCCTGGTGGCGAACAGGTCTATTAACGGGACACCCCATGCTCGAAAGAGCCGGTCCACCTCTCCCTGGTTTAGTGACCACTCGTGGTGTGATAGAGGTGCCCGACTCAGCGCATCCGCCAGCACATTCTGCTCTCCTGGGAGGTGCAATGCCATGAGGCATATGTTCCGTGTGATACACCATTCCCAGATGTCGAGGGTGATGTCTAACATGGTTCTGGAGTGAGTACCTCCCTGTTTGTTCAGGTAGTACATGGTGATCGTGTTGTCCGTAACGACTTGTACTACCCTCCCCTCGACCACCTTCTCAATCATATGCGCACGGCGCTTCCTGGTTCCACCCCCCACCTGGGAGGGGGTGGGGCCCTCGATGCGGGCAGCCCCTGTGGGGGCGGGGCTGCTCCGAGGCCTGAAGCTCCGGCGTCGGCAGGCGGCTCAAACTGCTCCACTGGGGACAGCAGCGGCATAGCCGGGGACGGCCTCTCGTCCTCGAGAGGGGTCCCAATGCGGGCTGGGCGCTCCTGCGCCTGCGCAACTGGTGCGCTCACGGCCGCCATGTTTGGGGGCTGTAATGCCGCCGGAGGTGGTGTGCTTGCAGCCGCCATTTCTAACGGCAGCAGCATCACTGGAGAAGCAGAGGAGGCCAACATGGTGGCCGTTCCCACCAAAACGGCCGTCTTCGCCGAAGGTAAAGACGACTGGGCGCCATCTTTACGGCTTGCCACTTTGGTCTTTTTTGCTTTCTTCTTTTGAGGGGCCGCCATTTTCTGGGCCGTTGAAGGCATGGCTGGGTCCTCTTGGATGGCAGTTAGCTCCGTAAACTGGTGGTGGGGAGCTCCCGGTGAGAAGATTTTCTCATAAAGGGCGGCCTTGAGGCGCACAGCCCTATTTGTCCTCGTCTGGGAGGAAAAGTTTTGGCAGATGGGGCAATCATGGGCCAAATGTCCTTCCCCCAGGCAGGCTAGGCAGGCGTTATGGCCATCAATCTCCGGGTAGAGATTTGGGCAAGAGGGGCACCTCTTGAAGCCCGTAGAAGCTGACATGGTCAGATCTTGAGCAGGGGAAGGTCGTAAGACAGTCCGGAGATCAGGGGTTGGAGAATTATTAGTTGCTTACCAGTAACTGTAGTTCTCTGAGTGATCCTCTGCGAATTCGTACCCTTGCAATATCTGTGGACACACAGAGCAAACCGGAACCTTCTGGAAGATAAAAAAGAAACATTAATGGTAGCCCCACCCCTCCATATATAAGCTCCCTCAGAGGAGCCACCCCCTCACTTCTCTTAGCCACAAAGCAGCTAGAACGAGGGGGCATGACAAGGGGAAGGAGGGAGGGTCGTACGAATTCGCAGAGGATCACTCAGAGAACTACAGTTACTGGTAAGCAACTAATAATTCTCTTTCGTGATCATCTGCGAATACGTACCCTTGCAAGATTACCGAGCTACCAACCATGGGAAGGTGGACGTCATGCCACCGATGAGAAAAGGACTGCTCTGCTGAATTGGGCGTGTCTCCTGGAAATGACATCCAACTTGTAATGGGAGACGAACGTCAACGGAGTCTTCCAGGTCGCGGCACGGCATACAGCATCCAGTGGAACCCCTTTCAGGAATGCAGCCGACGTCGCCATTGCCCGTGTGGAATGTCCCCTTATACCCTGGGGAGGTTCTTTCCTAGCCAAACTATAAGCTAACTGGATAGTAGCCACAATCCATGCCGACATCCTTTGGGATGAGACAGGTAGGCCCTTACTGTCCTCCCTATATTTTATAAATAATTTATTAGATTTTCTAAATCCCGCCGTTCTATCCAAATAAAACGCTAGGGCTCTCCTAACGTCTAGGTCAGTGCTGTCCAACTTCTACGGGGTCCAGGGCCGGATAAGAGGTCACTGATGACCTAGGGGGCCGCTCGGCCCCGCCCCCAGGCCCCGCCCCAACCCAGGCCCCCCCTCCTAAAACGGCCGGGGGCAGAAGGCGGCGCCAAGAGCAGCGCGTCACAGGCCTGGCGTGACGCTGCCCTTGGCACCGCCTACTCCTCTGGCGCCCTCCTTCCTAGGGCGGGGGAGCCGCTGAAAGGGCAGAAGGCGCCAAGGGGCAGCGCGTCACGCCAGGCCTGTGACGCGCTGCTCTTGGCGCCGCCGCCTGCCCTTTTCAGCGGCCCCACCCTAGGTAGGGAGGGGGCGCCAAAAGGAGGAGCTAGCTCTCCCTCCTCCTCCCTGCCCCGCCCCTCCCCCGGCCGCCATTTTTTAAAAAAAAATTCGATTTTTTAAAAAAAATTAAAAATGGCGGCTGAGGGCATAGGTGGGGCCGTGTCCAACAGGCTACGGGGCCGGATCCGGCCCCGGGGCCACCAGTTGGACAGCCCTGGTCTAGGTAATGGAGGGAACGCTCTATAGGAGAGCTGGGGTTCTGAAACAGAGCAGGTAGGACCAGGTCCTCCGACATATGAAAGGGGGACGCCACCTTTGGGAGAAATGCTAAGTCGGTGCGTAACACAACCTTGTCACTATGAAACCTGACATAGGGTGTATCCGCCCTGAGGGCACACAACTCACTGGCCCTCCTAGCTGAAGTAATAGCCACTAAGAAAGCTACCTTCCAAGTTAAGCGCGGGATATCTATCGTGGCCATAGGCTCAAATGGCGGTTTGGTTAATGAGGTAAGGACCAAATCTAGATCCCATCCAGGGACCAACGGGGCTACCTTAGGCTTTTCTCTGGCAAAACCCCTGAGGAACAACTTGATCAACGGATCAGTAAAACAGGAAGGCCTTCCCGCCTTCCTCCTATACCATGAAATTGAAGCTAAATAACATTTTAGCGAGGACAGTGCCAGCCTCTGCTCAGCCAAATCCGCTAAAAAGTCTAAAATCAGGGGGACTGAGGCGGAAAGCGGGTCTACATTCCTTTGGGCCATAAAGGCCGAGAATTTGCCCCATTTATATGTGTAAGATTTTTTTGTGGATTCACTGTGGGCCGCGTCTATGAATCGACGGACCGGCAATGATAAATTTGACAAAGGAATCAAGGGAGTGGTTTCAACCGCCACGCCGTCAGACGCAGTTTTGCCACTTCCGGGTAAAGGACCCTGTTCCCCTGGGATGGGAGGAGGTCTGGCACATCCCTGAGCCGTAGATAAGTCTCCTGGGAGCGTTGGAGGAGGGGAGCAAACCAAGGCTGTCTGGGCCACCATGGGGTCACCAAGATGCAGTCGGCGTTGTCCCTCTGGATCTTCGACAGCACCTTGAGTAACAGAGGAAAAGGGGGGAAGGCATAAAGCAGCCCACTTCCCCACGAAGTAAGAAAAGCATCCCCTAAACAGCCTATTGACCTGTCTGGCCTCCTTCGTGAACAAAAGACATCACACTTAGCATTCTCTACAGATGCGAAAAGATCAACCTCAGGGAAACCCCAGCGGTTAAATATACGGGAAGCCTCCCCTTGTAAGAGTGACCACTCATGATGACTAAGCGGTGACCTACTAAGGGCATCGGCCACCGTGTTCTCCTCACCAGGGAGATGGAGCGCTGAAATGTGGATCTTCCTATCAAGACACCATTCCCATATCTGTAGAGTGAGCCTCAACAACAGGCAAGAATGGGTTCCTCCCTGTTTATTTAAGTAAAACATGACTGTGGTGTTGTCAGTCAGTAAGAGCACCGTTTGACCTGCAAGTGTCAGCTCGAAGGCTTCTAAGGCTCTCTGCACTGCCAAAAGCTCCAAATAGTTAATATGGTGCTTGGCCTCTGAGTGGGACCAATGACCCTGCGCCACTAAATCCCCAGAATGAGCCCCCCAACCCGACAACGAAGAGTCAGTAGTGACAGTGCGTGTGGGCGTGGGCGCCACGAAGGGCAGGCCACAGCAGACATTGTCGGGGTCTAGCCACCAATTCAAGGAGCAACCTACCCGCGGTGGTATCTGGAGTGACATGGTAGCATCGTCCCTCAGCGGGTCGAAGTTCCTGATGAACCAAGACTGGAGCGGTCTAAGTCTCAGTCTGGCATATGAAGTGACCCCGGTGGTTGAGGCCATGTGACCCAGTAAAGTTTGAATATCATGGGCCGTAACAGAGGCAGCTTGCATGGCCTGGGCCACCAGACCTTTAAGCGCAAGAAATCGTTCTAAGGGTAGGTATGCCTTCTCTTGAACAGAGTCGAGGACGGCACCAATGAATGGAGTACTTTGGGATGGTATCAAGTGGGATTTTCCCCTATTAATTACTAGACCCAACTCCTCCAGGAGAGAGAGGGTAAAGCCAATATCGGAGAGGAGTCCCTCCCTAGTGGGTGCGACCAGCAGCCAGTCATCCAGGTACGGGTAAACCGTAACCCGATTAGTTCTCAGATGAGCGGCGACGACCGCCATGCATTTCGTAAAAACTCGTGGGGCTGAGCACAGACCGAATGGTAGGACATTGAAATGAAAGGCTGTAGAGCCCACCATGAAAGAGAGAGCCTCCTATGATGGACCGCAATGCTAATATGAAAATATGCATCTCGGAGGTCAATGGTGGCAAACCAGAGGAATTTATTTAGGAGGGGCAGAATTGCCGACAATGTAACCATCTTAAACTTTCTTGGTTTTACAAACAAATTAACATCCCGCAGGTCCAGGATGGCCCTGGTGCCTCCCCCTTTCTTATCTACTAAGAAGTAACGCGAGAAAAAACATTGAGGATATTCTGAAGGATGGATGAGGGAAATCGCGCCCTTATCTAACAGCGTGTGAATTTCATCACAGATGGGTGGTGAACTAGGGGTCGAGACAATGGAACCTAAGGGCGGTTGTCCTAGCAACTCTAGACTATAACCTTGAACAACTATACTCAACACCCAGGAATCGGTAGTGATAGCCGCCCAAGCATTATAATAGGGAGCTAGCCTGTCCAAAAAGAAAACCGGACCTGGGACGGGCACAACAGTGTGCTGGGTAACTTCCGGGCTAGCAGGAGGGGGGGAAGGAGCTGCTGCATCTGTGGAGAAAACAGAGAGGCACATCTAGACTCTAAAACCGTCTTTTAAACCCTCCTTGGAATTTGGGCTTGCCCTGGTAGGGCCTATTCCTCTGCCTGGGGTTAAACCCCTGGCGCTTACCCTGTTGGAACCTGTTGGGGCCCCTGTAGCCAAATCTAGCTCCTCCACCTGATTGGCCGCCGAAATTCCTTCTATAGAAGGGGGCGGATTGTTGCCCTCTGCGCCTATTGTAGGACTGGGGCTGTTGCGGAAAACCGTAATCGTGGGCCGCCACCCGGACTTCCTGCTTAGATTTCAGCTCCGCGTCGGTCTCGGGGTTAAAGAGCCCTTTACCCTGCATGGGCATATCCTCCACTAGGGTCTTGCCCTCGTCTGAGAGGGCAGCCGTACGAAGCCACGCATGGCGACGCAAAGCGGTGGCCTCGGCGAACAGTCTGCCTGAAGTCTCGGCCAGATGCTTGCCTAGGTCCTTTTGGAAACGGGACACGGCCAGGGCCTCGACCTGAAGGGCCTTGGGAAGATGACGGCGTTCTGGCACTAGCAGCTCCAAGTAAGGGAGGATCCGGTTCCATATGTAGGTCTGATACCCACTAAGGTACGTCGCATAATGCGCTATGCGATTAACTAGCCCTGCCGTGGTGTGTATCTTCCTACCCACCATGTCCAGCTTTTTCCCTTCCCTGTCTGAAGGTGTGGTCATATTCCCTCTAGGACGGCTCGATTTGGTGAGCTCGGTGACCACCGAATTGGGTTTCGTGGGCCTCGCCAGCCATTCGTAGGCCGAGAAATCGACCTTGTATAAAGAATCCAACCTCCTAGGCACAGCAGTTACCAGTGCCGGTGAGGTATCAGGGAGGGAAGCTAGCTTGGCTAGGAAAGGAAGGGGGGGCACCGCCTGGGGGGTGGGGACCTTCTGTTCATTAGACGGGAACATGTGGTCCTCCACCGTGTCGACGGCCTTAGGGGTCGGCAAGTCAAGGGCCCGAATGAGTCTGTCCATCATTATGAGAAAATTGTTAAAGTCAGGCGAGACCTGATCTCCTGTGGGGTCCATGCCCTCAGGGTCAGGGTCCTGTTCATCGCCAGACACATCAGTGTCCATCTGGCGATCACCGGCGGCTGGTTCGATGGAGCGATGTGGCTGCACAGCACGGCTCCACTGAGTTGGCCCCACCGGGGGCTGGGGAGCGATGGCTTGCGACGCAGGCAGTCCTTGGGCAGCCGAAGTCGAGGGTTGAGCAGCGGGGGCCGGGGCTCGAGGAGGGGCCATCAAGGGTTGGCCCTGCGGTGGCGGTGGCACCTGCGGTGGAGGAGGGCCGATGTACACGAAGCCCTTTGCCGTCCAGCGCCAAAGCGGGGTATCTTGGGCAGGGGCGACAGCCGCCGCCATTGAAGCCGCTTGCCTGCGTCTGTCTTCGCGGCGCTGGTGTCTGCGCGCCGCTCTGCGCCTCCTCCGACGGCCCCTCGATCCGGAGGACGAAGAGGAGGAGGTAGAGGTCGAAGAGGAAGAGGAGGTCGAGGAGGACGAGGAGGAAACATCCCGACGTCGGCGGCGTCGGGAGCGGCGTGAGGCACTGCGCGATCGGCGGGGTGCCCTGGCGCGCACCAATCTCGAGGTCGGGGGCCCGTCGAAAGGCCCAGACGGGATCGGGGCCATCGGCGATGCCGCCTCCTCCCTCGAAGCCGGGGACCTGAAGAGCGGCGTGGGCGGTTGTGTCATAGCCGCAGGGGCCGCCGCCGCCGGAGAGGAAAGGCTCAGCTGGGGCTCCAAGGGAGGAGCTGTCATCATCAGCTGTTCAGGGCCCTCCTGCTGCGATGTCGCGGCCTGCGCATGCACGGCCTGCGGCTCCGGCTCTCCGAGATCGGGCCTGGAGCTTGCAGCAACTTCCCCTCTTCCCTGACGGTCTCCGGGCTCGAGCAGCGATGTCGGCTGCGGCGGCAGGGGTTGCACTGGCTGATCCTTGCCCACAGGGGAGGATCTTGGTCTCGCTGCCGGCGGAGAGAACAGCGCTGCAGCCAGGGCGGAGGGAGCCTCTTCTTTTCGCGCCCTTTTTACTGGCTTCTTCTTTGCCAGAGGAGCCTGGCGGCCATCTTTTGATGAGGCCGTTTTAGGCTGCTTGGCCTGAACCTCGGCCATGGGCGCCTCAGGCCTCGGAGGAGTGACCTCCCGATCGGCCCCCACATGGGGGGGGTCAAGGCCGGCACATCGACCGCTGGCAAGAGGTCAGCATCCAGAAGAGGAGGCTGCATGGGGAGCAGCGACTTCTCATAGAGTGCCATTCTGAGCCTGGCCTCTCGATTTTTTCTGGTCTGGGTGGTAAAGGACCTGCAAATTTGACAGGACCTAGATAGGTGACCCTCACCCAGGCAGACCAGGCACAGCAGATGCCCGTCGGTGTCAGGCAAGACATTAGGGCACTGACCACACTTTTTGAAGGATGTGGTAGCCATACTAGAGAAGTCAAACAGACCGGGTCAAGCCAGATAGTTCAGAATGTCCAGTAGGAATAAGAAAGAGAGTAGTCAAAGTCCAAGCCAAAGTCAAAGTCCAAACAAAATCAATACCTATGAGCAGTCCGATCAGATGAAGGTTCTCCTATTGCTTTGTGTGGAATAAGAGAAGTGAGGGGGTGGCTCCTCTGAGGAGCTTATATATGGAGGGGTGGGGCAACCATTAATGTTTCTTTTTTATCTTCCAGAAGGTTCCGGTTTGCTCTGTGTGTCCACAGATATTGCAAGGGTACGTATTCGCAGATGATCACGAAAGAGAAGGACTCACGGCCAGTGGGCAATCCGAGTCAGGAGTGGAGAGTGTAGAATGGTCAATCAGTCCAATAGTCAGTCAAGGGAAATAAATCAGTCCAGATAGCGAAAATGCTAAAATGCTAGCCACAAAGGCAGGAAGGTTCTGTCTGCTTTCTTTCGAGCGCGGAGAGGACTGAAGGGTGAAGCCCCTCCCACTGGCTATATATGTGGTGGGGGAGTGAGGGGCAGGGCTTCAGTGGGCTATTAAGATTTCTTGCTAGAAGGTTCCGAAGTTTGTCTGCGCAAGCGCAACTATCACATATATGCATTCACAATTGACCACGAAAAGGCAACCCAGATTAACAGCACAAAGATTTGCATCCTATAGCTGATCTGGGAAATTCAAGCATGCCTTGACAATAGCCCTACTTGGAGGAAGAAACTTTTAATTGAATGGATGCTTTATTTTCCATTAGCTTGTTTTAAATAGTATTTTACGTTTTTGTACTAGTTATTCATTATGTCTTTAAAATTTCTTTATATTATGCACTATGATGAATTGTACTGTAGTTTTACTTTAATTCTGTTATCCAGTCTCGCCTTTCCAGAATTACTCATGGTATGGTTGTAAGTCTATAAAGTAGTGAGCTGGAGAGTAATGTATGTGGTTTTGAACCACTGGAAGAAAAGTTGAATAGAATTTATTTATTTACTACATTTATATACCGCCTTTTTCAGCCCAAAGGCAACTCAATGAACATGAATAGTGTTCTTCTTCGTGTAGTCTGTGAAATGCTCAGAGATGGGTTTCCTGTATGCATGCGCAGCATTTTTGGAACATTCTAGAGCTACTTAGTGAAAAAAGGTGGAGGCCCTGCCCACTCTCCCCATGAATATATTAGGCCCTGGGCGGGGCTCCGCCTCAGTTCCTCTTTCCACGCGACAGCAGCCGCATCTAGGAATGTCCTTGCTTCTCCTCAGCTTACCAAAGCTCTACTTTACAAGCAGGCTTTGGCTCCTGAATATATACGGCCCCAAAATCGCGCTTCTGGGCCCTTGCTGCCCACCCTTACCCAGTGAGACCAATAAGCCTCTTCTCCGCTTCCTGCAGGAGAGACCGAGCCTCCTCAAACTGCCACTCCAAGCACGGAGCCTCTGAGGAAAAAGGCAAAATCTTCCAAGCAGCCTCACCATTTGGCGAAACCGAAACAGGCTGAAAACTAGCAAGAGGGTGAATACAAATAATAGCAAAGTATCAAATATTTATAATTAGTCGATGTGCAAGTACAATATCATACAATATACAACATTTAAAGTGTTTATCACAATCATATGCGCACTCACTGTCCTTCACGCGTTGTCCATGGAATAAGCCTCAAGATGAGTATTAGAGGTATTATCCCCAAATGGAAAGATTTATAATCCTATGCGTCATCTGTCCACAATGGCTCACGATTCAACACAAAGAGTTCAAGGTAAGTTCTAGTAAGATGGGTATTCCAGGATGGGTGTGAAGGTAAACGTTGTAGGGTTAACCCACGGTCGAATTATAATCCGATATGGAAGCACTATAGAACCGAGGACAGGGTGCCGTAGGTTAAAAGCCGTGGCGCTGCAATCTATCCATTGACGGAACGGGCTGCTGAAGATCGAACTTTCACAGAAATGCGATTTGAGTAGGCAAATGCCAGACTTCTGGGATAGGAGCCGTATATGGCAATAATATCAGCCACAAATCCGAGTTGGGGGCCGAAACAGGGCCATGGCAAAAGCACAGGACGGCAACTCACTGGCAATTCGCCCTTGAGCCCTCCTCCAATGACTCTTGCCACCCCTAAGGGGGGGGGGGGAGAGGAGAGAGGGAAAGAAGGAAGGAGGGATGGAAGGCAGGGACAAATGAGTTACCACAGGAAGGTAGAAGACAGACTATACAGCAAAGAAGGAAGAGAACACGAGAAGTGGGAAGGAGCAAAGAGAGGAGAAAGGGAGGGAAGGAAAAGAACAGAAGGAAAAAGAGAAGGAAAGAGCGAAAGGGAAAGAGGGAAACTGAAAGATAAAAGAAGGAAAGGGAGAGAGGGGGCAAAAACAAGAGAGGAAAGAGGGGAAGAAAGGAAAAGACACAACATGAAAGAGACAGAAGGAGGAAGGGGAGAGGAGGTAAAGGGCAAATATTGGGGAAAAGAAAGCTTTTTCTCTACCTGTACCCAGACACACATTGCTATGGCAACCCCCTTTGTCCCTCATGCTGAAAAAGCACAGATGGCCATTCATCTTGGGTGTTGCAGTTCATTTGATTGTGCTTTACTACGCCACAGCAACGCATGGCCGGGTACAGCTAGTTATGTTTAAAATTTCTTTATATTACACATGCTATTTCATACTGATGAATTGTACTGTAGTTCTACTTTAACTATGTTATTCAGTCTCACCTTTCCAGATTTACTCATGGTATGGTTGTATGTCTAAAGTAACGAGCAGGAGAGTAATGTATGTGGTTTTGAACCCACTGGAGGAAAATGTGAATAGAAATTATATAAATGAACGTGATTAGTGTTCCCTCACTACTTCGCGATTCGTTTTTTGCGGACTCAGTTTTGTGGGTTTTTGCCTCCCAGTTTATGAATGGTTGCTGTTGCCCAGAGCGGCGTTCTAATCCCGCCTCCTGGCAATGATAAGTGTGTAGAAGGGGGTTTCCTCCTGCCCTTTGGGAGCGAGGCAGCCAATCAAGAGATTGCAAAGCAAAGCAGATAGCTAGCAAAAAAGGTGTGCCGTTCCTTTAAATCTCTCCTTGCTTCTGCCTCACCCTCGGAACGCGATTATGTTCCTAATTCACTGATTTTCACTTTTCGCAGGTGGTCCTGGAACGTAACACCCGTGATGAGGGAACAATGTATACCTAAGTAGCATATGCAAGTTTTAATCAAATGTCTTCCATTGTTTGCTTTTCTTAGTAACTTATATCCCCATGGAGTTGTTTTGAAAGGCTTTAAAAAAAGCAAAGTCATAACTCTATTTTGTAATTGTTCTTTCTGAAAAATTTCATCATATTTCCAGGAAATGCATTTTTAAAAATCCCAATGGTTGTGAAAATATCTAGCCTTTAGCATTACTAAATATAAGCGTGTGCATGTTGAAATGGCTTGTTTTGTTACTGAGTGGAAGCCTGAAAAAACAACCCACTTTGAGTAATGAAATTTATTAACCCACATAATTAATTCCCCATCACATTCTAGTACCTTTAAGTTTTGTTTCTCTTGAACAGAATGGGGAAACTGAACAGAAACCTATTTTCTGTTCTTCTCCAACTTGATCCAAGTCACTGAATAATTTGGAAATACATCTGAATTGATGAGTAAAGAAGACAGAGGATTTTCCTTTTTAATCAGAAGAACACAGACACTATCATAATTTGTTCGGTTGTTTGTTCTAAGTTTATGCAGAAATAAAATTTGGTGGCATGGGAGAAACAATGATTTGGACTCACAAATAACAAACCAATAAGTTCTTCATCAATCCAGAGATGATAAGGACTGGTCTTGAATCAGATTGGAGGATAACAAAACAAAACACCCCCCCCCCCAATCAACGTCAAAATATCAGAATAAAGTTTTAAATTAAGATCCATATTTACAAGAACATTTATGAACCATAGCAACGTTTTTTTAGAAAGTTGCGATGGTTGCTATGTTGTGGTCAGGCCAACAATTTAATCAGAGCATCACTAGCCTCTTTGGAGCCAATACGTTATTAATATAAATTATAGAAGTTGTCACATTTTATCCCGCCTTCCCAACCCTCGAGGGGACTCAGGACAACTTACAAACTGCCACAATTCGAAGCCTTATTATAATACAAATATAAACACAAATAGCAACAGTTTAAAACAGTAAATAAAACATTAAGTGAAAAACATTGTCATCAACCATATAGCCAACTTCAGCCTGGTTCAACATCCAAGTTGCTGTCATGCTTGCTATCCAAAGGCCTGGTCCCAGAGCCATGATTTGACCTTCTTCCTAAAAAAAGGAGGGAAGAAGCCAACCTGATGTTGCTAGGGAGCGAGTTACACAAGCATGGGTTACACAGGCTAGGAAGCGAGTTACACCACCGAGAAAGTGTTGAAATTGATAGTGTGTATCATAGTGGTGAAATGTGAATTTGTGTATGTATGTATCTGGTGCTGTCTCAGAGCAAAGATGCAATGTACACTGCTGGAGCAGAAAGGGTTAACCAGCAGGTTATGTAGAGTGGGAAGTGACGAAGGACATCTGGACCAACGTCCCTCGGCGTTTTGTATAAAAGCTATCTGTCCTTGTCGCGTGTTGGATGAGATTGTGCTGTAGAGTGAGGTGGATTATTGTGTGTGAGTAAAGAATTGTTTTTTGTACTGAAGACTCAGCGTTATATGTTTATCCAAGAAGCTTCATAACAACTTCGGCTTATCACCAATCCTATGCTGCCAGAAATAATAACATTGGTTATGGGCCCTTTGCCAAGGAAGGTGATAAAGTTTGTTTGAAGCTTGGAGTTTTTGGAGTGGACGCAAGGCTGAACCGGAGCTGTGTAGCACAGCAGTTCTCGTTCGTGCCTGGAGGGCAGGGAATAGGTCCTGGGGTTCCATTAGCTTTAGGGCCTGCAGCAGCAGAAGTGGATTCAGAGGATGAGCTAGATGACTGGGGGGAAGCACAGGGCCCTTCGGATGGGCCTCGCTCGCCTGCAGAGAGCTTGGCATGGGATGAAATGATGTTTGGGCCCAGCATAGATTCCGATCACCAGGTGGAGATGGGAAGCAGCGAAGGGAGTTATGAACACCCAGGGAGGAGTCTAGGGTCCTAGACAGGCCGAGGTCCGTGAGCAGAGATTGGAGACGGGAGAAGCCTGGGCGTCGCGGACCTCGGCCGAAGGATTAAGTATAGGGTCCCTGGGAACGCATCCCCAGTTCTCCGGCCACGTCTTTCCTGGATAGGCGTGAAGCGGAGTGGGACCACAAACTAAGCCGTGGTCATCAAGCCTTGCCTTGTCTTTGTTCCTGATCCACATAGCTTCGTGGAGCTTTGCCTTTGTTCCTGATCCACATAGCTTTGTGGAGCCTTGCCAAGCTTCAAGCCTCTTTGCTACATTCCTTTGGACTATATTGCTTACTACCTTTTGGACAATCTTGCTTACTATATTGAACTATTGCTTATTATTGGACTATATACTCTTTGGAACTGTTTTTATACTCAATAAAGTAGTTAGCCTTCAGTACGTCTCTGTGTGTGTGATTAAGGGGCCCGCTACGTCCGCGATCGTGACAAGCTGTTGCAGAAGAGTTTGCTTCTAGAGGGGAGTCAGTGTGTTTCCAGTGAAGAAGCAGAGATCTGCACAGCGGGGCGTGCTGGGACCCTGAGGATTTATGGTCCTGAAGTGTGAAGCCATAAAGCCTTTGAGTCTTGTGAGTAGCCAGATCAGAGGGGAGATTGCCGGAGGCTATAGGAAAAATAGCTGGGCTGATTTCGGGTGCAACCGGAGATCTTCCTAAGAAATAGCTGACTGGGTACAATTCACTCACTAAGATAGAGAACAGCCATAAATCCGTGATGTGCCTTGATGTGGTAAAGATCGCCGGATGCCTGCTGTGAGAAAATAGTGTGGAAATCCAGAGGCTGGGCTGTGAATCCAAGAAAGGAGATCTTCTGAGTGAAAGTGGAAATGGCTACAAGCAATCCACTTACAGAGATGGCAAATGGAATTGACCATAACTTTAAAGAATGGTCTGAGAGCATGGAAAACCTACAAGCCAGAGGTGAGCTGCAAATTGATGACTTTGTCCAATGTGTGAAGTGCCTACTGACAAAGGAGAAATTGCACAAAGCCATTGCAATATGCAGGAGCATTTTGGATGTAATGGAAAGAGTGTTTGTGCAGAAAGAATTGGACAGTGGTTGCCAGCCTGAGGGGGAAGCAGAATGTTGCCAGAATTGCCAGGCTGAGGTGGAGCCATTGAAGAAGCAGCAAGGAGCATGCTGGCTTGAGGGGGAGGTGCCAAGGCTAGGAGCACTACATGTCCTTGGGCCTGAGGAGAAGCAGAACCTGTCCTTGGAGGAGCAGCAAGGAGCATGCCAGCTTGAGGAGTCACCCAAGCCGAGGCTAAGAGTAATGGAGCCAGTATTTGCCAAAGTGTGTGTGTCCGAGGCAAGGAGGTGTTTTATATGCAATGGAAAGGAACACCTGGCTCAAGATTGCAAAGATAAGAGAAGCACAGCAAAAATGTGCTATATTTGTAGAAATATTGGACACCAGGCCAGGGAATGCAAGGCCAAGATGGAGGTGTCTGGAGGAAGAGGAAGAAGAGGCTATTACAACAGAGGCAGAGGATGTGGAGGAGGATCATCAAGCCAAACTGGAGCAAGAGTGATGGTTGCTGCAGTAGGATGTAATTCCAGTAGAAGCAGTAAATGGGTTTTAGACTCTGGAGCAACCCACCATATCACTAATGATTTGGCTAATTTGAGAAATGTGGAGACTTTGCATGGATCTTCATTATCTCTTGCAAATAACTCAGTACAACTTTTCAATAAATTTGGAACTTGTTACATTTCTTGTTTAAAATTATACTGGCAAAAGGTTTTGTTTGTTCCAGGAATGAAGTCTAATTTATTGAGTGTAGCTGAGTTAACTGGACAACAGTATAGAGTGTCATTCAAAGGAATATACTGTTATGTTTACAACAAAGAGGGGAAACTTGTTGGCAAAGGAGTAAAACAATAAAATGTATGAAATGTTTGAGAAAGTCAACAGTTTTGATGAGGAAGACAATGTGGAAGTTATGTGTGTCGGTAGTACAATTCAGCATGACAGATGCTTGCATTTGTTCCATAGAGTGATGGGTCATGCTAAGTTTGATGTTTTGAAGAAGACCCTGAATCTTTGCCCAGATTTCAAAATGGAGGATTGCCATTTTCATCTTGATTGTGTTGTGTGTGGGAGTGTGAAGCAAGTGCCTCTAACAGTACACAAAAGGTCAAAGATAAAAGTGAATAATTTGTTTGAGAGAGCACACATGTATATTGAAGGACCTTTTGAAGAAAGCGAAGGTGGTTCATGTTTTGTAATGATGTTTGTAGAAAGATTAAGTAGATATGGGTACATCTATTTTATAAAAGATTTGTCTGAAGTAAAAGAGAAATTGGCTAGTTGGTTAAATTTAGTGGAGAATGTGTATGAAACAAAATTGGGAAACCTGATACTGGACAAAGGTATGGAAATGTGTAGCAAAGAGGTCAAGCAGTATCTAAGGGCCAGAAATTTTGATTTCACAGAAATTGGGAGAATTTAAGAATGAGACCAGCGTGGCAGAAGAAAGGATGTGCGTTTTGAGAGAAATGGAGAAATGCATCCTAAAAGATAGCAAAATAGCATCCAAGTACTGGCCAGAAATCTTGCATACATGCAATTATTTGAGTAATAGATTGTGGGATGAATATGTGCAGGATATACCATACCAGAAATTGTATAATAGAGTCCCAAATTTCAAATACCTCAGGATATTCGGATAAAAAGCTAATGTGCTTTTATCAGCAAATGAAAGAACAAACAAGAAAAGTATAGGTTGCTTACCTGTAACCATGTTTCTTCGAGTGTAAGTCTGTTAAATTTTGCACAACTGGGTTTACTTCCGCGCCTGCGCGTTAATCTCGGACATACTAGCTAAAAATAATGAAATTTGCATAGGCCCCGCCCCCGTTCGCCCTATACAGCCCCCTAGTAGAGCTACCTATTCAATTCCTTGCCGCCGACAGCAGCAGAAAACCAAGGCATGACAATCAGAGGGGAGGACGGGCGGGTTCTGTGCGAATTTCACAGACTTACACTCGAAGAAACATGGTTACAGGTAAGCAACCTATACTTCTTCTTCGTGTAGTCTGTGAAATGCGCACAACTGGGTGAGTTAACAAGCTTACGTACCTGGAGGTGGGTCATGCCACACAGGAGAACAAAACAGCTCTGCCAAAGGCAGCATCCTTCTTCGCGAGGACGTCCAGCTTGTAGTGAGCCGCAAACGTAGAAGGAGTCACCCACGTGGCAGCCTTACAAATTTGATCAACAGGTACACCCCGCAAAAATGCTTGGGATGTAGAAACTGCCCTAGTAGAATGGGCTTTAACACCAACAGGTAATTCTTTTTTGGCTAACTGGTAGGCCAATCGGATTGCCAAGACTATCCATGAGGCCAAACGTTGGGAGGTAAGAGGTAAGCCCAAGGAGTCTTCCCTATATTTAAGGAAAAGTCTAGTGGATTTTCTATAGGGGGCTGTTCTATGTAAATAAAAGGATAGAGCTCTTTTAACGTCAAGGGAGTGGAGAGCAATTTCCAAGGGGGAGGAGGGTTTGGGGAAGAATGATGGAAGAACAATGTCCTGAGACATGTGAAACTGGGAAACAACTTTAGGGAGAAAGGTAACATCTGTGCGGAGGACAACTTTGTCCTCATGAAAGCGGATGAAGGGGGGATCAGAGCGGAGCGCTGTGATTTCGCTAGCCCTTCTGGCTGAAGTAATGGCCACAAGGAAGGCTGTTTTTCAGGATAAGTGGGAAATATGGGAAGTTGACATGGGCTCGAAGGGTGGCTTGGAAAGTTGGGATAAAACCAATTCGAGGCTCCAGGATGGAGGGGGTGGGGAGATAGGAGGATGAACCTTCTTATATCCTTTAAGAAATGTAGCCACTAACGGGTCGTGGAAGAGGGAAGGGGCTCTAAACTTTTTTCTAGAGTGAGACAGAGCTGCAACATAGCATTTTATAGAGGAAAGAGTAAAACCTTTCGTTGAAAGGTCTACCAGGAAATCCAAAACAACAGAAGTAGGTGCCGACTGTGGGAAATGGCCCAGTGGCTTTATAAATTTTAGAAATTTAACCCACTTGTAAGCGTAGGCTTTTTTAGTGGAATCTTTTTGGGCAGCCTGCATTATGAGGCGGACGGGTTCAGAAAGGTGGGAGATGGTTTGATCCTCCACGCTGTGAGGTGGAGAGAGGGCAGGTCCGGGTGGAGGACGAGGCCCTGTTGGAGGGAGAGTAGGTCCGGAGCGAGAGAAAGGCGAAGGAAGACCCCCTTGGATGTCTGGAGGAAGGGGGTGAACCAGGGTTGGCGAGGCCACCACGGGGCTATGAGGATGCAGTCCGAATTGTCTGCAATCAGTTTGGTGACTTCTCTGGAGAGCAGGGGAAGGGGAGGGAAGGCGTAGACAAGGCCTGGCGACCACCGGTAAAGGAAGGCGTCTCCTAAGCAATCTGGGGATGCGAGAGGGTGGAGTCTCACGCAGAATGTTTTGCATTGAGTGTTGAGGTGCGATGCAAATAGGTCTATCTGAGGAGTTCCCCAGCGTCTGGCTAGTTTTAGAAACTGCTGAGGATTGAGTTGCCACTCGTGTGTCGTAGAGGGGGACCTGTTCAGGGAATCCACCAGGGTGTTGTCTTGACCCGGAAGGTGGATAGCTATGAGGAATGTGTTGTGTTGAATACACCATTCCCAAATCTGCAGTGAAATCGGGAGGAGAGTGGATGAGCGGGTTCCTCTCTGTTTGTTGATGTAATATTTGACCGATGTGTTGTCCGTGAGGACCTGAATGTTGTGATTGGAGACTACGGCTACGAAGGATTTCAGGGCCTTTTCTACCGCTATGAGTTCTAGGGCGTTGATGTGGAGCTGTCTCTCCTGGTGAGACCAGCGTCCGTTGATGGTGAGGCTCTGGAGGTGAGCGCCCCAGCCCATGGAGGAGGCGTCTGTCGTCAGTGTCAGTGACAGCTGGGGAGGGGTGAAGGGGAGGCCCGAACACACATTGGCTCTGCTTGTCCACCATGAGAGGGACTGGAGGACGGAGGGTGGAGGTCCGTGGACTGGCTGTCTAGGCCAGGGTGGAATACAGTCAGGAACCAGGATTGAAGTGGTCTGAGGCGGAGGCGGGCAAACGGGGTAACGTTTGTGGTGGAGGCCATATGACCAAGGATTGACTGGATAGCCCACGCAGAGCAGTGGCGGAGCGACTGGACGCTGCGGATAGAGTGACGGAGGTTGAGGAAGCGGTCCTCCGGGAGATAGGCCTTCTGAGAGATGGAGTCCAACACTGCGCCTATGAATTGGACAGTTTGGGAGGGTAGAAGGTGAGACTTCTCCCGGTTGACTATCAGACCCAGATTCTGTAAAAGAGACAAAGTATAATTGATATCAGCAGATAATTGGTCACATGATAAAGAGCAGAAAAGCCAGTCGTCCAGGTAAGGGAACACAGTGATGCCCTGCTGGCGTAGGTGGGAGGCGACCACCGCTATACATTTTGTAAAAGTCCTCGGGGCTGTGGAGAGGCCGAATGGAAGGACATTAAAGGAGGAGGAGGAGCCCTCAACCATGAAGGTGAGGTACTTCCTGTGGGAGTGCCTGATTGAAATGTGAAAATAGGCATCCTTGAGGTTAATGGTAGCCATCCATGCTCCCTTCGGGATGAAAGGGAGGATGGAGGGGAGGGTGACCATCCTAAATTTGCGTGGTTTAATGAAGCGGTTGATTTGGCGGAGGTCCAGTATGGGGCGAAGGCCACCATCTCTCTTGTCTACTAAAAAATATCTGGAAAAAAAGCAAAATTGAATTTGATGGGGTGGGGTGTGAGATATAGCTCCTTTAGAAAGGAGTGAATGGATTTCCTCCAGCAAGGCAGGGGATGCCTGGGTAGAAAGAGGCTTCCCTGGGGGTGGTAAAGATTCAAACTCTATGGCATAACCCCGGAGAACAATGTCCAGAACCCACTTATCAGTGGTAATGGATCGCCAGGCAGGGAAAAAGGGCTGGAGCCTATCTAGGTATGAACTAGAAACGGCATCCTCTATTACCTGGGGTTTTGGGTCCTCGGTATTGACCCCTGAAGGGGGGACCTGGGCGTTTGAAGCCTGAAGCAGGGAACTGTGGTTGTTGTCCTCCTCTGGAGGGAAAGGAGTTGTAGTATCCCCGAAAGGACTGGGGATAATGGTAGTAGGGGCGCCACCTTTGCCTGTAAGGTTGGTAGGATTGGTATGGCCGTTGTCCATATTTATTGAGTGTTTGTTTCATTTTATGTGAGTGCTCCAACTGGGAGTCTGTCTCAGGGTTAAACAAGCCTGCTTCGTCCATTGGTAAGTTTTCTATGAGTGAGCGCTGATTGGAAGACAGGGCTGCGGATCTTAACCAGGCATGTCTCCTAAGAGCAACCGATCCAGCAATAAGTTTGCCCGCAGAGTCTGCACCATGTTTAGCCAGGTCTTTTTGGGAATTTGCCAGGGTAAGGGCCTCTTGGTGAAAGGCCTTAGCCATGGGTTGATCAGTCACAGGAAGGTCTAAATATGGGCCTATCTTGTTCCATAAATAGGACTGATAGACACTCATATATACTCCATAATGGGCCATTCTGCCAAACAGGCACGCTGAGGCATAAAATTTTCTTGCCATGGCATCAAGCTTTCTCCCTTCTTTGTCAGAGGGGGCAGCTTGGTTGTTTTGGATTGGTTTAGGCTGAGCGTCTGTCACTATAGAATTAACTTTAGGAAGTTTAGCCAGCCATGGTGTGGCGGAGAGGTCAATACGATAGAGGTTTTCGGCCCTCTTGGAGGTGCTTGGGACAGTTGCCGGGGCAACCCCTGTAATCTTAAGGAGTTTAATAAGATAGGGAATGGTAGGAAGCATAGTAGATTGTTGTGGTTGTTGCTCAGCTGATGTGAAGTAAGGATCTTGAACCACATCATCAGACTGAGGGGGTTGGATATTGAGGGATCTGGCTAGTCTGATCAAGAGTGCAGAGAAGTTCTTAAAATCCTCTAGTTGCTGAGGATCAGCTTCAGGGTCAGGCATGGGGGGCACAGGGGTGGCATCAGAGGAAGATTGGAGCTCAGCGTTATCATCAGGGGGAAGATGGGGGGAATGGGCAGGAGAGGCAGGAGTGGGATGGGGGGCCTGTGGGGGGGGGAGCAGCCACGGATGCCAAGGGATAATTGTAAGGAGGCCATGGAGGCCGATGTGGATCCGGAGAGGAGGAAAAATGATAGGGAGTAAAAGGACGGATAATAGGGAAAGGGAAGGGGGGGTAGGGCATGGGGTAGTCAAAAGGTCTGTAGCCCTGTTCATGGAAGCGGTCGCGGTAACGGGGAGCCTCCTTGAGGGGGCTGCGCGACCGAGAGCGCTCCTGAGGCAGCGAGGAGCGCCGCTCTAAATGGCGCCTGGGCAAACTTGTCAGTTGCAGGGCGCGCGCCTCTGTTGGAGGAGGCACTTCGGTCTACGGAGAGTGAGAGCGGGGAGAGAGCGCCTGGGCGAGAGTTGGGGAAGGCGGGGAGTCAGGGAAGTCGCCCTCGGTAACGGGGGCGAGGAGGTGACTAGGAAGGAGTTGGGGGGGATTTTCCACCCCCAGAAAATCTTCATCAGCCTGGATGAGCTGTAAAGGCTCGGCTGAAAGAACAGGCATGCAAGGACTCGAGGGCTGGGGACCAACGAGGAGCCTTGGCTGTTTTTGGGCCTGATTCTCCCTAGGTTTAGATTTCGATCGAAGGGAGTGTTTAGAGGTTTTTTGCTTTTTTCGCGGTGGCTCAATGACGTCGTCAGAGGCCAGAGCGCGAGGCATATCTTCCTCCAAGGGCTGAGCGGGAAGCTCGGTAATGGAGGGGGGGGGGGTTGGCCCGAGGACTGGAGGGATCTGGCCTCTTCAGAGGCTAAGGACTGCTTGTAAAGCGAGGCCTTTAGTCTAAAGTCTCTGCTTTTTAAAGCTCTGGCAGAGAAAGACTTGCATATCTTACAGGCTTGGGGAATGTGGGTCTCCCCAAGACAGAGGAGGCACTTAGAGTGCTTATCCTCTTCGGGGAGGGTTGCTCCACAAGCCGAGCATTTTTTAAAAGAAAGAGAGGTCATCTTATCTGTCTTCAGGCAGAACAGAGGGTAGTCAAGGCAATCCGTGGTCTTTTGCAAGATCGAAAGGGAGCAGTATGTGCTGAGATGCTTCGCTGGCGAGCGTAAAAAGGAACTGAATAAGTAGCTCTACTAGGGCAGGCGGGGGCGGGGCCTATGCAAATTTCATTATTTTTAGCTAGTATGTCCGAGATTAACGCGCAGGCGCGGAAGTAAACCCAGTTGTGCGCATTTCACAGACTACACGAAGAAGAAATAAACATAGAGAAATGTGTTTCGTGGGATATGGAAAAAGATGTTACACATTCCTGGATACCCCGAAAACTGTAAAAATGACTAAGATTGCTTATTTCGAAAAGGTGATGGATTGGTCTAATATACAGTACATTTAAACACAGAGAGTCTGAATGGTTTTCCCAGGTATAAAGAAAGTGGTGAGACATCTAGTGTTGTGAACGAGCAACAACAGCCAGTCAAGGTAGAGGTTGCATCACCACCAAGAGAGTTGATTGCATCAGACAGAAAAGAGAAGGGAACACCCAAAAAAGCAGATGCACAAAGGAAAGAAAGAAGTGAAAAACAAACACCTAAAGGAAAGGTTACGCCAAAAGCAGGCAAGCAGGAGGTAAAAGAGGAAGTTAGAACAGTCAGTGTAAATCAAAACACAAAGAAGAGCTGCAGAAATATATGTTGGTGCCTTTCTTATCACAGCCAGGAAAGTTCCATAAAGTTCCTTGTGGAGATGATTTCATTGGCACTGATGATTGTGTAACAGTCTATGAGTAAAAATGTTATTGTGCTTAAAATGTATGAGACGTGTGTAGTGTATCTATATTGTGTACAGAGGAATGCAGTAATATCTTAAGGTTAAAAGATTCTGCAGGAAGTGATTGTGTTTGTGATGAAGTAATCCAGAAATACGAGATCTCTATATATGTATATCAGCCTCTGTATATGTGACATATAAGAATACTGTATGTAAAAGTTAAAGAATATATTGACTAAGAAATACAATTACAAGTGACATAGAATATTGTAAGATGAATAGAGTTAGAAGCAATATGTGTTTAGGAAATACATAAACAGTGTGGCATGAGAAATTAACATTTCAGAGGGGAATTGTTGAAATTGATAAGAGTGTATCATAGTGGTGAAATGTGAATTTGTGTATGTATATATCTAGTGCTGTCTCAGAGCAAAGATGCAATGTACACTGCTGGAGCAGAAAGGGTTAACCAGCAGTTTATGTAGAGTGGGAAGTGACGAAGGACATCTGGACCAACGTCCCTCGGCGTTTTGTATAAAAGCCATGCTATCTGTCCTTGTCGCGTGTTGGATGAGATTGTGCTGTAGAGCGAGGTGGATTATTGTGTGTGAGTAAAGAATTGTTTTTTGTACTGAAGACTCAGCGTTATATGTTTATCCAAGAAGCTTCATAACAACTTCGGCTTATCACCAATCCTATGCTGCCAGAAATAATAACAGAAAGCCCTATCCCTCTTCCTCACTAAGCACACTTGTGAGGCTGGCGGGACCGAGAGCAGGGCCTCCCTAGACGATCTTAACCTACGAGGCGGGATGTAGAGGGAGACGTTCAGACAGGTAAGCTGGACTGAAACCCTATTATAGGTCAAGACCAGCACTTTGAATTGTGCTCAGAAGTGGACTGGCAGCCAATGGAGCTGGCACAACAGGAGGGTGGTGTGCTCCCTGTATGTCGCTCAAGTTAGTAATCTGGCTGCTGCTCATTGGACTAGTTGAAGTTTCTG
Organism: Anolis apletophallus; assembly: GCA_030556195.1. Lineage (NCBI taxonomy): Eukaryota > Metazoa > Chordata > Lepidosauria > Squamata > Anolidae > Anolis > Anolis apletophallus. Next base: position 48,815,329 of record JARBWK010000005.1, read on the forward strand.
AACAGTCTTCAAAGGAACCTAACGTAGAGCACGTTGCAGTAGTGTAATCGGGATGTAACCAGAGCATGGACCACCGTGGCCAGGTCAGGTTTCCCAAGGTATGGGCGCAGCTGGCACACAAATTTTAACTGCACAAAAGTTCCCCTGGCCATCGCCAAAACCTGAGGTTCCAGGCTGAGCGATGAATCCAGGATCACTCCCAAGCTGCGAACCTGCGTCTTCAGCGGGAGTGTAACCCCATCCAACACAGGCTGTAACCCTATGCCCTGTTTGTCTTGTCTGGATTCACTTTTAATGTAAGTCTTGTAGTATTTGAGAATTTTTCTTCCACAGTGAATTAGTAAAAATAAAATATACAAATTATGCTGTACAACATAGTTCTTCAGTTATATTTTAATATTTGACCTCGTTATCTATTACACTAATTGGAGTACTAAATATTGGAATACCGATTAGTAGTTCTAAAATCCTTTAAAACTGATTAGCTCCTTATGAAATAAGTTTTTTTAAACCCTACAAAAATTTCTACACATACATTAGAACAATCCCCTGCATTAGTAAGGAATCTTCAGCCTAAATATAATTGTGTATTCTCACTACAGTTTAATTAACTTATTGGTTTTCTATCAAAACTATAGAGACCTTATCTTTCCCATACTATAACATAATCAAACCTCCTCTTTACAAACATTTCTGAAACAAGAATCAAAGGTTTGTTACCCAATACTGTCAACAAAAAGGAAAGGCCAATCACATAAAAATAGTTACAGAATACTCTTATGTACACATGCACTTACTTTGATAAGACTTATATTTTGTGTAGATACTACACATGTGAAAACATGATTTTCAAGGAAAAAAGTGAATAACCAGAAGGTACGAAAATGGTAACAAATTACAGCTCCCCAGATGAGAGCAGCCAACTGTGCTTTGAATCCCAAGGAGTCTTTTGCCACCAAGAAGTCCATCAGGTAGAAAAGGCTGAAGTAGCTTGAAGTACTAATAGCCTTTCCCCTCTTGCCCTACTAAGAATCACAGCTAGTCATCAAAACACTGCATCTCCTCTTGTTGCTAGCTGGGGATATTGTGCATGGAAGAGCAGCAACACAAGTTCTCAATATGCAAACCATTTTTGCTCTTCCCATTTCAGAAAAGTCCAAGAAGGTTTTTGAGTACAACCAGCAATGGGACAAGGCATGATTACTTCTGTTTCGAATTCCTTTGATTTACATGAACTATTTTTCTTTTTGGGGGGCGTATGTTCAGTGTCACTTCAACCTATCCTGACTGTTGTGGGAGGCTGACATTTGAGATGACAGATAGACAGACACTGCTGCTTCCCATACTAGCTACTAAAAAGTGTGGCCAGGCTCAACATGTGAATCAACTTTACTGATGAACTGACAGAACATGTTAGGCTGCTGATATATACTACGATGTCATTTATGGTGGCACAAAGACACCTCTATAGATCTTGGATAAGTTACAAGGAGTATGTTTGTCTAACAACAGGATTAATTGCCTCTTAGACCAAATTCAAACAAGATGGCAAGAGAATGCAAGAATTTCCCCAATATGGGCAATGATAGAAGATTACAACCACTTTCACGCAGCAGCTGAACCAGTAACAACAAGAACAACAAAACTGTCAGGGAGCATCACTCCACATCTTGTTCAGTTACTCCTGCAGGATATATTTACCATTCAACTGGAACATAAGACTGCAGAACTTTACATATAAGCTTATGTATGAAACAAAATGTTAACCAGGTTTCTTGATAAAAAGATAATGTCACTTCAGTCCAAAGGGAGAAAATGTCTGGTTAATAGCTATCTATTCTACACCAGGGGTGCCCATTAGGTAGATCGCGAGCTACTAGATCTTTGGCCCTCTTCCAGTAGATCTTTGGGTCTCACCAGCCAGATGGGGCGCTCCTGCCATGCGCACACACACCCTGCACGCACGCGCGCTCCTGCTGCTGGCTTCCGCTCTTGGGGTGCTTCTTCCGCCTGCGAGAGGCAGGGCGAAGTGCGACGTGGGGCCTCCGGAGGACCCGCCTCGCACTCCTTCCTTCCCACAATGCCCTGAGGGTGGAAAAAGCGCCGCGCAGGCGGAAAACAGTGGCAAGGGGAGCGCGCGCGCGGCGAGGAAAACACACACAGGTAGATCTTTGTGACTTGGCTTCCTTTAAAAGTAGCTCGCGTGCTGAGAAAGTGTGGGTATCCCTGTTCTACACCTTTTGGCCTTACAACACATTAAAATAATGCATAGAAAGTCATAAGTTTCTTTTAAAGAAGAAAACATTTTTAAGAAAAGCAATGATCAAGAGAATAAACAGGCTTGACTTCTACTGCTGTATGCAGTAGTTGCAGTCTGAGAGCTAAGACAGCTGAAGTGGCTTGCACTTTCAGAAAACAAATCCAAAAGTATATAAAACCCATTAAAATGTACACTTTTGTACACAACACATCTAAACTAATTTTACAGTAACTCTGCATAAATGTATAAACTGCAAGAAGAAATTTAATAATTGTCCCATACTCCACTTTTAAAAGGTGGCATCATAAAACAGTGTATACTTTTGATTGGCTCACTACATGTCTACTATAAGAAAAAGAAAACTGAAGTAGGAATGGGATTTGAGCCACAGAAAAGACATCTGAAGAGCCTTTAGTCCTCGCAGCATTCCATTTGGCCTAATGATTTGCTCTTTCACTGACAACATCCTGAAGACGTTTAAGTAAAACATCATCGTTCTCCTGACACATTCTCTTTGCTGGTGATTCTGTGTCACTGTCAACTGATATGGCTCTCTTCTTAGGTCTCTGCCCTTCTTGTTTTATCATATTGTTGATTTCCTTCAAACTCTGTAAGATTAAAAGCATTTAGAAACATTAAAAAAGTTACAATTATTATTGTACCAATTGTTTTCTTAAATTCTTAAATTCTGTGTCTAAAAAACGTTAAGACAAAGATATGGTGACACTGATTGCATTCTATGCAGAAACCCTTCCCATTCTCACATCTGCCATCCAAAAAACTTAACCACATGCACTATTAGAATCTTTCAGAGAGGGTGAATAAAGCTTTCTTTAAGTCAACAAATATAAGTGAGATTTTAAATTCTACAATATCAAAATGAATATATCTTACCTTGGAAGGGCTTCCATTAAATTTATATAATAGTGCAGCCTTAGGTGTCGTGCAAGCACCATTCTTATGCGGAGAAACATAAACAGAGTGTTGCTGAGATATCCGTCGAGGAGAGACTGGTTGCTGCTTAATGCTGGGAAAGGGAGAAAGCGGAGGTGCTTCCACCTTGAAAGGGAAAATCAAACATTCAGATACAAGAAATCTATTACTCCTTCTAATAGTGTAAATAGAATTTCTCTGAAAAACACAGGCCCAAGATGATAAATGCCAAAGTATATTATGTCAGCTTGATATATTACAATTTCTGGAGAAGGTATCTTTGATCACCAGGGACATTCTCAAAGGTTGTATCTATAATTTACCACCAAAATATAAATTAAACATTGAACAGCTATATAAATTCTACCTCAGTTTGACTCCACACATTCACCAGAAACCTACACAATTTTTTACGTACACCTACCTATGTAGCAGAGGTGTGGATAAAATCCTTTAGTGAATTTCAAAGATGTATAATTGGAAACCAGCAAGAGTGCTCAATGTGCACCAGTGCCCAATGTACATGAAGACCAGTGCAAAGTATATTGAGGCTGATGTGATTCTTTCTGGGGGCTAAATCTACTTATTTTCTTCTTAAATTCTACAGGGAAGCATTACCATCTTTTTCTGTCAATCACTCTTGGCAGTAAACCTCTGTGAGACCATTCTCCAAGGGAATGTTTATATTTACCATTTTGTTAGACACTCAAAACAGCTTTCCTGCTTTGAGAATATTTGGTCCTTTTAAACCAAAAGCATATCTCCTATTTGGCCTTTATTTGCTGTAGTAAACTTTTTTGAAACAAGAAGTAATTTTAGAAACAGGAAGGTTTTGAGCTGTAAGGAGCTCACCTGACCATGTGATATTTTTTGTTGCTATGGCTGAGCCAGTGTTTTGATACTACCATATTTACTCGAGTCTAATGTACCATTGAAAGTGATGAGCACCTCAATTTTCAAAACTCAGAAACCAAAAAAACCCAAAACCCAACAACAACAAAAAAGAATGATTTGCTGCCAAATGTCATGCACATCAGCAAAAAGTCCCCTCTTTATAATTTGGCTATTACAGATGCTTCATGCTTAGAATTAAATATTTAAAAACATAATAGTGTTAGAACACCAAAGCTTTCAGCAATAGAAAACTTTGGGAGGCATCTATGTTGTAGTAATAAATCCCTTTGCTCAGTGCTATGGAGTCACAGGGGCTATAGTTTTATAAGGTCTTCAATCTTCTTTGCCAAAGAGTGCTGATGCCTCAACGAACTACAAATCCCACTATTGCATAACATTGAGCCATGACAATTAAATTAGAGATGGCATCCCTAAAAGCGGAGCTCTAAGCGCTCCTGAAGCAGGTTCTCCTTTTCCTTTGGCACAGCATGAAGTTTATTGTATTATGTGAATCTAATGTGCATCTTAATTTTGGAGATGTCATTTAGCCAAAAAAGTGAAAATTAAATATGAGTAAATAGGGTAATTTCCCATTGAAGCAGACCTCAAAATGCTCTAAATTGCCCTCTTTCACACTCTGCTGGTTACTGATGTTAATTGTTTTGATTTTATAGGTGGGCACAGTTGCCAAGCAGGAATTAAACTCAATCGTAGTGGGTTGCTCCTCTGTGCCATCCTGAGAATAGCAGCAGAGCCACCAGGTCACATGGCTACTAAGCCACGGGAAGATCTTGCTTACTGTCAGAGATCTCTTTTACCAATCAGAGAGAACTGAATGCTAAAATAAATTCTTACACTGGCTCAGATCAGTCTGATAAAACTGTTGAACTCTAATCCTCACCCTGAGCACCGCTATCTGCCTTTTACTCATTCAAACTACATGAAAAGGGATTCCACATTAGAAAGAAATTCGAGATAATAAAAGCTGTTTTGACAGTGGAATATGTTGCCTTGGAGGGTGACAAGAGTATCCTCCTCTGCAAGGGGAAACCAATGATCTGTATTGAAGTACAAACTTAACCTGTAACTTAGTTACAAAAACTGTAAGTAGTCATCTACATTGATTTATAGAATGCCAAGGTTTGTACTGAAATGCACTGTACGATTTTCAGAAATAAAACAATTAAACTCTAAAAAAGTATCCTTCTCTGGATGTTTTTGAACGAAGGTCATGTGTCAAGAATTCTTTGATTGTGTATTCCAGTATGAGAGGGGGATGGACTGGATGACCCTTGGAGTCTTCTCAACTGTGACTTTAACAGTGTGCTTCATCTCAGAAGCACAGTTAGAGTCACAGTTGAGAAGACTGATTGCAACCCTATGGTTAAAAAACCATGTCTGATTGCAACCCCATGGTTAAAAAAACACAGTAAATAGGTATGGCACTGCAGCTTTTTATGCTGAATATCAGTGAAAAATACATGACTACATCATTTCTAGTTTTTGGAGGTACAGCATCCTGTATTGGTTTATTCATATCTGGCATGAGTTGCAGATTAGCAACTGAAATATATTATGAAATACAATGGAAAATGTATGTTAGCTAGTATTTCAATTTGGAAATTCTTCTTGTACTCAGGGTAAGAAAACCACGACAGAACTATTTATACCACTTCCTGAAACCCGAGAGTAACATACCACATGATCATGGCTGGAAACATCATATTTCAGTGCAAAGTTTTTCACTTTTTCTAAGTAGATGGTATTATAAAATTTAATCAAATCTCCTCTTTCTTCTTCCAGACCTCTGGAATCTATTGAAAAGAAAAGGTGCGTGAAATATAGTAGGGTTACTATTTAGATAATGTTGCGGTTAACGTGAGCATATGATAAAAGAGTGATCTCATCTGATTCCCAGTCAATAAATTAAAATTAAATTTACCCATTTTATTTATTTTAAATAAAAAAATAAATGATTCAAGACATACTTTGTGCCATTTTGGAGACGTGATGAAAGCAAATGAAGTAAGGAATGTAGACATTAAGACAGTGGTTCTCAACCTGTGGGTTCCCAAATGCTTTGACCTCTAGAAATCCTAACAGCTGGTAAACTGGCTGTGATTTCTGGAAGTTGTAGGCCAAAACACCTGGGGACTCATAGGTTGAAAAGCACTGCATTAGAAGTTCTGGAAAATTCAAAACATTCACATTTGGGGGTATGTTGGGTGGCCATAGTATTATGGCTGTGGCTCTGAATTCAGTAACCATTTATTCAGGGCATGCATCATTAGATTGAGTGAGATTTTCTTCCAAATGTTTAACCCCAACAGACTGTAGCACAGCAGTTCTCGTTTGTGCCTGGGGGGCAAGGACCAGGGCCTGGGGTCCCACTAGCATTAGAACCAGCAGGGCCAGAACTGGATTCAGAGGATGAGCTAGATGACTGGGGTGAAGGGCAGCTTTCCCCTGCTGGGCCTCTTTCGCCCACAGAGAGCTTGGCATGGGAAGAAATGTGTTTTGGTCCAAGGGATGATTCAGATCACCAGGTGCAGTCTGATAGCGATCCAGGGAGTTATGAACACCCGGGAGGGAGATCTTCCCAGGAGCCCTTGGAGGAAGATATGGCAGAAGGCGAATGGGAAATGGATAGGGAGGAAAGCTCTCAGGGAGATAGTGACACAGCTGCCGAGATACAAGGTCGAACTTTCGATAGGAGACGGAACATCGAGTCTAGGAGGAGGGATTGGTCCAGGGCCCTAGACCGGCCGAGGTCCGTCAGCAGGGATTGGAGACGAAGAAACCTAGAGCGTCGTGGACCTCGGCCGAAGGATTAAGTATAGGATCCGTGGGAACGCATCCTCAGTTCTCCGGCCACGTCTTACCTGAATAGGCGTGAAGCGGAGTAGGACCACAAGCTAAGCCGTGGTCATCAAGCCTTGCCTTGTTTTGCCTTGCCTTGTTTCCTGATTCGCATCGGTTTGCGAAGCCTTGCTCTGTTTCCTGATCCGCATTGGCTGCGGAGCCCTGCCAAGCCTTTTGCTTATTTGCTACGTTTTGGACATTCTTACTTCAAGCCTTTTGGATATTCATTTCATATTGAACTATATTCTTTGGAACTGTTTTTATATTCAATAAAGTAGTTAGCCTTCAGTACGTCTCTGTGTGTGTGATTAAGGGGCCCGCCAAGTCCGTGCATTGTGACACAGACAGAGATATCATGTCACATTTAATTCCACTTTAGAGTCAGTTTTAACAGAACAGAGACAATTAAATGATTCGGTAGTTATGTTGGCTAAACCCAGATAAGGCAAGCCTGAAGACCCATTCCGGTATTGAATACCTGGTAGAGGTCACACCATTAACTGTTAACGTCACAAAAGTGAGTGTCAGAGTCAAAACAAGACACAGGGATCCCCTCTGCTTTGCTTTAATGTGCTTCCTCCTGGAGTTGAAATTGGAATTTTATAGCTGCAATTTTTGTTTTACTTGGCAGGGCCTTTAGGAATAGGAGCCCAGGACTGAAACTTCTGGTTTCAATTTTTAACTCTTTATGACAACATACGGCATAATTTGTGCGTATGCCACCTCACTTGTGCCTTTCCTTTCCTTTGACTGTTCCTATGTTCCATTAGGAGCAATTCCATCTGGAGACTGTCATTACAGTAAAAGTGTGTGGAATAAATACTATTGTTCCCCCTCAAAAACCAAACATTGGGTTCTATATGCTATACTCTCCCTTTATAATATCGTTCAAAAATTATAAACATCCACTGACCTTCTTCTGACATTTCTTCTTCTTTTATATCTAATGCTGACTCTGTGGGCATTTTTTTCAGTAAGACACTTCTGTAGACCTATAACATGGAAAATCAGGTTTTGTAACTCCTGAGAAATTTAATGGCAATGCTAGACTCTCAAAAATGCAGATATTGTATTTACTTATATTGCATTAAATATATTGAAATTACAATGTAAGTTATATTAAATATGTTGAAATCATAAAGAATGAAGTAATATACCTACATGACTATTTGCTTGTGGCTGGTTTCTGTAGCTTTTCATTATGTCTTGAAAAGTTCTTTCTTCTTTAGAGACCTAAAGTGATTATACACGAAAATAGTTTCTAAATACAGTACATGTTTGGAATCAAGGCCTATGTGCATAATTGAACTTGCAAATCCTATCCTTTCTCCTGCCTCACAAGTTACTCCTAAAGCTAAAGAAATCACCAGGAGCTGCATTTAGAGGAGGGAAATAGGCAAATGCTGTTGGATGTGAAAACATAATTGCAAGTATCCCAAGGAAAAATTACTTTCTAGCTGAAGCTTTCCTAGTCATTGTGGTAATAAAAACTGGTGGTGCCATAATCAAGGGTCTTTTAGGACCCTTCCAGACAAGCCCTAGTATCCCAGGATATAATCCCAGGGTTTCTGCTTTAAACTGGAGTATATGAGTCCCCACTGCCAGATAATCTGGGATAAACAGAAAACCCGGGATTTGATCCTGGGATATACAGCCTGTCTGGAAGGGCCCTAAGATACATAGCAAAAAGGGCCAAGCTAAAATGAGGCTGTCTTCCATCCATAGTTATATTGAGGAAATAATTTCTAGTAAGCCTAGGCAAGGAAGTTACAGTCATTTCATATTAGCACTGTTTTGAGGTGTTCAAATTAATGTCTTTTGCTGCATTCCAGGCTCTTGCTTGCGGCCTTTAAAAAAAGGGGAAAAAAGATTCGGTAATTATAGGTAGCTTATACTTGACTAATCAGAAGTGTTTACATTAAGAACATAAGAAGAGCCATGCTGAATCGGACCTCAGCCCATCTAGTCCAGCATTCTGTATCACACAGTGGCCCACCAGTTGTTAATTCTCTGCTCTTATTGTTTCCCCAGCAACTGCTTTGAATGAGGCACCACAGTCAAGTCCATCTATTCTTCGGTTTCATAACTAAAACAATGAATTATACACAATACTGCATGCCTAGAATACTGCTGTTTCTTAATTTCTCAGGTTACAGTAGGCTGAAATCTTTACTTCCCAATTCATTTGATAGTTAAAAAAACATACTGGAATAGCTATAAAAATAAAATAATACTGTACTGGTTTGCTCTATACCAGGGCTGTCCAACTGCCGGCCCTGCAGGTGTTTTGAACTTCAAATCCCAGAAATCCTAACAGCTGGTAAACTGGCTAGGATTTCTGGGAGTTGAAGTCCAAAACACCTGCAGGGCCGGCAGTTGGACAGCCCTGCTCTATACAACAAAAATGATTTGGGTAATAATTGAAATATTTTTTTAAAAAACTCTAAAAAGGAGTTTTTGTACTGAGACAAAAACAGAAAATACGTGAAAGAAATTGTCACTATGGGTGACAGGACCCTAGAAAAGAATGTACTGTGAATGGTGAGAATGTTTTTTTAAAAAAAAACACAAGAGCTTTTTATAAAATTAATATACAATCCCTATTATAATTGCTCACTCTCTAGAAAATTTTTGGGAGAAAATAATCTGTTTTGAGCAATAAATAGATTGACCTCAGTCTTTGGATTCTATTGAGTTGACAAAAAGGAAAATAATTACTTGTATTTGAACTTGGGGTAAGGCAGAGACATCAAATTTGTATTACTGTCTTTGTGCACAATGAGGAATGCAGCTGAAAAGTTGTCATCAAGCATATTCCTGAACACAAAATAATATAGTAATTGCTTTCTGGTGGATATGCCTTTACCTTTGCCATGATGTAAAAAGCACAGAGGAGGAGCTGATCCAAGTGCCTGTCTTTCATAAGATCAGTACAATGAACTAATGTGAATTCAAAACACGTCCATATCTTCCTGCGTAACTCATTAGAAACATCCAATTTTAAGCAGAGATCACGTAACCGCACACTTGCAAGATGATACACCTAAGATGAAAGCACAACATAAAATTACATAATAATAAAGTAGTAGTAGTAGTAATAATAAAAATAATAATAAACAATTTGTATTCCACCCTATCTCCTCTAAGGGGTCTCATATAGAGCACATATATTTTGGGAGTTAGAAGCAGACAGGTAGGGAGAGGGGAAAGTTTGTGAAAACTGAGTTGTGATGTACATATAAATGGATTCCATCCATTTTAGGGGGCTCTGAATAAAATTTAGAACAGCAGAAATCAAATAATGAACTCACTACAAATATGTAATTCAATACTTTGGTTTCAGTGAAACTACAAACAACAAATAAAAATGGTTTTAGGTTTTTTCTAATGTAAAACTGTAAATTTCTGTGTAATCCATATTTTACAGTCAGGTTAGCTGTAAATGATGTATACACCCTGCATCGTTTCCCACCTAATTCTCCCTTATCCTCCATGAAAAAAAAATCTACATTGCTTTTGCCCTAAAAAGGTCCATGTGTGCCCTAAAAGGTCAATTAGAGGGCTATGGGTGCCCTTGTCAACATGAGGGCGGTAGGTTAAGGTCCCTACACCCTAGCCTTCCAGCACTGTCTGTCTGTTCTAAACAGTAGTAAAGTGCAAAAGATCAATTTGTATGCAAGGAAGAACTTCGGTTTCCATGTGATAACAGTGTCTTATATCTTTCACCTCCTCCTGAGTACATATTGTTATTCCTATGAATTCCTTTTTTATGGTAGTAACATGGATTTTAACAAACCTTTCTGAAAAACAGTGCCAAAGATCCAGTTTTCTTTGGTCTGTTTCCTGATGCAGGATAAACCTCTTGGGTTTGAGCCATATGATGCTGTCCGGGGGACATGTTCAATAAAGCCTGAGCGCTTAGGGGCACTTGTCCATGGCAGTCCACTTTCGATTCTTCAGATACGTTCATTGAAATGGGTATCAAAGTTATCCCTCCTTTATCGTTTGCAATACCTAAGGTGCATTCACAAGTTTAAAATATATTTATCTATTTATATAGACATACATAAGTGAAGTGCAAATAGAAGAATTGTGAAAGAGACATTTAGGAAATAATATGCTTTGTTTATACATTTGGATATTGATGTGTATTGTGTTTTATTAACAATTGTCTCACCATTTCTACACAGGGCCTATAACTGAGCATTACAAGGGGCATTTCCCACAAAAGTGAAAATATTCAGCAAATAAAAGGACTGGTTGTATTTTGCTACCTTATATGGAGCAGGATGTGGCCCTTCCTATCAAATGGCCCATAATCAAAGCTCAAGTTGTTTTAATAATTAAGGCAGTAATAAAAAGAAAATAAAATGTTACTGCTCTTTCATACTACCCAAAATAAACTACCTAAAATGGCAACCTCACCTTGAAGTGTTAGCCTAGTTTATATCCAAAACTCTTCACAACTATTTATCTAAGAGTATGAATATTAAAAACCATTATATGTTACTTACCATGCAATGGAATTGTCATTTTATGTCCTGTTACTGAAGCTGTTGCCAAGCTGAAAACTGTCCGTTCAGGTGAGGCAGGCAGATTTTCATCAATAAAGTTTGAAACCGGGGCAATTTTCAGCCTGGTCCCTTCAGTGCGCTTTTTTTCTGCAGATTTTTCTCTTGGGCTTTCATCTCCAAAAAGTCTTCTCTTAGCACTTCCAGCCATAGGAGAACTGTAGCGATCGTGAACAGAGATCGGAGACAATGTTTGCATATCTAAAACAGAGGGGATAAGGCATCTCTATAAAATGCAAAAGGTCACAGAAGCATAACTTTTAACATTTCAGAAATGAATGTTAAAATAGAATACTAATTATGATAAACATAAAGTTTTTATTCGAATAAAAAATATTTTCCAGAGTTCATACTTGGATAAAATGAACCCATCGAACTCTGAATTTCAGTAGCCTGAGCCAGATAGACCATTGATGAGAATGCACTGCACTAACTGGAGGATGATACTTGATAATCTCATGACATAGTTGAGCCCTAGTGGAATCAAACCAGACATATATGGAAAAGAGCCAATATTTTGATATAGTAATTAAACTAACAATGAAACTATTACTTAATTTCATAAACAAAGAGTGAAATACGTTTCTTTTAAGTTTTATGCAAATTATGATAACTTTCAAAGATACACATTTTAATACTATATTTTTTAGACAGAAAATTCAGCAATTAGATTGAACATACCCCGTCTAATATTTCCCCCAAGATCTATCCGAACCTCTTTTACTCGCGGATGCACTATAGGAGACACTGGAATCATGGGAAGATGTCCTAGTCCTCTTACTCCATTCCCTGTTTCAAAATTGCATGGAAATATTACCTAGGAAAGTAAAGGTGGAAGTTTCAAGAGATGGGAATAATATTGTTTTGCTTCGTTTACATAACTTATTCAATAAGGGGCACTGATTTATAATTAGATAATTGTTTTTCTAAATTCAAAATTCAGAAGAGGTCTGTATAAAAATAATGCTCATTTCTTTTGTTATATTTGTCTGTTAACATACTTCTTCGCAGGTAGGAGCCTTGTTTTCAGACGCATGGAGGGCATCCCACAGGGCAGAGTCTTTGGTCCATGCGAGGCTTTCAAGGATTTGTTCCTCAATGCTGTTCAGATGTTTCACCATGTCTCGAGAAAGTCCTTCTTCTGATCGAATCAACACTTCAATCACCTTGAATGCAAAAGGTGGGGTCACATCTGTCCAGTGCAAATCTACATCACTGAAACATCTTCCTCGTTTTCTTTGAAATTATTTTCACAATTTTTGTTCTTTTCTGCATTTTTTCTGGATCCCGGATGGAATATTTTTATTTCTTTTTTCCCTCTTTAAGTTTTTGTTATGCATTTCAATTAAAAAAAAGAACCACAAAAAAGAGGAGAACAAAGAACGGGATAAGGGTTGGGAAGCTCTGATTAGTACATAAGGGCTATATAAATGTCTCTACAATATCACCAAGGACGAGTAAAGAGCTTGAGGGGGAAGAGAAACTGTATGCTTGTTACAATTAGTACATTTATATCTTCAACTCAAGTACTATTATACACATCGTCTAAAGCAGTGTTTCCCAACCAGTGAGCCGTGGCACACTAGTGTGCCGTGAGCGGTCATCAGATGTGCCATGGGAAATTGGAACCTCCAATACCCTTTCTTCCCCCTCCTGCCGAACACTTTTTCTTCGCCACTCGGGCTCCCTTCTTCCCAGCCTCGCTCTGCTCTGGGGCGAGTCTGGGCAGTAGCGCCCTCACGGGTCACGTCTTCCTCCTTCCCCTCCCCTCCTGAACACGCTCATGCTGCCCCCTCAGATCAAAATGGCGGCAGAAACGGCAGCTTAGAAGAAAAAGGAAGTGTTCGGCAGGAGGGGGAAGAAAGGGCGTGAAGGGGAAGGGGGAGGAAGAGGTCTCTGTCAAAACTTGGACCTTCCAGGTGTTTTGGACTCCAACTCCCACCATTCCTAGCAGCCTCAGGCCCTTTTCCTTTCCCCCCTTCAGCCACTTAAGCAGGAAAGGGCCTCAGGCTGTTAGGAATGGTGGGAATTGAAGTCCAAAGCACCCAGAGGGCCGATTTTTTTCCCATGCCTGTTTTAGGGACCTTAAAGTGGTGAGCCTCCTTCCAACATTGTGATTCTGGATAGAAAATAAACAACAACATAACATTGTTTGAGTCCACAGTGCTCTCTGGGTGTAGGTGAACTACAACTTCCAAACTCAAGATCAATTCCCAAGCAAACCCTTTCAGTACTTACTGTTGGTAATGAGAGTCCAATATGCCAAGTTTGGTTCAATTCCATTGTTGCAAGAGTTCAGGATGCTCTTTAATTGTGTGTTAACTATAAATCCCAGAAACTGTAACTCCCAAATGTCAAGGTCTATTTTCCCCAAACTCCATCTGTGTTCACATTTGGGCATATTGAGTATTCATGCCAAGTTTGGTCCTGATCCAATATTGTTTGAGTCCACAGTGCTCTCTGGATATAGGTGAACTACAACTCCAAAACTCAAGGTCAATGCCCACCAAACTCTTATAGTATTTTCTCTTGGTTATGGGAGTTCTGTGTGGGAAGTTTGTGTCTTTCTGCCATTCCTGTCAGGATATCTATGTTGTGTTCATCGAAACAGGCCCAGATTTCACACTGAGTGTATAAATACATTTAAAAACATATTAACTATATATATTATTGTGTTAGAGTGTCATTTTGTGTCATTTTGGTTGGTGGTGTAAAATGTAAAAAATGTGCCGCGGCTCAAAAAAGGTTGAAAAACACTGGTCTAAAGTTCTGAAAGTTCCAGAAAAGAATATACTCTTGTCCGATGTGAAGACTGGTAGCCATGTCTTTCCATACTATCTAATGTCCCTCCTATCTTCTCTTCCAGTTTATATACTCTACATGTATTTTATCTAATTTAACTATATATTTTTCTAATCTTGTCTCTACTAGGCACAGTTTTCCTAAAAATAATATATCTGGCAATTATCTCTGAATCTCTCAATCATGTGATCATTTCCCACAAACACTGGATTTCTCTCAAACTTTCTTTAATAATAAATGCAAAAACATTGGGTCAACTTTAGATTACATTAAAATGTTTTAGACAATTTAATGCAAAACTGTTTGGATGGAGGAAGTAAGCATTATCTAGGTGTATTTGCTAGGAAGTTGGATTAATACTGGTGTCTCCTATCAAAGGTCCAAAGCTGGTTTGCTGTTGTGTACTATTTACAATACCCTTCTGGCAACTTTAAATACATAACATCAGTACTTTGCTTGTGCTTACCTTATAGAAATAGAATGGCCTGAGGTTAAGAACCTCAATGATCCAGGGGAAAGTTCGTGGTGAACTGTATGCAAACAGCACAATCTCTAAACAACACGCCAAGAGGGAACAATGGAAAATATCTTGCTCTAATAGAGCCTGCAAAGTAAAAACAAACACAATCTTAACCAACACCTATATAAAAAACTAGAAGTTGATACATTTCCTCTGAAAATTAGGGTGGTTCCTCCTCTTTTCCAGCAGGTTTTTGGAATCTTATTTTAATTTTTTAAAAAATGGCTTTTATGGCACTGTAATTGTATTAATCTATTTCAAAGTAAGGATTCAATTGCTTTTAATTTTGTTGTTATTTAATCATGATTTGATATTGATTTTATATGGCTTTAACTATGCGTTTTATCATAATCTGCTTTTTTGTAAGCTAATTTGAGTCACAAGCTGGAAGAAAGGGCAAAATGTAAGTAACTGATGGGTAATAGACTGAGAGTTTGGAACTTAAAGCAAGGTGTACCTGCTCTGGCTGTTTTAAATGTCTTTTGGGCATTTTAGTAAGTTGTTTAATTGCTTTTTACACTATTTTATCACTAGATAAAATAATCTGAAAATATTAAGGACTTATTCAGTTAATGAACAAAGACTTTCCATCCCACCCCGATTCCCAATGTCCAGCAGTTATCTACTTACAGACATGTCTTTGCCATGCAGTCTTCGCATTTCGTGAACCATTATAGTTTCCAGTATTTTATAATACAGGATTTCTGCCAATTTTAACCGATTAACAGCAAAATCTGCAATTTAAGACAAGGCATCCATTTATTTATTGCACCTATATGCCGCTTTTCTTACCCCTAGGAGGACTCAAAGTGGTTCTCAACAAAATCAATGGCAAAATTCAATGCTTAACACGTACAAAAAAAACCCAACAAACATAAAAACACATATCCAAACAACAATAGGTTAAAACCATTAAAATTATAAAACTATAAAACACCAGTCATACACAATACATAATACTGATGTTTGAAAATTTCAAACAATTAAATTTAGAATAAAACACCAAATAATTCAGGCATTAAGATTGCAACTGTATAGCCATTTGTTTGGAGTAGAACCCTTGAACTCATTAGGTAAAAAGTTGCACAGTAAGAATGCAGTCCTACATAAATTATTTATGGATAAACCCCAATAAATATACTATAACGTATTTCTAAGTACACATGAATGAAATAAGGCTACAAACATAACAAAGACATTTCATTCTAAATTTAAAAAAACCCTCTAATGTTAGAGAAACATTTTTATTGTACTTAAATCAAAAGCACTTTTTTAAAAAAACTTTTTTTTTTACCTATGTGAGATCCTGGCTGATCATCAGTAGACCGGGTATAGTTCTGACAGAAAATGTCACCTATTTCTTTCACTCTGTGCATGATGTTTTCAATAGGATTTCGTATACAAGATCTACAGAATACAAATAAATAGTTCTTATATTTACATAATAAAGATGAAGTTTATATGTATATATGTATAGTCATGCATTCTTCTTTTATTCTACATTAACTGACAGGAGAAAAAAATTCAGGGGTCCAAACAAGATTGTTTCCCATAGCGCCTGTCAAAATCAAGTTCAAATGTGATTGATATTAGTGGATTAGCAGGTGCCAGTGATGATGTTTTACAGTATATCACATATTTTCTCCAGTGACTTCAAGGCAATATCTTCCCATTGTCTCTTAATATCACCCTGTGGGATTAATCAGGCTGAAACAGTGACTGATACAAGATTAGCCTAATTCAGTCTAAATCAGACATAGGCAAACTTCGGCCCTCCAGGTGTTTTGGGCTTCAACTCCCACAATTTCTAACCTGGAGGGCCGAAGTTTGCCTATGCCTGATCTAAATGTAGTCCAACACTCCCATCATTACACGACTCTGGATTTGAGGGGCATAAAGGAAGCTTGAAATTTATAAGCAGCAAGGCAGGCTGATGAAGGCAGAAAAAAGGAGGAAGACTTACAAGACAAGGAAAGATTGTGAAGGAGCAGGAATAGCAATGAAAGCATCTGAGATGTCTCTGGGAAAGGTTGACTGCTTTGTAGAAGAGAGGGATAGACAGTCTTCAACCCTCTGTTATGATGAGATGTAGCATCTTGTACCAGTTCAGGGTTGAAGCCCTGTCTTCTAATGCAAGGGGTTCAAAAAACGCTCTGAGGTTGGGATCCTATGCAGAGCCCCACATTAAACAATTAGACTCAAACTTTTCTTTTGTTACACTACATAATTTCTTACAATAAGATTCGGCAAATATGTTAAAGTACTAATCAATTATGTATTTAATATATTGTATAATAAAAGCATGTGTGCATCTTATAGATGTAATTCAGTTACAATTATGTTGAAAAGAGTCCCCTAAAACATTCCTTATTTTATTTAATGTCCTGCCATTCTCTGAACGCAGGAATCCAAATGGTTTACAACAAGATTAAAGCAAGACAACACTAATATAAAAGTAATATTATTTTTAAAAGCCTACAATAATTTAGTATAAAACAAGGATAAAAATGCAGCAACCTCCCACAAACCCCCTTTTGCACAACGAATCATTAAATGCCTATTTAAATAAGGTCTTAAGTGGCTGGTGAAATGAGAGGGGGGATTCCAAAAACCTAGGAATTGAGAAAACTCTCTACAGGTACATCTAAACTGACTTTTAAGAAGAACTTCCTAACTGTGAGAGCTGTTCACCATTTGAACTCTCTGTAATGGAGGCTCCTTCTTTGGAGGCTTTTAAACAGAGGCTGGATTACCATCTGTTGGGGGTGCTTTGAATGCAATTTTCCTGATTCTTGGCAGGGGGTTGGACTGGATGGCCCACAAGGTCTTTTCCAACTCTATGATTCTATGACTTGTTATCCTGAAGGGAGTAGTTGTGTGAATCGGCTCTGCGGCAGCTAAATGATACATGGAGCTGATTCAGATTTATTGGGCCTTCAGATAGCTCTCAATTGTTTCTGAGAATCTGGAGCAAACTGTGACTTTGGGTACATGTAAGCAGTTGGGTCGATGGTTCTGGGGAACCAGACAGAACTGTTTACACAGCCCTAGACTTCCACAGCATCTTAAGCCTGGGATATGCTTATACAGAGAGATACAATTTTCAGCTAAGCCATAACCACCAGCACTTTGAAATCTGCCTGGAAATAGTTGTCAAAAGAAGTTGTTATGAGTGTGCTGGATCACGCACAAGGCTGTGTGTAAAAAGAGCTACATTCTGCCCATACATTCTAGGATCTTGGTCCTTATGTTTCTCAGGAATTATTCAAACAGCTTCTCTAGACACATACAGATTTAAAGGATTTTATTTGTATCCAGTAAATTTTTATTTTATGTAAACTGCTTTCAAAAGTCCTCTACACTTCAAGAAGCATATCAGCATCTAACATGTTTTGCACAACAGGAAACAGCACAAGCCTCCGGACCTTGGTACCCTAATCTACAACTGATAGAAATCAAAGATGGAACAATAAAAAGATCTGTAGATCTAAGTAACAGGAAGAGATGGCGCCTACTTACTCAAAAATAGTTAGAAGCTGTTCACTCGGTCCATTTTTCTGCCCTGCTACAATGCTCTGTAGCCGGCTTACACTCTGTGTTGCAGAAGCAACTGGAGTAATGACTGGTTCCTTCTCTCTCAGGTATCTTCTGCCAGTCAAAGGAGTAGAAGGTGCAAAGGATCTTTTCTAACAAGCCAAAGTCAAATTTATTTCAGTTATGCTGACCACTTTAACTACATAAATATTAAAAAGATTCAGATCATAGGTGCAAAATACAAATGAATAAAACAACAACTAAGAAACCATTGATCACTCAATGAAATTGCACGTTACTTTTGTGGGGGGGTGTGAGCAGGGCTATACACAGACAAAGACAGCAATTTGTAGCACAAAATCAATACAGGGAAATGAAACACTAAAACTTGGTATTCTGCAAGGGACAAATTAAGACGAGTTGGGGTGTAAGCTTATAAGCACAATTTTTTTTAAAAAAAGTTTCCATTCAAGTGCTTTATCTATCCACAGCATCTGATCAGCATATCAATAAATTTCACCACCCATGGAGAGGGTCTTATGGTCCTCAGTGCCAACACCACAATTAATGCTCCTGAGGAAGCTTCAGAATCAAACGAACATCCTGGGCAGTCTGCATTGGTGGCCCAGTTGAAACATGTGACATGGAAGGAAGTAGCAGAAACAAGGATAAATAGGTGGTTGAAGCTCTGAAGGTGAAGGAAGATGCTCAGACATTGTGGCAGAAGTAGGATGTCAGAGAAGCAACCACCTAGAACAGGCGTGGGCAAACTTTGGCCCTCCAGGTGTTTTGGACTTCAACACCCACTATTCCTAACAGCCTGAGACCGCTTAGGGGGCTGAGGGAGAAAAGGAAAGGGCCTGAGTCTGTTAGGAATGGTGGGAGTTAAATCCAAAACATCTGGAGGGCCAAAGTTTGCCCATGCCTGATCTAGAAACTTTCTCTCATATATAGGGTAGGCATCATTCCTGCAGGTTTAATATTGAGGTGGTGAAAAGCATTTCTAATAACAAATATTTTCAAAAACTTAAAACTGTTTCAAAAACTTTGGCAGTGTTCCTTGTTATCTCAGACTTTTTGAGGTGATAGTGCAACTTTAATGAAGATTGATTTATTTTTTCTGATAGCAAAAATAGTTTATAGCATTATTTGAGAAACCTGTGAATTTCGAGATGTTATCAGATTTCCACCATCACCATACTTCACTTTTGATCAGAGTGGACTGAGGCTGATGGGAATGGAAGTCCAGAAAGAACCAGAGCACCGCAGGTTTTCAAACCTGACAGAACTAAATTAATTTAATAGAGTCAACTACTCAAGGAAAAGTGATGTATCCCCAAATTATTTGTGAAATAAAATAAAATGCATAAGTAACATGCTAGTCTTAATGTTAATAAAACATTATTACCAATTGGGACTAACATTAAACAATAGAGTACAAAATAAAAACACACCATAGTGGTTCCTATGAGGCCATTATTTGTAGGATTGCTTTATGTTGATACGCTTGATTTTCCCTGAGACAATGACACCAGGCACTCTATTCTAAAAGACAACAGCATTCATTACCTTCTCAAAATGCTGCTGAAGATGGCACTCCACATGAGCCCTTGTCGTTATCTTCCCAGGTGGCACATCAGTGGAAAACTTCTGAGGAGTTCCAATTTCCTCCTCTGCATCTGCCCCTAAGAAAACCCTCTCATCAAAGTCACCTTCTGTCAGAACATATTCTTCATATTCTTTATTCAGTGCTTTGCTGGAAAACAAGCCACACCATCAGGCATTAAGCATAGTTAACTGATTTCATGCATTACCATGTTCAAGAATTCTCTCCCTAACATCTCCCATGTTTTTTTTTCTTTTTTACAAAATGAAGTTAATTTACTAGAGATTAATTGTGACATTAATCAGAGCTGTTCAGTGTTAAGGAGGTTATGATCACAAAACATTCTTCAGGCTACAATGTGAAAACATTCCAGAATATCAATCCCTAGTTTTGATTCCTACACAAGAGAAAAATCTTTTTTAAACACTCATGAGCATTTATTTCAACAGCGACTGTACTGGCCATTCACTATTACTGCTACTCACTATTACTGTCATAAGCAAAATACAGAAATTTAAAATCACTGAAAAAATACACAGTAAAAGACTTATCAGTAGACAATAAAAGACTGACATATCTGAAATTAATTTATTTCATACACTTACTTGTTGTCTAAAAAGTTATTAAGATCCAAAAGACAGTCTCCTTTTAAAATCTACAAGGACAAACATGAATGAGAAAAGGAAGTTTAAAAATATGTGCAGAAGCATATCTGCACCAATGTTTCAGTGCAAGTGAGTCTGCTAATGTCAAAAACATGCAAACAATGTCACCAATGAAAATCTTTATTCTTATCAGAACAAACACTTTTCTTGTACTTACCAAAATACATAGCTAAATTTTGTAACATTGGGCTTATATTATATTATATGTTTAATAATTTTGCTAGAAGGTTCCGAAGCTACTCTGCGCAGGAATAACCATATGTGCGATTCACAGTTGACCACAATGGGAAAATAACTGGTCAACTGCTCCTCCCTTCTCCAATTACTCTGGCACTCTAACCAGCATCACTACATGCCACAAATGACAACCACCATCAATTTTGTGCCTGTGGATTGCCACTAAACCGAGAACACAAGAATGATGGTAAGTGCTATCTCTGTTGCCCAAGCCCGGGGAAAGTGGGATGGTTCTGAATCAGAACAGCTAAACTTTTTCTTTTTGCACTGCAAAAAAGTGCAAAAATGCAGATGAGCTCTGTGGCTCTCTGACTTTGTGTAAAGTGGGACAAGGCCACATTAAGCAGCTTTTAAACTGATTCCTAGGGGAAAGTCGACAGGAGCTGAGCAGCTTCCGGTTCGAGAGGGTGAAACGCCAAGTATGGAGGATGAAATTTACGCACAAATGGCTGAGTCAACAGAAAAGATAGAAAGTAGTCAAGAGGTAGGACATGGTAGGCCTTCTACAAATTCTCATAAACAGCCAAAGTTGAAAGGGCATCAGAGCAATAAATATAAATGTCTGTACGCAAACACTAGAAGCCTTCAAACAAAAATAGGGAGTTGGAATGTTTGGCAAAAGAAAAAAATATTGACATTATTGGCATAACAGAAACCTGGTGGACAGAGGAAAACAATTGGGACACAAAAATTCCAGGTTATAAACTGTACAGGAAAGACAGGAGAGGGGAAAACGGTGGCGGTGTGGCCTTGTACATAAATGAAGAGCTAGAATTTCATGAATTAGAATTTCAAGGAAATTCAAACTCACCTACAGAAACATTGTGGGTAAAAGTCCCAGGACAAAAAACTAATCTAGCATTAGGGATCTGCTATCACCCTCCCAACCAAACTCCAGAGGCAGACTGCTATCTGGAAAATGAAATTAAACAGGCCTCAAAAGCAATAAATTATAGTCATAATGGGGACTTCAAACTATCCCCGAATAGATTGGCCAAATTCTTGTTCTACGCATGAAAGAGAGACAAGGTTCCTCGACATGCTAGCTGATTATTCCCTTGAGCAGATGGTCATGGAACCAACCAGGGAAAGGGGATCCTGGACTTGGTGCTAACTAATGAACAAGATCTCGTTCAAGATGTCCTTGTAACTGAGCCCATAGGTACCAGTGACCACAACACAATAACCTTCAACTTAAGTTTGATAGCAAACTGTCAGTGAAAAACTAACACAGAGACCTTAAATTTTCAAAAAGTGAATTTCACCAAAATGAGAAAAATAGTAAAGAACAAACTAAAAGGAACAGTAAAAAAAAAAAATCAAATCCCTCCAAAATGCTTGGAAACTGTTTAAAAATACTTTAAAACAAGCCGAACTAAAATGCATTCCTAAAATAAGAAAGAGGCCGGGAAAGTCCAAGAGGACATCGGTATGGCTTACAAATGAAGTAAAAGATGTGATTGGAAAGAAGAAAAACTCATTTAAGAAATGGAAGGCTCTTCCTACTGAGGAGAACAGAAAGGAACACAAGCTCTGGCAAACTAAATGCAAAGCAACCGTCAGGAAAGCCAAGAGAGATTTCGAGGCACATATAGCTAAGAACATTTAAAAAATAACAAAAACTTCTTTAAGTACATCAGAAGCAGAAACCCAACTAGAAAAGCAGTTGGGCCACTTGACGAAAATTGTAAGAAAGGGACAATAAGTGAAGACAAGGAGATAGCTGAGCGGCTAAATGACTTCTTTGCCTCCGTTTTCACACAGGAGGACAGACAACATATGCCTGCAGCTGAGCCAGTTTTTTCAGGGAGGGAATTAAATGAATTAAACCAGATAGAGATAAACAAGGAAGATGTTCTCACATGCCTTACTAAACTAAATGTCAACAAATCACCAGGGCCAGATGGCATCCACCCCAGAGTTCTTAAGGAACTCAAGTGTGAAATTGCTGAAATTCTAGCCAAAATATATAACCTTTCTCTAAGATCAGGCACTGTACCCGAGGACTGGAGGGAGGCAAATGTAACTCCGATCTTCAAGAAAGGATCCAGGGGTGATCCAGGGGTGATCCAGGAAATTATAGGCCAGTTAGTCTAACCTCAGTTCCAGGCAAAGTGATGGAAACCATTATTAAAGAAAAAATTACCAAGCACATAGAAGAACAGGCATTGCTGAAGGAAAATCAACATGGTTTCTGCAAAGGCAAATCATGTCTTACTAACTTGATATAATTCTTTGAGGGTGTAAATAAACACATAGATAAAGGGGACCCAGTCGATATTGTTTACCTTGACTTTCAAAAGGCTTTTGACAAAGTCCCTCACCAAAGGCTCCTAAATAAGCTCTTCAGCCATGGAATCAGGGGACAGGTCTTGTCCTGGATTGGAACCTGGCTAAACTGTATGAAACAAAGGGTGGTAATAAATGGACACTTCTCTGGATGGAAAGAGGTGAGAAGTGGCGTACTGCAAGGTTCAGTTTTAGGACCGTTACTTTTTAATTTATTCATAAACGATCTGGATGTAGAAGTAAATTGTGAGGTAGCAAAGTTTGCAGATGACACTAAACTGTTCAGGGTAGTTAAAAATGAAACTGACTGTAAAGAGCTCCAGAAAGATCTCTCGAAATTGAGTGAATGGGCAACAAAGTGGCAAATGCATTTTAACCTAAACAAGTGTAAAGTCATGCACATCGGGGCAAAGAACCCCAAATACACTTATCAACTGATGGGATCAAAGCTTCCTGAGACAAACCAGGAAAGGGATCTTGGGGTTTTGGTGGACAGCTCAATGAAGATGTCAACCCAGTGCGCTGCAGCAGTGAAAAAAGCAATTTCTATGCTTGGCATGATCAGGAAGGGAATCGAAAATAGGTCGGCAAATGTTGTATTGCCTCTCTACAAATCTATGGTGAGGCCACATCTGGAGTACTGTGTACAATTCTGGTCACCGCACCTCAAGAAGGATATAACGGAACTGGAAAAGGTACAAAGAAGGGCAACAAAAATGATCCAAGGGATGGAGCAGCTCCCTTATGAAATCAGGTTGCAACGCCTTGGTCTCTTCAGCCTTGAAAGACGGCGTTTAAGAGGTGACTTGATCGAAGTGTATAAAATCATGCATGGGATAGAAAAGGTGAATAAAGAAAAAATATTTTCTCTGTCACACAACACTAGGACTAGGGGCACTCCCTAAAGCTCCAAGGTAGGAAAGTTAGGACTAATAAAGGGAAATATTTCTTCACCCAGAGGGTCATTGGGTTATGGAACTCACTTCCAGAGGAGGTTGTGACAGCTGTCAGCCTGGACAGCTTCAAGGCAGGATTAGACAGATTCATGGATACCAAGGGAATCAGTAGTTACTGAAATGGACATCCAAGTGCCACCTCTGTGTTGATGGAGGCAGGCAGGATTTCCCCGGGTACTGGTTGTGGAGGGTCGGGAGCAGGTGAGGGTTTTGCCCTCCCTTCTGCTAGAGATCCCTGTGTACAACTAGTGGGCCACTGTGTGACACAGAATGCTGGACTAGATGGGCTGAGGCCCGATTCAGCATGGCTCTTCTTATGTTCTTATGTACCTTTGTGGGCATTACAACAAAAATCATAGTACAAGCAAGGCAGAAGCTGCAGATAGCAGCATACAACTCATTGGTATCATTCGTGAAGATCTGATTTATGCATAAAGTAATGTGGAAACACAACTCAAGAGAACATTTTTTAAACTCTACTACTCTACTGAAGAACTGTACAGGCAAGTGTGGCATTGCATCATTGGGCATGTGCTTTGGATTAATGGAATGGATGCCCTGCCATCAACCCCCCCCCCCCCCCCTGCCCCCCAAAGCTTTACATCAGTAATGGGAAAATCATGTCACCTTCATATGTTGTTAGACTATTCCAGACACTCTATTTACTATAGCCAATAGTGAAGAATGCTTCAAGGTGCAATCCAACACTTGGAAGCCCACGTGACTAATATATTTGTTCTAGAACAGTGGTTCACAACCTGTGGATCATCAGGTGTTTTGGCCTACAACTCCCAGAAATCCCAGCCAGTTTATCACAATTTCTGGGAGTTGAAGGCCAAACCATGTGGGGACCCACAGGTTGAGAACCACTGTTCTAGAACATTTTTAAACATGTTCTGCCCAAGTGCAGGTATCTACATTTGGATGCCTCCATAGAAACCACCAAGGAAAAACAGAACTATCATATTTTCTTTTAAAAAATCAATATTCAATCATCCATATCATAATGCACTAACACTCTGAGGCTGTTGTTGAAATACTGCTGGCAACTAGCTGAACTGCTGCAGCATAACAGATACATAAGGCAGACAACAGGTTACTAGTTGTCATATGTTGTGCTGTCCTGATCCCACAAGAGGCAAAACTAATTGGTATCTAAGGCAATAGAAAAGGGAATGTGAGAAGAGAAGGTACCTTACAGCAATACTTCTCAGTATTTAGTCTTTGGGACATTTTTGACTCAAGCATCTAGACTCCATGATTACTGGCCACGAGGGCATGGGTTTCTCAAAGCTCAAGTCTAAAAGATCTCAAAAGCCAAAGCTGAGATCCACTAACTGAGGTGACAAGAGTGCACAGACTGAAGAGCTAAGAACTATAGACATTAGATACAAGGTTCAAAAGGATTTTCTAAAAACAAAAGGAAACAATTTTCAGTAAGACCTTTTCATTCTTTGAAAACAAATACAACAGAAACCCAGCAAAATAACACCCTCTCAACCATGAGTCTTTCAACTGCTAACAGAGAATAAATAAATAGCCTTTACCTTCCTATCATAGAGCTTGGAGATATACGGCTTAAAATAATGTTCCTTTATGCCCTTGGCTTCTACTAAAAGGCCATCATGTAATTCACAAAGCGTGGCAATAATGCATGGAGGTTCTTCAGAGATCCTGAAGTCAGCTTTGCGGAAGTCTTCTGGCAAACCTTTTTTTAAAAGCAGAAAGTGAGAAGACTTGTTTTCCCCACAAAGATACATGTATTTCAAAAGATACATGGAAAATGGCATTTTAGTGAGTGAAAATAAAGATCATACCTTTGAAAGAGGAATTCAGTAAGTCTATTTTATGTGGACACAGAAGTGCGTTTGTAAAAATCAGGTCTAAGCAGCACAGAAGTAAATGGTATGAATTCACCAGATCATCTCCGATCATACTGAAATTACCTTTAGAAGAAACAATATTAGGTCAATTAAAATCACACAGCTAAATCATTCAAAGTGAACATGGGAGGAGGGATTAATTTACCTTTTGTGTAAACAAATAGAGTCCAGCAGAAATTGAATAGGTCTTTAGGACTACAAGGTATCCGCCTATTGGAAGAAAGGCAAGTTTCAGTTAAACTAAAGATGAACAGGTCTGCCCACATATTTCGTGCCAGTGTGCTGTACATGTGTCTGTCTGTTTCTCAGAGGCAATTAAATTATTCTGCTAACCCAGGAAGTCTGGGAAATATGCACCAATTGGCTGAGGTGGGAGAAAGGAGATTAAGAGGAACAGCAGATAAGGGGAAAAAAGAAAATTAGAAAAAACAGCCTTTAATTAAAAAAATCTAAGGAAAATCTAAAACAAGGGAAAGAAGAGAACAGGAAAAGAGATTCAAATGCAAGAGAGAAGGAAACACAAAGCTCTTTGCCAATATTTGAAAATAGAAGAGGCAAACAGGCCCACAACGTGAGTTCGTATTCCCCATTAGTGAGGGGTCAGAGCTTCAAACCGATTAGTTGGAGAGTCTATCAGGAGTGGGAGGACAAGACTACTCCATACACCAAGGAAGAATATACAAACTATTTTCTTTCATACTATATTAAATCCAAGTACCCCTGACACAGTAGTAATTACCTCTGTTTTCTACTTCTTTGTAGCTTTGGTTGTTCTTCAAAAGGATTTTTAAATATATCCAAAAATATTGGTGTGAACTTCTTGAAAATCACAGTGGACACTTCAAAGTTTCTCTCTAGTCTCTCCACTCTCTCTCGAAACTCATGAGACAGATTTGACATGTCCATCCATTTTTTCATTTTACTAAAAAACTGAATTAAACTTAAAAAGAAAAACAAAACATTAAAGTGAATTTTCCTCCTAATAGTTCTCTATATTTTTCAACATACAAGGTTCTTTACTAGCTCTCTGTTTTGGACCCATATAAATGTGCTCAAGCCACTTATATCACAAGACTAAGCAGAAATTTGGGTCTCTCTCCTCCAGATACATTGCACAATTCTTAGGACAAAAAGCCAAGTGAAAAAAAAACCTAAATAAGGCTAAATTATTTTTTGCACCAACTAGAGGAGACATATCTAAATGAATGTGATCACATCTATGCTAATATTAGTACCATAGTTTCTCAATAGGTTTGCTGTAGATAACAACTTCTAGTGTTTCCAATTCAACTGCCACTTTAATTTTAAAACCAGTATTTAAATCACGTTAGTTTTTCTGAATGTTTACAATACCAGGGTGAAAAACAACCAAGTGACTTATCCACTTTTTAAACCTCATAATAATAGAAGAGCAAAAAAGAAACGTTTCTATATTGCAAATAATATAGTGATCTCACTCAATCAAGGTTTTTTTTTTGGTGATTTGAAGAATTACATTAAATAATTATGTTAATTTTACTGGTTCCAGATGACATCTCTGATGCTATCAGGGACGTTCTTTAATTAAGTTGAGATTTCTACTACTGAGCTAAGTTAAGAAGCTAGAAAACTGATGTTATATAATCACTCTTATTTGTTCAATCTAACTTTTATCAATTGTTTTAGAGAGAGTCAAATATAATTCAGGTACACAATATGAAACTACAGTCATTATCACATGATTGGTTTTATATTGTATTATGATAATGTGCCATGGTTACACATTTTGCAAAAACACATGCATACATGTATTGCTTGGAAAGCTAATAGGAAAGTGGAGCTGTTAACCTAAAGGTATTTAATCTCCAAGGATCTTCCAGAAGGACAATAGCTATCATTCTTCATGGTGTTTCAGCACCTGTTAAAACTCATGTGTTTAACCAAGCAGTTTCCTTTTTTTAATAAGTAGTTGTTCAAATCTTGTTTTGACCGTGAATGTGTAACTGGCATATAAATATTTTAAAACTTCCACTTTCATAATTTTTGTCTCTGAGGTTGTACTTTACACTAGCCTACTTTGGTTTATTTTTTTAAATAGTAAATACTTGTTTCATTCTAAAGATTAAAAAATAGCAAGACCAATACCTTAATTTTGCCGTGCGCAATATCCGAGTCAGTGAGACACAATTTCCTTCCATCAAGCCACTTCCTACAGTGGGAATAATACTCTTACGACAGGCAACATACAGAGCACAAGCCAGCCAATGTACAGTTTCTCCCTGCAAAAATAAATAACTAAAAGTTTTCAAGAGCAACAGTGCTCAGTTCGCATTCTACAATTTAAACCCTACATTTGACAATATCTGTTTTAGAATATTTTAGAAAAGAACATATACAGTTGGCCCTTCACATTTTGGATTTAACTGTTGCAGATTTGATTATATAGATTAAAATCTCATTTCTTTTTGCTTATATATAATTTCTTCTCATATAGAAATGTTTAACAAAACAATGATTTTGGCCTTATTCAAAGTCAGCACTTTCTTCTAAAGACAGCTGTTCCAGTGCTCATCAATAGCCTCTTCTTAGGATGTTCGAGTCCAGACTATTTGACAACCCACATCTCTGTCTACAAACCTGTTCAAACTCTGAGATCAGTGGAGGGGGCCCTCCTCTGTCCCACCACTGCCTCAAGCGTGACTGGTGGGAATGAGAGAGAGAGCCTTCTCTGTGGTTGCTCCATCCCTGTGGAACTCTCTCCCTAAAGAAGTTGGAACAGCCCCCTTATTCCTCTCCTTCAAGAAAGAACTAAAAACCTATTCATTTTCTTATGGAGAGGAGGAGGAATAACATACCAACAACTCCATTCCAGTGGATGGAAGTTCACAATGACAGTGACTGTTATTTTATCAAAGAGTTGTATTTTTATATATTTTTATAACTTTATACAGATGTTCACTGTTAGTTCTATTAGTTATGATACTGGACCGATTGATTTATACGCTTTTAGCCAAAGTCGTTTAACCCATTTTAATTATTTGTTTAAATATCTTCATTTTATTAATGTACACAGCATTGAATGTTTGCCACTTTGTTTTGTTTATGTAAGATGCCCTGAATCCCTTCAGGGAGAGAGGGTGAGTTAAAAATAAATATTATTCTTATTATCGTTGTTACCTTAAGATGTGTTAGTTTAAGATTTGTTACGCACCAGCAATAAGGATATAATCCAGGACTTCATGCAAGGACACAGCCCATAACAACACTGGTAGGAATAGACTATGGTATCTAGGTGTTAATGTACAAACGGACTCCATGCACTATGTTGATATATGTGTTATATCTATAAGAGGTTTACGAATTATATGAGATTATAGATAAAGTTGTTCCTGTTTGTGTTTGAGTACCCAGCATTCTGAGTACCCAGACACCTCCTAGGTCAGGGGTGCTCATTAGGTAGATCGTGATCTACTGGTAGATCGCGTAGGGCGTCCTGGTAGATCGCAGGCAGGGCGGGAGGCTCAGTCCCGCCCCACAGGCTCCCGCCACCACCCAGGTGCAGAAGGAGGTTGGACTGGATGGCCGTTGGAGGTCTCCTCCTATTCTAGGAACCCATTGTTATTATTATTATCAGAGGCTGAATGGCCATCTGTGAGAAATGCTTTGATTGTATTTTTCCCTTATGGCAGGAGGTTGGACTGGATGGCCCTTGGAGGTCTCCTTCTACTCTAGGAACCTATTGTTGTTACTATTATTAGTAGTAGTAGCAGAGGCTGAATGAATATCACCATCATTATTATGAATAAATTCAGGGGCTTATTGTACTCACATTTAGTTGAATTCAGTCTTAAAATATATTATATGGCTCTCACTGAAATACATTTCCAAATATTTTGCTTTTATGGCTCTCTGAGTAGTGGGTAGGTAGATAATTTGGACTTGGGTTGTTTTAGAAGTAGCTTGCATGCTGAAAAAGTGTGAGCACCCCTGTCCTAGGTCATGTGGCCGGCATGACTGCAGAGCTCTGTTACCTTCCTGCTGGAGCGGTACCTATTCATCTACTCACATTTGCATGTTTTTGAACTGCTAGGGCAGGGCTGTCCAACTGCTGGCCTTGCAGGTGTTTTGGACTTCAACTCCCAGAAATCCTAGCCAGTTTACCAGCTGTTAGGATTTCTGGGATTTGAAGTCCAAAACACCTGCAGAGCCGGCAGTTGGACAGCCCTGTGCTAGGGAATGTGGCGCAGCTGGCTGGGAGGCAGCTGCGTAAGATCTCTACTGACCAGAAGGTCATGAGTTCGAGGCCTGCCCCTGTCGGGGTGAGCTCTCGACCAATTGTGTAGCTCATTGTCTTGTCTATATATGTTGTATGTCTATGGCATTGAATGTTTGCCTTTGTATGTGCATTGTGATCCGCCCTGAGGGGTGAGAAGGGCAGAATATAAATGATGTAAATACATAGGTTGGCAGATGCTGGAGCTAACAACGGGAGCTCACCTCGTCCTGCAGATTATGATATACAAGAGAGCCAACTTCGGCCTACTGTCCAGGTGTTTTGGACTCCAACTCCCACCATTCCTAACAGCCTCGGGCCCCTTCCTTTTCCCCCTCAGCCGCTTAAGCGGCTGAGGGGAAAAGGAAGGGGCCTGAGGCTGTTAGGAATGGTGGGAGTTGGCCGAGTTCAAAACAGTGATGAGGCGCTAGCTTGAGGGGCAGAGACAGTGATGAGGCGCTAGGCCCGGCGGGGCCTTGGCAGAGGCAGGCCAAGCGAACCTCGAGGCTGTAGGTGCCCCTCAGCGCGGAGAAGTCGCGAAGGGCCTCGGCGGCGCTGCCGGCGTCTAAGTTGAGCTCCTGGCAAAGGTGGGCCAGGGCGGCGCGGGCGGGGCATGGCGCAGCAGGGCCCGGGCCTTCTCCTCTCCCTCCTCCCCGCGGCATGGCGGCCGAGGATGCTCCCCTCACAGCTCCTCAGCTCAGCCCAAGCCATCCCCCACAAGCCTTTGCGCCCAGCGCGCGAAAAGATGCTGCGCGTCATTTCCGTGGGCGGCGCTTGCTCTGAGCTCCTCCTCTTCCGGTCTGAGGACTTCTTCCAACTCCACCCAGGATTCCAAATCATTGAGCCATGGGCCTTCAGAGGGTTGTCAAACTGCCTTAGTTGTACCTGTGGGTTCCAGGTGTTTGGGCCTACAACTACCAGAAATCCCAGTTTTCCAGCTGTTAGGGTTTCTGGGAGTTGAAGGCCAAAACATCTGGGGAACCCCTGTCCTACAGCAGGCCTGGGCAAAGTTGGGCCTACTAGGAGTTTTGGACGCCAACTCCCACCATTCCTAGCAGCCTCAGGCTGAGGGGGGAAAAACTTTCTGAGGCTGCTAGGAATGCTGGGAGTTGGAGTCCAAAACTCCTAGTTGGCCCAATTTTGCCCAGGCCTGCTGTAGTTTTGGACTCCAACTCCCAGCATTCCTAGCTGCCTCAGGCTGAGGGGGGAAAGGGGCCTGAGGCTGCTAGGAATGCTGGGAGTTGGAGTCCAAAACTCCTAGTAGGCCCAACTTTGCCCAGGCCTGCTGTAGTTTTGGACTCCAACTCCCAGCATTCCTAGCAGCCTCAGGCTGAGGGGGAAAAGGAGCCTGAGGCTGCTAGGAATGCTGGGAGTTGGAGTCCAAAACTCCTAGTAGGCCCAATTTTGCCCAGGCCTGTTCTACAGTATGCTCCATAATAGTCTTTAGGGATAGTGTGAAGCGTCGGAAACTTAATCAAATTTGGCCTATCCTCATTGTTGGAGGGACAACAAACGGAGAAGATGCGATAGATAAGTTACATCAGTGTTTCCCAACCAGTGTGCCGGGGCACACTAGTGTGCCGTGAGCGATCATCAGGTGTGCCGTGGGAAATTGGAACCTCCAAGAATTGGGGGGGGGGGGGAGTCTAGTGTGTTGAAGTATAAAAACCCTAAGAAACCTACCTCGATAAAGGCACAAAACTACAAACACCCCCCCCCCACCCGTTGTCTACTTGGTCTCTCCCTCTCCATGCATTGGGAAGGCCCGCCTCCCTTTCCCCCAAGTAGAGACCTCCTCTTGCCTCCTGGGGGTTCTGTGTGGGAAGTTTGGCCCAGTTCTATCATTGGTGGGGTTCAGAAATCCCAGCAACTACAACTCCCAAATGTCAAGGTCTATTTCCCCTGAACTCCATCTGGGTTCATATTTGGGCATATTGAGTATTCATGCCAAGTTTGGTCCTGATCCAACATTGTTTGAGTCCACAGTGCTCTCTGGATATAGGTGAACTACAACTCCAAAACCTAAGGTCAATGCCCACCAAACTCTTACAGCATTTTCTCTTGGTTATGGGAGTTCTGTGTGGGAAGCTTGTGTCTTTCTGCCATTCCTGCCAGGATATCTATGTTGTGTTCATCGAAACAGGCCCAGGTTTCACACTGAGTGTATAAATACATTTTAAAAACATATTAACTCTATGTATTACTGTGTTAGAGTGTCATTTTGTGTCTTTTTGGTGGTGTGCCACAGGATTTTGCAAATGTAAAAAGTGTGCCGCGGCTCAAAAAAGGTTGGGAAACACTGAGTTACATTACCTTAGTACAGCTAAAACTACATTAGTACAGCTAAAACTACATTAGTACAGCTGTTTTCTTACCTGGGAAGGAATCCCACTAGGGCAGGCAAGGGGAAACTTGGGACCTCCCTCCAGGTGTTTTGGACTTCAACTCCCACCATTCCTAACAGCCTCAGGACCTTTCCTTTCCCCCCTCAGCAACTTATAGCCCATGCCTGGCCTACACTAGAATTAAGGCAGTTTGTAGCCACTTTGACTACTACAGTTCAATGCTATAGCACAGGCCTGGACAAACTTGGGCCCTCCAGGTGTTTTGAACTTCAACTCCCATAATTCCTAACAGCCTCAGGCCCCTTCCTTTTCCATTTTGCTTTATTTATTTACATAATTTACATTCTGCCCTTCTCACCCCGCAGGGGACTCAGGGCGGATCACAATGCACATACACAGGCAAACATTCAATGCCATAGACATACAACATAGACAGACAAGCTATACAATTCGTCGAGAGCTCACCCCGACCCGGGCAGACCTCGAACTCATGACCTTCTGGTCAGTAAAGATCTTATGCAGCTGACTCCCAGCCAGCTGCGCCACATTCCCGGTGCTTAAGTGGCTGAAGGGACCGTATCTCTGTCCATGAACCTACCCGATCCCCCGATCCTCGGGAGAGGCTCTCCTTTCACCCCTACTGTTATCTCAGGTCCGACTTGTGGGTACAAGAAGTGAGAAGTGGGGAATATAAATAAAGTGTATTATTATTATTATTACAAGGGAGAGCCTTTTCTTCTGTGGCTCCCCGACTTTGGAATACATTGCCCGGTGAGATTAGGCGAGCCCCCACTTTTGAGAGTTTTAAGAATCTCAAAACCTGGATCTCCCGCTGCGCTTTTGGAGATTAACCATATAATCCCATATTGCTGTTAACCCCCAATCTCTGTCTTTAGTGTACGACAGTTCTTTTCGACCCCATTCCGGCAGTTTCTCCCACACAAGTAATGGTTGAGATCTTGTAAAACTACAGCTCTCAGGATCCCATAGCTTTTTGACATAGTAATTAAAAGTAGTGTCAACTGCATTAATGGGTAGGATGGGCTCTCTAGCCTTTTGGCAACCATCCTGAGAAGGAAAACTCTAATTTCAAACCCGGGCAGATGGTGCTCGTCTAACCCTGTAAGGTCAACCATCTAGAGAAGGAAACTCAAATCAAGCCTACGACCTGAGGACCTCACTGCCACCGTCCAAGCTTGCTAGACCCCGGCAGACGAACCTTTGGTTTAAAGGGTGAGGCCAGTTCTGTGCACGCTGCGCTCCGCCAGAAAAATCAATTGCACAGGCTTGAAGGACACACCCAACTTCCCTTAGTCATCAACGCGCTTGTAGACAGCGTGGGATGAGTCCTTCCTAAGAATCTTCGTTCGCGAAGTAATGCCAGAGAGAGAGAGAGAGAGACAACTGTATTAATTCTACAGTGTAAACACACCAGAGAAGGCAAGGCTTATTTTCAGTTCTGTATACTCCGCTGATAGAAAGCGCTTGTAGAAAGTGTGGGATGAGTCCTTCCTGAATCTTCATTCGCGAAGTAATGCCCGAGATACTCCGCTGATAGGATGACTTGGGAGGTAAGTCATTCAGGATGTCATCATAAATCAAAGTCACTTTGACAACCGTTAACACCCTCTTAAATATCTTAGGATAGCTATAAATCAGCTTCAGAAGAACTACTGCATAGTCCTTCATACTTGGTTTGTTGTTTTTTTTAACACTAGCTCTGATATGCCCACATCACATTACCGATCTATTTCACAGGCGTATATTTTCCAATGTACTGTACTGGAAGAAAAAAAATTGATCACACTCTTAGTTTGTTTTTTTAAAAAAAAAATTGATTCTTTAGCTGTACAGAATGCTTAATGTTGAAATTTATCCTCCCATCAGGGATTCCACACATTCAAAAGAAAGTCTCACAATCATCTGAATATACCATGGATTTTAATTTATCAGCCACACCCTTGTGCAAAAGTGATCAGGGACTAATGAAAATAGTATGATAGTAGCACAGAAATGTCTGTGCTTTGTTTCAAGAGATTTGAGCAGCTTACTTCAATTTTGTTTTACCGTGCTCTACAAACTCTTAATGTGCTAATATGTATAAGGTGCTCACTTCATGGCTATATACAAGCATGCATACCTGCCACTTAACTATTTCCAGATATCCTGCAGTTATTCATTCATCTAACTGAACAAATAGCATGTTTGAAACAGCATTTCAGAAGGTGACCATCTCCATTAGAAACTGGTATCACTTACCGGGAATGTGTGAATCACATTAGTATGTGCCATGGAGCTGCTTCTAGTTTAAAATACGCTGCAGGATAGGTCCAGATGCAGAATTGACACAGTTCACTTGCAGTGTTTTCACTAAAAACATTGTAAATGATTTCCCCAAATCTTAGATCTTTGTTTTCAAAATGTATGTTGGGACAAAAGCAAAATAATAATAATAAAATTCACGGATGTGTACTGGGACAAAAAATTCCATGCTATTTTCTACTGAATCGTGGTGTAGCAAAGTAGGGGGGACCCTGGAATTTCCCCTTAAATCAGAAAAAGCAAATATTCATCATACTCTAACCCGAACTTTTAAAAATCCTGGTGTAACGTTAGTCAATTCAAATTGACAAATTAACCAGTTACTGCTTTATTTGATTTGTCAATTAGAAAGGCAATTTAAACCCCACTTAATAATTGAATATACATCTGGAACAATTTTGTTTTATTGGGTTCTAAAGAATTGAACTGATATAAAACAAATGATCTTTGAAGAACATAAAATTGTGAACTTTTGTTCCTCATTTTAAATTGGCTGGGTCGTCTGATATTTCCTTAAATGTCTGTTAGAATTGGTGATCTGAAATTTAATTTTATTGTATAATCAATCAACTAATCAATAAAGGATAGTCAGCAAAATAATTTAATCCATTAGCCTTTGCAACATAATAATTTAAGCAATTAACTTTTCCAATAACCTGTGTAAAACTCAATATCATGCTTCCTAAAATCATAGAATTATAGCAAAATAGATTTGGAAGAGACCACTTGGGCCATCTACTCCAACTCCTTGCCATGCAGGAAAAGCACAAAGTATCCCTGACAGATGGCCATCAGCTTCTGTTGAAAAGCTTCCAAGAAGCTTCCACCACGCTCCGAGGCTTGAGAGTTCCACTGTTGAACAACTCGTATGGTCACAAAGTTCTTCCTACTATTCAGGTGAGATCTCCTTTCCTGTAATTTGAACCCATTGCTCCTAGTCCTAGTTACAAGGGCAGCAGAAAACAAGTCTGTTCCCTCTTCCTTATGACACCCTTTCATATATTTATACATGGGTATCATGTCTCCTCTCAACCTTCTCTTCTGCAGCCTAAATATCCCCAGTTCTTTAAGATACTCATCATAGGATATGGTCTCCAGAACTTTGATCATTTTAATTATTTTCTAGAAGGTTGTCATGGTGCCCTCTGGAGAAGGTCATTTGGTCATTTTATTTTTTTTAAAGGAAATAGGATCTATAGATCAAAATTATCCAGAAATTACTGTAACTCTGTTGCTATTATGGAGATATGGACGAAGGGCTCAGTCCGAAATTTGTATCTTTCTCTGTAGTAAGGTATACAGAGGTGAGTAGTAAATTTATCTCTGATAAATTTCCACTTTTCACAGAGATGGCAGAGAAGACAATGATACAATTCATGATTTGTGGTGCGAGTGATAAATAAAAATTAAGACTTAAAAGAATGGGGCATAGGATATCTCCTCATAGGAATGTTGGCCAAAATTACGTAAGAGTCTCTAGACCTCTTGTCCTGCCCTGTCTGAAATAAGTTGTATTATTTATTTATTTACTATATTTCTATACTGCCCCTCTCAGCCCGAAGACAACTCGGGGCGGTTACACCCTATCCCCCAAAAAAGAAATAACTTTTATCAGAGAAGAGGCAGTTCACAAAGTTGTAAACACTGAGGATGATTGATATATTAAATGGTTTCTGGACAATAAAAACTGTTCACAATGTACAAACATCTATATGGTGAAATTAAATCTCTTGAAGGATTTTTTCTCTTGTGTGTATTAACACATTTTTTGGTTGTTAAGACTGCTTTACATTCAACAAACTGGCCAGCACCTGGATTTTAGCTCCTTGCATGCTGTTCAGTTTGTTGTCCACTATAATTATTTGAATACCCAGTACCCTGATGCTGAAGTATAATGCTAATATACCTGCATTTTCTTTAAAAAAGGAGTAGCAGACTTGAGTAATAATGGCATTTGTGTTTGTTAGAATATTACAAGGATGACCTCTTAAAGAATGTCAAAGCAAATTATCAGAAGCCCAATTTTAAAAGCACCCTCTCTCACAGCAAAATAAATAAATAAATAAATGGATATTCTAAGGGTCTCAAAATGTGACCATAGGTATTTAATTTTACTAATTACACATATCAGCAAATTTACTATTTATGATATGTATAAATTGTTAGATTGTAACAGAGAACCTTCTGAGAGTCTGCTGGCCTTGGAGATGGAAAGATGTTGACAGTAGTTGTATAGCATGGATCAATTAAGACAATGATACCTTAATAACAGAATGTCACGCTACATTTGCATCCCAGTGTTGGAGAAAGATGGGAAATTAAAAACAAAAACCAAAAATATGAGAGCACTGTCTGATGGGTGAAATAGTACAATGGACCCTTGGTATCTGCTGTAGTCTGGTTCCAGGTCTCCTTGAATACAAAAATCTGTCGATATTCAAGTCCCATTACATACAATAGTGCAATCAAATTGTGTCTTTTATATGGAATGGCAAAATCAAAGTTTACTTTTGTGGGTTTTTTTTCAGGGGAAGAAAGAGAAGTTATGGATGGCTGGATCTTGAATACAATATCTATGAATATAGAGGGCCAGCTGTACTGCAGTTATTCCCATACGGTGGTAAATTGGTGCATAGTTTATATAGCAGTAGCTTCTTGGGTAAAAGGTTTGCAATATGAAAGAAAGTTAAGCTACAGGCCAAAACAGTGCTCATGCTGAGAAAAAGGCAAAACATGTTTAGATGCAAGTCAAACAAAACAATCAGAAATAGATTTCCTAGGAAAAAAAATATTTACATCTCTTGCAAGGCTCTGTGAAAGTTTTAAAAACGCATAGCATAGGCACTAAATTAAAAATCTGATTTTAAAATCTAGTTATCAATTTTACAAGCACAGACAGTTTTATTTTAATAGCACATTTGATGACGCATCTATGTGTGTTTATGAAATAAGTGTGAAATTTGTGATTGTTTTTGAAGATGGTTATGGTTTCAAAAGCCACTGATGTCTCACTGTAAACAAGCTGAAACAGCTCAACCACTGCCAAAGGATCACATGTGAAAAGTCAAAAAGAATCCTACATACTCAGACACGTTAAATAAAGAAGAACAAGGAATATAGAACATGCTGACAAACTAAATTTCATTCTCAACCCTGTTCCTTACAAGTCAAACCCTGGCAAGTAATCCTTATTTATATATTACAAATAGACTCAAGAGAGAAATCTGCATCCATTCACAGTAAGGCTTTCAAGATATATGAAGGTTTATAGCATTTGTATTTTAAGGATTTAGGGCAAGTACATGTTCTTCTGCTAAATAAAAAGTTAGTACTTAAAAGGTTCAAAAATATATCAAGTGATTTTTTTTACATAAATAAATTATATTGATTTTGGATTCAACAGCTGAAAAAACCTTTCTGCTTCCACTGGAGGCAAAACTGAACAAAATGTTAGTTAACAGAGATAGCAGCATTTCTAAGAAATCTGTCAATAGTAAGACAGTATCTGTGCTACAAGGTGGTATTAAACAGGGCATATGACATCCATTTATATATATTTTGAAATAGCATAATCAATTGTATAAATGGTTGAAAATGATGTGTAACCAAACATGAGACTTCATTGCAACATAGAGACTCACTCTATGAGTAACAGACTTCTTTGAGATGCTAATTTTAACATGTACATACTTTATAATCCCAAATGTATAAAAGACAATGAAAAACGCATCATAAATAAATAATGCAAACTGAAATAGTTATGTCAAAATATTTGGACCATTTGATAAATTAGCAAAAACTGTAACAGAAAAAAAGTAAAAAATACAGTAAATTGTGACACACCAAATGTGAAACTGAATAATAGCATACACTCCCACAACCTTCTAATGGTCTGCCATTTAAACATCACACCACAAAGTGTTTTTTTTTCAAGTCTCGAACCATGAGCTGTAAATTAGTACTAGCCCAAGTAAATGAAAAAATAAAATAAGGAGTGGGAATAAAGAGGACTATATCAGAATTGCTTGTGGAGAGTGTTTAAACACACTGGGCTTTGGAAACCTTTGTATGTTGTTTTAAAAAATCCACTTAAAACATTTACACAAATGTATATGTAGAGTTGTTGGGAAATAACATTTAAGAAGAAT
Organism: Anolis apletophallus; assembly: GCA_030556195.1. Lineage (NCBI taxonomy): Eukaryota > Metazoa > Chordata > Lepidosauria > Squamata > Anolidae > Anolis > Anolis apletophallus. Next base: position 48,854,408 of record JARBWK010000005.1, read on the forward strand.
AGAAACAAAGAGGGGAAAATGTTTTCACAGTCTAATACTAGAAATGGATGATAAACTCAAGCATTGACTCAGTCAACACTCCTTGCCAAAGGCCACCTAAAATGAAAAAGCCCATCCTACAGCTTTTAAAATCCTGTTTTAGAAAAACATTTCTCAGAGAAGAACAAGATTTGTAAAATTCAGATCTATTTCCCACGTAATAAAATTAGAATCCATTATTTGTTCTTCACAAGAAAAATGTCTTTGTGAAAAAGCAATGATAACATGATAAAAAAAGTAATTGGTAGTCTGAAACTGTCCCCTCCACCCGTCCCCAAAATCCTGTCCCCCAAATCATGCAAGATGTGCGTCAGTATTTCAGCCGGAGCTAAAAATCAAAGGAGGACAACTGAAATGTACCTTCAACAAAAAAAGTCAAAATTTGGTTTTAGAAATATAAAAGTTCAGTTAATCTTTTCACTTACAGCAGTTTGTTTCCAAATCTTTGTAGTGTGAACAGGAGAAAATTATATATCTACTATTAATGCCTTTTTTTTTAAAAAAAAGAAATGAATATATGCATTTTCAATCCTTAGTTATATACTTTTGTCTATACTACTATTCTAGTACCCATGATAAAATAGGGAAATACTTTAAATCAAAAAATACACATTAGCACTTACTATAACTGTGCTTTTTACCCCAAAATACAAGTTTCTTTTGAATTCAGTGTCATAGTAAAAACATCTATCCTTTTCTGTGTTCTTCTGTGTTTCCATCATAACAGAAGCACTTTTCCAAATTTTCCCCTCTCCAAACAAACAAGCAGTTTGGGGATGACCAAATACTTAATATACTACTGTTTGGGTGAAGGAAGGGATAAACAGCTGGACAAATGAACAAGAATTCTGCACCTCTCCTACTAATTATAGAACACTGCTTATCTCTATGGCAAGACCCTGCAACTATTAACATGCCACCATAGTTTTCTTACTGGAAATTAGGTAGATTATATTACCTATAGAAACACAGGTTTTATGAAGGTCATGTGGGATAGAGGGCAATAACATAGATTTATGGGATGAGAATTTACAAGCCACAACATTATTTTGTTTTCAGAAAGAAAAAGTTCTAATTGATATCTTTAACTTCTTTTGACTCCTCTTCCTCCTCCTCCTCTGCTGGTATGTTACTTTCCTTCTCTGCTGACACATATGTTTGTTCTCTACAGTTTTGATTGTTTGCATGTTCCTTGTCAGACAGTGAAAGAGTTTCTGGTTCTGGATTTGCTAATTCCGCTTTAGTTTTCTTTCTCTTTCGTTTCTGGTTTTCTACATTTGTTGCTTCCGAGTGTCTGGCTTGCTGAAGGCCTGGCAATGCCATACCAATACCAGGAGAAAGAAACATTGAGGGATAGAGCAGTCCAGATGACATTCCTGGAATAAGAAATGGGTTAAAAGCTACAGGACTACTGGTAGTTATTGCAGGTTCTGATTGATCAGAAAATGAACTAGGACTTGACTTATCTTCAGAAATAGTTTCTGGTTTTGCACCTTGGCCACTTTGTTTGTCTTCAGCATCTTTGTCTGCATGTGATGTACCACCTTTAGCTGTGCTTGCTAATGAATTTGAAGCAGATGACGTACAAGTTGTTGTCATTGATGGATTGAGAAGTCCTCCAACACCAAACATTTGTGGTACAGCAGTCATTCCTGGCAGCATCATTGGCAACATACTCAGAGTGCTTTTGACATCCTCACCAGCTGGCACAGCAGCAAATCCAGCTGGAAACCCAACTAGCCCAGCTAAAGGAATGCCTTGCATGTTCCTCATATTCTGAAGCCCTACTAAATCCATTCCAGCAATAAGTCCATTCATGAATAATGGTCCTATTCCAGAAGATGCGTCTGCTATTATCCCAGGAGCTTTAAACACCTCACTTCTTGGCCTTCTTCCTCTCCGCCGTGGCCCAGCATCCCGGAGTACAGGCTCAGTGAGAATACGATTAAACTTGCTTTCTGGTAAAAACCCCTGAAAAACAAAAACTCAAAATGTTATTACCCTATTAAGAGAGTTCAGCCATATGTCAAATCTGTAGACCGATTTTTCACATCTTAATCTGCTACTAAAAATCAAGATAAATGTGGATTGTCCCCAGTTCAAGTTCAATTTACCAAATATGCTTAACAAATGAACACTGAAATCATAGTAAGTACATCCACTGAGAAGTACTTCCCATTGTGTTCAGTGGAGCTTCCTCACAGGCATAGAACTGCTTAACACATTTTCTATTGAGAAAGTGCCAATGAACACAACAACAACAACAACAACAACAACTTTATTCTTATATCCCGCCACCATCTCCCTGAAGGGACTCAGGGCAGCTTACAAATGGCACAAAGTGCCTAAAACAAACATAAAAGTGAACACAATATAAAATACAATAAAACAAAACACATGCACATATAAAAACATAAACTCAGACTCGATCAAGCTGCAATCCTCTAACCTTGGGAGTAAATTACTGGCAGTAAGACTTTATTCTGAACAAACATGCATGTGATAGTGGTTTGATTGTTGGATTAAGATCCTGGAAGATAAGGGTTCGAATCCCTGCTGTGACATGAAACCCACCGGATGACCTAGGACAAGTCACCCTCTCTCAGCCTCAGAGGAAGGCAATGGCAAATCTCTCTGAACAAATCTTGCCAAGACAACCCCATGACAGGGCTGCCTCGGGGTTGCCGTAAGTCAGAAACATCTAGACGGCACACAATGATAGCAACAACAGCTTGAAAATAATACCAATTACCCAATTTGAAAGGATTGAAACATATTCATTCTGAGATTTCTTATCCTGACAAATGTCAGAGGTTAGTGAGGAAATAAGCATTAGGGTTTGTTCTTAATAATACTTTGTATGATCCACAGAACTGAAATCTGATTGTAAATTGCGATTTGATTTGATGGCATTGTGGTTTATACGAAATAATTAGTCCTACAGTTGTGTATGCTAGTTTTGCCACCTGTTCAAAAAACCCATCTGGGAAAGGAATATAAAAAGCATATGAGTAAAAAGGGGGAATAGTATGATGGTAAAAAGGATTTCTCTAAAAACTTACTGAAAGCTTAACAATATCAGACCAATCTGCTGCAACTGCATACTCCATATTTGCCTCAAGCCACCTCGGCAGTTCCTTCAGTGCTGGTGCCATAGCTCCTCCTAACTGTAAAATAAAAATTAAGAATCATGTTAGTTGCAGAAGATAATTCACACAGCATCTTAAACTTTCTCTCTTTCTTGTTCATTATTTGTCAATATTGGATTGGTTATGGCTCTCTTTCTCTTCTGGATCATATATTTATGAAAAAGTGAGGTTTGAGTGCAACATGATTTTTATTTTGTATTTTATAAAACAGACTGAGAAAGCTATGTGGATATGACAGCACATTCTTCAGAACAGCTGGCTTGAACCTTTCACTATAATAAGATTTGCTTGGAAGGAAAGAAATTTATGCTCAAGTAATTCCAGTGATGCTCTTTACACATGTGCAGATTACACAGAGAGGAAGGCAGCACAGGAGGACTTAATGGTGGAAAGCATGACAAACGTTGGTTCTCTAAAAGAAAATGAGCTCATGCAGACCCACACACAAACAAATGTATGTTTATTTGATTTTTCAGAACTAACAACATGCCAAATCATTTCAAAGGCAAGTAGAGTAAATGCTTCTGCTTACCCGCCGTCCTGTACCCTTATGGACCACAGGGACTCGTTCTTCTCCTGTGAGAGAATGAATGTCCAATTTACTAGGGTCCTTACAGCGCTGCCTTCTTTGTTTAGGCTTTTCTGAAAAATTCTGAAGACAGTAAGAGTGAAATGTAAGTGGGAGTTACTTCCAAACAGACATTTGTAAAACTGGTATAAATGATTTGTACTTACGGTGCCAAAACCAGGGATTTCAAGGGTATAATCAGACTGTTGTCTCAGCCAGTCCAGAAGACTCTTGTTTGGAACAATCTTCTCTTCCTCAACATTAGTGGATGGAGCTGTTTGTTGACTTGAGGTAGTAATAGCTGGCTCATCACGATTAGGGTTACTTGGTACAGTTGACGTTTGATCTTCCTGAATTGTGTGAGGGAAATAAATTGGGGTGGTGGTGGTGGTTATGAATTGTAGGAAGAATACTACATCTTTCAAACAGGATCACTAGTACTAGATCAAAAATTCTAGCCACATGCTTGATGGGCAATATGAAGTCCCAATCACATTGTTTTGGGTACCTCTTTTAATCAAAAATATTAGAAACACAATGTATCAGTTGATACCAACTTCTCAGGATATCCCTTGAGTTGAAAATAGGCACTCCATACAAAGTAAAAGAAAACACCCATGACATTTTGCACAGCTGTAGAGAAATCTAGAGCATCCTATCACTTCATGGAAGGTATGTATGAATCAGAAATCATGCTTCACAGACATTGTTATCCAGTGGTTCTCAATCTTTGTCCTCCAGGTGTTTTGGACTTTAACTCCCAGAAATCCTAGCCAGCATACCAGCTGTTAGGAATACTGTTACATGCAAAACACTGAACAACATTATAGAACAGTGGTTCTCAACCTGTGGGTGCCCAGGTGTTTTAACCTACAACTCCCAGAAATCCCAGCCACTTTACCAGCTGTTAGGATTTCTGAGGATTGAAGGCCAAAATATCGGGACCCGCAGGTTGAGAACCACTTTTCTCATTGAACAGTAGAATCTGATTCTAGAGCATCATATTGCTCTAGTGGAGCATCATCTTGCTCATCTGGGGATGTATCACTATCAGAGTAGCTTAAAGCCTGGCGGGGCCAGTTACTTCTAACTTTTAGATGGTTGGTGATAGCAAATGCAGGCAGCAATTCACTACCTGGCCCTTTTGGAGCTCACATACAACACCACCACCACCAACAGCAACATTATTTATATCCTGCCACCACCTCCCAAAAGAGACTCGGGGTGGCTTACAAAAGCACACAATAGTGCAACAAAATACACAAGTACAGTAAAATACATTTAACAGTGTCAATTTATGTAAACAAAACAAAATAAAAACAGCATATAAACCCCTTCTAGTTTAAATAAAATAATAAAACACAGCAATAGCTATGAATTAAAATACAGTTGTATCAATGTCAGTCACTTAAAGCAGTCTTTCTCAACCAGTGTGCCGTGGCACACTAGTGTGCCATGACGGACCTCCTGCTGTGCCGTGAGAAAAGCTCTCTGCCCCCCTCCCTCCCCCCCTTCCTGCCGAACTCCTGCTGCTTGGGGGAGGAGGAGGAAGGGCCGGGCAGTGGCGAAGAAAAAGAAAAAGGGACCGGGGCGCCGTCTCCTTCGGCCGTTTCCCCAGCCAGCCTCCAATCTGCCATGACTCCCGCCATGACTTTCGCCCCTCGCTTGCTGAAGCCGCGTGGAGGAGCCCTGCCCACTGAAGCCCGTTCACCGCTCATGCTCCTCCTCTGTAGGAGAGCTGAAGCTGGGGGGAGGGGGAGGGGCATGGCGCGGCCTGTAGGTGAGCTGAAGCTGGGGGGGGGGGGGGGGGGGGCATGGCACGGCCTGTAGGTGAGCTGAAGCTGGGGGGAGGGGGAGGGGCATGGCGCGGCCTGTAGGTGAGCTGAAGCTGGGGGGGGCATGGGGGGCATGGCGGTGAGCCTGGGGGAGGGGCATGAAGCTGGGGCTGAGCTGGGGGGGGAGGAGGGGCATGGCGCGGCCTGTAGGTGAGCTGGAGCTGGGGGGAGGGGGAGGGGCATGGCACGGCCTGGCTCTGTCCCCTCCCCCGGCTTCGGCACTCTCAGCAGCTGCTCCAGCCTTGAGGGGGCAGTCCCAAGCCAGCATTGTGCTGGCTCTGCCACTGCTGGCTTGGCATTGCCCCCTCAAGGCTGGAGCAGCTGCTGGGAGAGGTGAGGCTGTCGGGGGGGGGCGGGGCATGGCGCAGCCTGGCTCCGCCCCTCCCGGCTTCGCACACCCCAGCAGCTGCTCCCAGCAGGCCACCAACCCCCAACCGTTCTTTACTGTGTCAGAGTGTCATTTTGGGTCATTTTGGTTGGTGGTGTGCCCCCGGATTTTTTTAATGTTAAAAGTGTGCCGCGGCTCAAAAAAGGTTGGGAAACACTGACTTAAAGTACAGGAGTCAAGCAGTTCACTTGGTTCTCAAGTATTAACTGATGTTTTAATATTTGAAGGCCTGCTTGAAAACATTTTCTGAAAACATTGGAGTGTGGGGGATAGCCTAATTTTTCTGGAGAAGGCGTTCCAAAACCCCAAGAAGGCATTCTCCCTCGTCCCCACTAACCACGCTTGAGACAGAGGTGGGACCGAGAGGAGGGCCTCCCTAGCAGACCTTAGAGCTCGTGCTGGTTCATAGGGGGAGATGCAGACTTGAAGATAGGTTGGACCTGTACAGTGTAGGGCTTTGTAGGTAATCACCTGCACTTTGAGTTGGGACTGGAAACTTGTTGGCAGTATGACAAAATAACGCCATCCCACACTCACTGTATGTAGCAAAGGAGACTCCTGCATTGGATAATCCCCTGCTACACCCAGGCTAAGCAAGAGGCATGGATAGCAAATGAAGTCATAGATGACAGAACTTGTAGGGTAAAATCTGTTAGTGTTAGTTCTGCATTCTATTTTAATGTTTGGGTGTTGAGTTTGTTTCTTTGTTGTAACTTTTTATTGTAATGGATCACTGCTAACTAATTACTGACAGTCTACTTAGAAATGCTTACTAAGATGAATTATATTTTAAATAAAATGCAACGTGTGAAAAGCTGATGTTATTATATGTTTCAATGTTTTCCAAATGTCCCTGCCAACCCCAGCCATTTAAAATGTGGCAATAAGAAACCTGAAATAAGCCCAGACATTTTGACATACTAACAGGCAAGCGAGAGAGTGGAAGGAGCAATTATTATATTATTTATTTATTTATTTATTTATTGGGATTTTTGCACCGCCGACTCCCAGGGGCTCGCGGCGGCTCACAAAAGCCAATGGCACAGCGCCAGAGGGTTAAAAACATAAAGCACATAAAAACACAATTAAAACAATGCAATACAGCTAAAACAATAGAGCAGCAGCAGATACAGCAGATAAGTTTATTACTCACCGACAACCCTGTCTGGGGGCTTCTGTCTTTCAAAAAGATGAGGTCTATCCCTTCCACATTTTTTCTCCTACCACGCCTTCTCCTCAAGGCAGCATCATCTCTCCGTAAACTCCCATTGACAATTTGTCCTGTAACAGGATGAATTAACCCTGCCTGAAGGATACCAGATAAATCCATGCCAAGGGAGCCTTGCAGGGCACTCACTGTCGCTAACTTAGGTATATTTGTGCTCAGGGAAAAGGGAGAGTTACTTGCTGGGGATCCATCAGATACTCTTGAGAGGTCCACTGCTGCATCCCTCCAGCCATTCAACACAATTGAAGGATGGGGATGGGATGCAACCAATTGTTCAAGGCTCTGTGGCTTGGCATCTCTCTCCATTTCAAATTCGTATGGTTGCTGATTTTTGGGCTCATCTTTAACAAAGGTGGGAGCCAGGAAACCATCCTGTGTTTAAAAACAAGATCAGAAATGTGGTTATGATAACCTGTTTGTGACTTCCAATATTCTCATAAGGCTTCTGAATCCAGGAATACTCTGTGTTACTAAGAGCTAAGTTTTTTTAAAAACATTTGGTCCAGCACAGTTTCTATTTATCTACTGAAGATGACTGACATCCTGCATTGTCATTATTGATTAATAACACAGAACTATGGAACCATAACTTCAGATAAGATTCCTGCTATAGATTGAACAAGCTACAAATTCATGGTTGTAGCAATATTGCCACAATGATACGCCCCAGAATGCACCTTAAAACCAAGGACATCATTCCAAGCAATGGAAGTAGTTGTCTGAATGAATGGGGTGCCTCACAGCGATGGAGCTAGTCCTCTGCCATCCCCAAGAGACAGTGCAATGACCATAAGCTTCTGTTGAAACCAACAGGGTTCAAGGTCTCATCACACTGCAGCTCAAGGGCAGGAAGGACCATGTGGTCCTAAAATGCTCCACTCATCCTCCATTACTCAAAGGAGCTCCCTCAAGTTTAAGGTAGGTTCCAGGGGTCAATTCCTTAGGTCATTCATAACTGTGTAATCTCAGCCACTATCAAAAGGACTTGAAAAAAGCAATAACCTGTGCCACAGCAATAATTTCCCATTCTTATAGCACTAGTTAAACCTGCATCTTACCCAATTTCTCAAAAAAATATTATTTTTACTAGCAGACATTATTTTTACTAGCAGACATGCTAAAATCAGTGTTACTATTAACAGCTTCCTACAGCAGGGAAAATGTATATCCAAGCTCACCTTTGGGGCCTGTGTAGTTGTCATTCCATTACTGAAGCAGGGTTCAGGAGTCTCAGGTTCAGTGTAGCTGCTCCTATTGCCAGTATTGGTGGTTAAAGCAGGAGTAGGCATCATGCTTTGTACTTCATATGGTTGACTAGAACAAGGCCACTTGCCCTTTAAGATGGCATGACATATGTTCTCTATTCTGTTAATGATCACTCGATCCTACAAAATAATCAGATATGTGTCACCTGGCTGCTTATGTTGGCAGTCCCTCACATTATAATTCTTTGGGGAATGGGAATTAAAGCTTACATGCTGATTTAATATCAGGACTTCTCCTGTTGGTGGTACAAAAACAACCTGGCAATTTACTATTCTGTCACGTCCCTTCTACATGGCCATATAATCCAGATTATCAAATCATATAATTCACATTATCTGTTATGAACTAGATTATATGAGTCTACACTGCCATATAATTCAGTTCAAAGCAGATAATCTGGATTTTATATAGCATCCTAGAAGGGGCTTCAGTCTTGCTCAGGATAGCTGGCTTCATAGATAACTGGCCTCAGCCTTGTACATATCAGGTAGAGAAACTTGGTAAGCTAAGCGTAGAGGATTCTTGTCATATCATTTTTGATAGCTCGTAACCAAGAAAATATTTATGTATGTATTTATTTACAGTATATTCCGCCTTTCTCATCCCAAAAGAACACATTTATGGCAAACATTCAATGCTGTTATACACTGACAGGATAGGCACAGTACATAGAGGTATCTAGGCTTTTCCCATCTTCAACATCTTGGAGGTTGTGTCTTGGAGGTCGTGCTCGATTCCAGCTTGGGGGGGAGGGGGGAGATGCTGTTGCTCCATCCACCTTGCCGAAGAGCCCTTGTTCACATACTTGCTCCTTTTGATCAAATCACCAGCAATTCTCTGGAATTTCCTTATGGTGCCATTAAAATATCTCTCCGCGTTAAGCGGTACCTATTTATCTACTCACATCTCTTTTTGATGTGCTAGGTAGGCAATGTACTGGGCTGAAGGTCGGGTGCTCACCCCTGACCCAGGCTTCGAACTGCCAACCTTTTTTTTTTAATTAAATTTTTATTGAAAATTTTGGATACATACAAATGAGAAAAAAACAAAAAGAAGGGGGATGATTTTGGGGTAGGGCGGGATGAGGGTATAGGGAGGAAAGGGGGTGGGCAGGGGTAAGGGTTAGAGGCGGTGGGGGAGGCTGTTTGGTCCAGGATCTGGGAAGGATAGTAATGGGTAAGGATGATGGAAAAAGATAGAGATAGGGGTAACTTGTTTTCTTCTAAGTTCCTTGTTCATGGGTGCATCTTGTTTTTCTCGTACAGTCTCTCTCCTTGTTAAGCTGGACATTTGTTTTTTACAAGTCGTCTTTTTAGGCTCTTACTCCTTCTTTTTCCAGAGACGGGTCTTCATAACCCTCTTGGTATAAAAGCAATCTGTTGTTGTTAGTTTTTGTCCTTTTAAAAACTCTTTTCCCTTAGCCTTCAAAATCTTTCCAGTGTTGGGTGTCCATTGTCCGTTCTTTGTCTCTTAGTGTAGCTGGATCTGTACCTTTTCGTTTCCCTCGGCTTCCTTTCTAGCCGTTCTCTTTAGGGGATTCGAAGCCTTTTATATCCATCCCCAGGATGCCACATCTCGTAGGTCTAAAATACGCCTCGAGCGAGAAGGGGCAATTTTTCTTTAGGTTTTTCTTTCTTTCCCGCCGGGCCGCTCTTGTCCAGCCTCTCCTTTCACTGGGCCGCGTCCCAATCCCCCTGCTCTCGTTCTTATCTGCTTCCAGAATGGGGCTTTTGGGTGTTGCAGCGGCCTCTCGGCCCTTCCCCTCTTCTCCTCCTTGGGTGGCTGGGGTTCCAGGACCCCTCGGAGCCATTCCTGCAGCCTCTCGCGAGGCTACCTCACTATTTTTGTAGTGAGGTCCTCCCTCTCCTGATATCTCCTGTGGCCTTATACTCTCCTTCCCTCTCTTCTCTCCGCCCTCATGCACTGCCGCGCCCTCCCCCTTGACCTGGGGTGCGTCCCCTCCATCGTCATTGAAGGTCAGCAGCTCTGGCACTGCGGGGAACGCCTCCTCAGTCGGCTCCGCTCCTGCTTGTTGGGAGTGCTCCCGGGCCGCACCCACCTGCGTTTCTTGCCGAGACAGTATGGAGTCCATCTTCCGTAGGAATCCATCCTGAGCTTCCCCTCTTTTTCGAAGTTCTGCAAGGATGTCCCCCAAAGTCACTCCTTCCTCCTCCGGTCCCCCCTCTAGCATCATCCTCCGCTCTTTTGCTCTTGGGGTATTTATTTACTTATTTTTTATTATTATTATTCTTATTTATTTATTTTTTGGTCTTTTAATCTGCCCCCTAGGCTTGGACTGCCCTAAGGGAGGTCTCTGGCTGCCGCTGTGTGAGGCTACCCCTGGTGCGAGTCCACCACCGGGTCCGCCCTTTGTGTCTCTTCGTCTGAGATCTGTATCCCCACTTCCCCTCTGGGTCTTCGGGTTCGTTATGGCTTCTCCTTCGTCTGTCAAGTTGGTCCGGGTGGCACACAATGTTTACTGCATGCTCTCTTTCTGGTCGTTGGCTGTCACTCTGGGTCCTTCCCTTCCTTCCCCTCCTCGTCGTTGTTCCCGTCACTGCCCCTCCCTCCGCTCTGGTCCTTCTTGTTGTCTCCTTGCTGTCTCCTTCCCTCGCCGCTATCCCCCTCCGCTCGTTCCCCTCTTGTCCTGGTCAGTAGATGGCCCGATCCTCCCTTTTGGAGGCGCCGCGCTACCGCGTTGTTTCGCACTGGATTGGGGTGAAATTCGCCTCCCTGCGGTCCTCTTCCGGTTTTTGTGTTCGGCCCCTAAAGGTCTCCGTCACCCTTCCGGTTTACTTCCTGCCTCTTCTCCCCCTTGGTGTCCACTCCCCAATAGAGTCCGGATATCTTGTTGCCTTCACTTCTGGGCTTTTTCCCGCCTTCCCCGGTGGCTGGGTGGGGATTCCCGCCTAAACATGGAGGTCTTCTTCTTCAAAGAGGCTTCCTCCCGTTCCTCCTAGGTTGTTGTTTGGTCTGCCATTTTGACGCCTGGTGATGTTACTATTATTTTCCCCCCCGTCGGCTCTTATTGTCCCTAATTTTGGTGCCGGTGGAAAGGGGAGAAGGGGGGTCGCGTTCGCCACCCTTCTCGTGGCTTCTCCCTGTCCGTTTTTGTGTGGTGGGGCCTCTAAATTTGGGGCTTCTTGGGAGGAGGGGGGGTTCCCGCCCGTTGTTTGGCTTATCTTCTGTCCCCCCTGGCCCGGGTCTCCTCGTAACTCACTTTGCGTTCCTTCGTTCTGTGTTTCCCCTTCCCCGCGTTGTTGGTTTGGGCCGGGCTGGCAGTAATTGCAGGCGTGAGCCTGCTTCCCTCACACCGATCTGCTCGCCAGGCTGGGAGGCCACCGGGCTCTCTCCGTCTCCCCCTCTTGAGGAGGGGGCGACTTATAGAGCCAGCGATGGGGTCCCCTGGCTTCGCTGCCTCTTGGCTGATCGGCTCAGCCTGAGGTGGGGGCGCGATTCGCCCTCCGATCAGTGGTTTTGGTTGATGTCTTGAGGAGCTCTCAAGACACCCGTCCTGCCGCCATCTTTGCCCCACAGGTCCCCCGAACTGCCAACCTTTTGATTGGCAAGATTTATTGCAGCTGGTGGTTAACCTGCTGTGCTAAAGTCTGGCCCTGATATATGGACTGATATAGATATTTCTACTGTCTTTTTATTTTATTTATTTATTTATTAATTAAAAACTCTTCAGGGATATGAATGGGCATACAGACATAATCAAAGGAAGAAGCTTAAAGATAAACCTGTGCAATGCATACTGCTATCACAAAATGCTTGCTCCTTTGTCTCCATAATAAGATGTTATTAGATCCCCTCTATAATTTTTCCAACAATGACTGATAAGTAGAGGAGTCTGGGATGCCACACTGTTCAGAAGGAAATGCCCAGACTTTTTTGTAACACATGGAGCTAACCTCCCTGGCATCACACATACATATTGAAGACACAATATACTTAAGTAGATTAACACCCTGTCTAAGAAAATATGAGAACAGAATGGATAAACAAACAAATATTAAGTTTAGGAATGCTCTCTAGAGCTGCTTTTAAAATGTTACTAGGTAAATATTTCTTTTAGAAACTAACACCTGATTTCTAATTCTCACATTATATTTTCAAAGGAACCCAGAGACCTGCCAGGATGCACCTGTGTCTTCGGGAGAAAACATACATATCATGACAACTGCAATTCCTACTGTGCATCATCCAAACACCCTTATTCATGCATACTTAAGCTACCAAGCCACCTTAGGCCACTCTGAGAAAGAGTAGAGTGTCTTTTCCTGCAAAAGCTGGGCTATGGTGGGTGCCCGGACATCTTGTACTTCATCGATCTCTCCAGGTGCAACACATATGGAGCTTTTACTTTCATCTTCTGAAAATTTCTCAAGGCAATCTAGAGAGAGTGGAAAACAATGTATTAGTTAAAGCTCCGAATCACTCTTCCTTTTATCCTGTTCTGTGGCATCAAGGACTCTAGAGTGTATAGGAGCTTAAAATGAGAATCTTGACTGCCTGGGATCCTTCAGCAGTTCCTATATTCCCAGAAGGACATGTTACTACTTCTAATGGCAAATAGGCATGAATTATTGTGTGGAGTACTCATGACAGAACTTTGCAATGGGATACTTGCGGACTTCCGGTCTGGACATGGAGGCGAGCACTGCAGCCTAGGAGAGACGCTCCTCGTGCTGAGACTCGGGCTGGGGTTGGAGATCTCACTCCGCCGCTGCTTGGATTTCAAAAGAAGCAGGAAGGTCCAGGGACCAAGGAAGACTCCCTGTCTGGTCAAAGTGGGGCCCCCTCAAGGGACCCGACGAGATCAGGGAATCAGGGAGCAGAAGAGGCCCCGAGGAACCCCAGCAGAGTCATCCCGGCATTAAGCCGAGGAACTAGCTCGCCCCGACAGACACTCTGCCACACACACATCTCTGAAGAGGGGGACAGCAGGAAAGAAAGAAGCTTGCAAGGACTCGACTGCGAAACTGCTTGGGAAAAAAAAGGGGGAGAGCGAAGAAAGAGACCGAGTGAGAACCAAAGCAAGGTTGGAAAAAGGGATAAAACAAGGAAAAGGAAAGCCCCCCCAGAAAACCCACAGCAAGCCCCCCAGCCTCAGGAAGGATTGGAGGATTGGAGGAAAGGAAGCCAGAAGAGAAAGAAGCTTACCCACGATTGGAAGATATATGCAACGAGGAGAGGACCCAAGGGGAAAGATGGCGGAAAGGATCAGATAAGCCGTTCTTTTTAAGGTAAACAAAGCCAATCCGAGGAAGACGGAAGGGGTGGTAGCCTGAAGCTCCCAGAAAGTAGCGGGCGAGAAACAGGAACAGGAAGTCAAGCGCTACCAAGAGGGGAAGACCAAAGGGACGGACCAGATCGGAAGAGGCTTTTACAGGTCGATAGAAGAAAGCGGTGCAAAAGGAAGGGAACGGTGCAAAGAAATAAGAGCATCTCAGAGCAACTGAGCAACCGCCTGGTAAAGGAGGGGAAAAATAATAAATAAAGCGGGCGGATTAGACGAAACGACAACGAGCGGCCGCACCGAAGAAGGAGGTTCCGGAGCGGGCAGAGAGTGGCGAAAGGTAAAGCGTCCGGGGGAGTGGGAGAAAGAAAGAAGACAAGGCGCCCAGTAAAAGCAGTGGAGGAACCAGGTGGAGAGATCTTGGAAGGAAAAGGCACAGAGAGGAAGTAGCAGGGGATAGTGAAAGGTGTGAAGATCCCAAACCTAGGCCGTGCAAGGCATAAAGCAGAGAGAAGCAAGGGTCAGATAAATGACAAACATGTCCACGAGAGCCAGAGGGAGGGACAACAGAGGGGAAAATAGAGTGGAGATACCCAGGAGACCCTCGGGGGCAGGAGAGGTAGGCTGGAGAGAGATTCTTTCGGAAATACAAGAAATAAGAGCTGCGATCCGCGATGGAGATGAGGAAAGGAGGAAAATGAGAGAAGAACAGAGAAGCGAGCTAAAAGAGATGAAGAGCGAGCTGAAGGGAGAATTAAGGGATATGAAGAAGGGGATGCAGGAAACAAATAAAAAGATGATGGAATTGCATGGTCAAATTAGAGATCTTAAAGGAGAGAACGAGGAGCTGAGGCTCAAGCAAAAAGGAAATCTGGAAAAAATTAAGGATCTAGAAATAAAGACACAGGACTTGGAATACAAATTGACATCAACAGAAATACACCAGAAGGAATTTCAATTAAGATACAGAGGGGTGGAGGAGGAGCGAGATGAGCAATTGATGGAGGTCATTCTCTCAATAACAGCCAAGATTTTGGATACTACAGAAGAATCCCTCTCAGAAAAAGTGGACAGGGTTTTTAGGGTCTCATCGAATTACACAAAGAAGAACAACCTACCCCGCGATGTGGTGGCGAATTTTACACTCAAAAGGACAAGAGATGACATTCTAAGATGGAGCTCAAGGAAACCAGTCCTGTTCAAGGGCAAGAAATTGAATATCCTAAAAGAAATCCCAGCGACAGTACTCCAGAAAAGAGGTGATTATTATTTCATAACGGACGTCCTGAGGAAATACAACATCAGGTATAGATGGGAAAAGAGAGAGGGAATAATGGTGTCCTATAAGGGGAGAAACTACTGGCTCATCACAGTGGCAAAGGCGAAGGAATTCCTGAGACAATTCGAAGAAGACTTCGAAACAGATCCAGAAAACCAGAGAGATCGAGACCCGAGAAAGGAACCCATGAAGAACGCACCCCAGAGATTGTATGGCGGAAAGGAAAATCTAAGCGGAACGAAAGGGAGGAGATAGGAGCAGTAGGAGGAGAAGGCACCATAGATTCGAACTGGACCAAGATTCTGAATTGGACGAGGACCCTAGAGTATCGAAAAGCCAAGAAGAGCTACTTTCTGAAGATCAATAATGGACTTAAGGTGCTTATCCTGGAACGTGAACGGGATGAACAGTGGGAATAAGAGGAGGGGAGTATTCCATAAGTTATACAAGGGGAAAGCAAATGTGATTGGGTTACAAGAAACTCACATTAAGAAGGGTGAAGAGAAGTATCTCAAAAATGACAAACTGGGGTCAGAATTCATAGCAGCCGCAGATAGCAAGAAAAAGGGGGTGGTCCTATATGTAGACCCAATCCTACAACCCGAACAAGTGTTTGTGGATAAGGAAGGGAGATATATAGGGGTGATTGTTAAACGGGGAAAAGAAAGAATTTTGTTGTGTAATGTATATGCCCCGAACGGATGTAAAGTAAGATTTTACCGTAATTTGGCAAGGGTCATGCTGGAAGTGGAATTTGAAGAATGTATAATTTTGGGGGATCTAAACGGGGTTGTTAATCCAGGACTAGACAGAAGTTCAGGTACGAAGGGAAGAAGAAAACCCAGGGGGAAATTACCGGGGAGCTTCTTTGAAATGGTGGATAGTTTTAACTTAATGGATGCATGGAGAGAACAACACCCGCGAGAGAGGGATTTTACTTTCTTTTTCGACCGCCATAGCCCATGGTCCCGCATTGATCTCTTTTTAATATCAGGAGGTCTAGCTCCCTAGTTAAAAGAACAAGAATTAATGCCAGAACGATTTCCGACCACTGCTGTATAACTCTAGAAATGAGATATAAACGCAGAGAATTTCACTGGAGGCTTCCGAACCACATAGTGGAAAATAAAGAGATTAGAGAGGAAGGGAAAAAAACCATTAAAGAGTTTTTTGAGATTAATTGTGAAAATAATACAAATACGAAGTTAATCTGGGACACCGGTAAGGCCTACATGAGGGGGTTTTTTCTTAAAAAACAGGCTATTAAGAAAAAACAAAGAGAGAAGGAGGAAAAAGAAACGAGGGAAAAATTGGAAAGAGCGGAGAAAAACTTTAAAAAGAACCCCAGATGTGGGAGAAGTAGAAGGGAGATGAACCGGTATAAAAAGCAATTAGAAGGCTTGGAACTAAAGAAAATGGAGAAGAATCTGAAATACACCAAACAGAAGTACTTCGAATCTGCTAATAAAACCGGGAAACTCCTACCTTACCAGTTGAAAGAGAAGAGGAGGAAGAATATAATAAAAAAGATTAAAGTAGGTCAGAAAGAATACTTGGGGGATGAGGAAATAAGGACTGCCATTGCCAACTATTATAAAGAATTATATAAAGCAGATAACATAGACAGAGAGGAGATTTCAAAATATTTAGGGGATGGTAAAATAAAGAAAATCTCCGAAGAGGAAAGGGAAGACCTAAACAAAAGGATAACCAGGATAACTGTTCTCTTTTTAACCTTTGAAAATCAATAAAGACTTAAAAAAAAAAGCAATGGGATACTTGCATGAGCAGAAGGATTCTGTCCTATCACAACTTTCCTGACCAAAGAAGTAAAACCAGAACAGCCTACTTCATTGACAGTACAACCCTTATACCTATGATGGTTATTATTATTACTGGTTATTATTAATTTCAGTAAGATTTTTTTTTCGTGTCAGGAGCAACTTGAGAAACTGCAAGTCGCTTCTGGTGTGAGAGAACTGGCTGTCTGCAAGGACACTGCCCAGGGGATGCCAGGATGTTTTACCATCCTGTGAGTGGCTTCTCATATGTCCTCGCATGGGAAGCTGGAGCTGACAGATGGGAGCTTACCTGGATTTCAACCGCTGACTTTTTGGTCAGCAGTCCTGTCAGCACAAGAGTTTAACCAATTGCACCATTGTGGGTATGATTATTTGGTTGGCTCTATAATGGTGGAATAATATTTTCTAATTTTAATTTTCATTAGTCAGTATTGGGAGTGGGGCCAGAGCCCGACTGTGTATGAATTATATATCTTCTCTTTTTCTTCTTTCTGTTTCTATGTTTTTGATTACATATTACTTTTAATATAAACTAAACTGTATCAAAAATCAGTAGTAATTATAAAACAGTCATGCTAATTCTTCCTTAATATACAATTCATTAAATACATTTTATAACCTACGTGACAGTTCTATTTTTACTTTGGATTGCCCTGCCATTATGAACTGTAAGTTGGCATTTAAATACACAGGAATGCTTAATAACAGAAAGCTATCCTTAGAATACTCTACCTTGATTTTGGGTGATTTCGTCTTTCTTCTCTACATCCCGATTCTCACACTCTCCTTCTCTCTTTATTTCATTCTGAGAGATAGAACCGTCCCTCTTCTCCTCAGTGTCATCTCCCCACAGGTCTTCCTCCATGCAAACAGGATTTGACTTAAGAAGTTCCATTTGAATCACTGAAGCCTTGTTTTGTGCAGGGTGTTGATAATGATGGGGGCATGTCTGGATCTTCGGCATGGCTGGGATGTGCTCCTCAAGGCTCTCACATTCAACTTGATCATCCTCTCCCACCCCAGGTTCACTATCACATTTGGATGCAGCCTGCTCACTTGAGATGGACTCAACCAATTCCTTATTCCTCTCCACCATGAACGCATCCAGGGTAGAGAAAATACAAGAAGCATGTTTCTGCACCTCTTCCACATTGCATTCAACTTTGCCACCATCTAGGGTTTTCAAGCAGCTTCTCAAATCTTGTACAGTGTCAGCTGCTGCCTCCAAATGATCATAATCTTCCTCATCTTCCTCCTCCTCTTCCTCTTCACTGTGGCTCTGACTCTGCACTGATTTCTCTTCCAGGCCCTTTTCATGCAACAGCCCCATAAATCGCTTTTCAGGATGGACTTTGATATCAAAGTTAGGAAGACTTGGGCTATATACCCCTATACTTAGGACCCTTTCAATTCCATCTCTCTCAAATGCAACTGATCCTGGACTATCATACTGACTGTCTAAGTGCTGAAGATTGTTACATGATTCCACAGGAAAGCTTTCAGGGAGCTTTGTCTCTTTGATTGAAGGCTCTTGTGGTGCATTCTGACCCTCCATCTGATCACTACCAAACTGCAAATGATCCAAATAAGGCTCTCTTGTGACCTCAGCATCACAGCTAGATAGATCTTCATCTCCATCTATTTTACTGTCAGCCATTTTGGTAGTATTGCTGCTGATGTCTGTGCAGCTGGGGCTATCACGGGCAAGGGAGCTGTGCTCACTGTTGCAGGCCTTCTCATCATACATCATGCACACCAGAGAGTCAGGCAAAGAACTCTCGTCATAGTTAAGAGAAATCATACCCTGGATTTTAATGTTTTCACAACTGCCATCCTGAGAAATATTTTCTGTCTGCAAGAGACTGTTGCCCGAGTTCATTAGCTTGATACAGCTTTCGGCTTCAGTCTCTGCAGATGCATGCTTACTTTCCATTTGATTGTATGCAGGAGAGCAATATAGTTTTGCATTTGCTTGATGGTGGCAACACAGATTTTCTGTTCCAAGGACGCCTGTTCTTTTGTGTTGTGCATAGTTTCTGTAGGCATCCAGAAATGACAACTGGGGATCATTCATGATATAATAGTCTGTGCGGTTGAGCCCATGTTTAGCGGTACCAATTAGCAGATCCCGGTCATGTTTACCGCACTCCCACCATACAGGAAGGTACAGACTCGGACGGCAAAGTTTGAGCCGTTCATGCAGCTGTGGGCACCTCAATACCTGCTCACGGACTTTACGGAGGAGCTCAATTCGGTATAATGTCCTTGCAGCTCGCTCCTCTGTGATTGGTTCCACATAGACAGCAGAGTCTACTGGACCTACAAAGACAGAAAAAGGGGAAGACTAGGTAAAAACTATAAATGGCAACAAAGAAGCAGAATGGATTGTCTAGAATGGGAGTCGATGTGTTTACAAATGGGTTGTATCAGGGCATGTAGGATTTCACTCGTTGGGTTAGTGCTGAAACATGCTGATGAAACTTTACAGATTTTTGAATGGTTCCCACTCACCATCATCTTTCCAATGTGGCAATCGACAGACGTTCCTGCACATTGCAACAAAGCTATGGAAATATTTTTCAAGGCTCTCGTCAGTTTTCTTCTCCAAGCGTGAAATAGATCGGAACTGGGCCCAGTCAAAGATTTTCTTCTCTGGATCATAAACAACTCCAAATGAGGAGACTGTTCGGTAGAAATCTGCTTGTTCTCTCCTCGTCCACCTATAGGATGCATAAGGAAGGCAAAAGTTTCTTAATATTTTAAATGTCTGCAATAATGCATTTTCTTTTTCTGTATTACAGTTCAGTTGTAATAGGCACAATGTACAAAGTCAAATGTAGTACTGAAACAGCCAGGGATAGCAATTATGAGCAACTCAGCTTTCCATGCTAAAATTACTCAAAATAAGTTTATCAGAGGCTTATTACCAGTAAGCCAATTGCTGGCCACCTCCTTTATATAGTACGAGGAAGAACACCTTCTGCCTTTTCATACAGAGTTTATCAAAAGGAATCATTATTCAAAATTCAATCCCTTCGCAAACTACAAAGGAGCAACCACTTTATTGGCAAATATACCTTGTTGTTTGTTACAAAAAGGATTTTCTTTGTTTATTTTTACACATTAAGATGTTTCAAATAATTTTAGCATGTAAAACATCTGATGCACTAAAGTCATTTTAGATGCCTCCCCCCTCCCCCACCCCTTTGTTCTTTACAAGTTTTACAGTCCGATTTGAAAGCTTTCTCTGGGGCTTTGTGGCTGGATTTTATCACTCGCTTTGTTTTATAGTCTGGCCACCTTCACAGGTCTGGCTGGTTGGAACATTCTCAGTGGCTGCCCCTATACATGGAAGGTGGCTTATAAGAGTTAAAATACACTCAAAATTAGAAGTATATAAAACCTTAAAAAGCAATTAAACCAACATAAAACCTGACACAAATTACAACGAATTAAAACAACATGAAAATAGTTTGAATGCATTTAAAACATAATAGCAAAAACAATGTACAGCACACCTGCAATAGCTAGTTAACAACCAAAAGGTGTTCCAAATTAAAAGATCTTTGCCTGCTACTGGGAAGAGTAGGATTATGTTACGTAGAATTATGCCAGCTCTTTGGTTCTCTGAGGAGTTAGCTGAGATGAAGCATGCGCAAAGGAGACTAGAGTGCCTCAGGAGGAAAACCCGTGGCGTCCCTGACTGAGCACGGGCTAGAGCCGCAGTTAAGGCCTACTCCGCAGCTTTGCGAGCAGCCAGGATGGCTTTCTCAACTGCCCACATCTCGTCTGCAACTGACAAACCATCTGAGTAGTTTCAGGTTGTCGAGGAGGCTCCTCCACCCTCTTGAGGTGGGGGAGACCTTCGAAACTCGGCAACTCAGATTACTAACTGGAGCAAATTACAGGGAGCGATCAACCCCCATTTGGCTACCGTTCATTTTCTGATCCCAATTCAAGGTGCAGGTTATCACCTACAAAGGCCTGAACGGTTTGGGACCCACCTACCTTCGTGATCGCATTTCCCCCTACGAACCTGCACGATCCCTTTGATCTTCAGGGGAGGCCTTCCTCTCACTCCCGCCTCTGTCACAAGCACGGCTTGTGGGGACAAGGTAGAGGGCCCCTCGGCTCTGGAACTCACTCCCCAGGGAGATTAGGCAAGAACACACCCTGGCAGCCTTTAGGAAAAGTCTAAAAACTTGGCTTTTCTGGTGTGCTTTTGAAGAATGAATAAATCCTATGCCAGGTCCTGTCCCAGTGTAAATTTGTTTTTCTGATGCACTTTATCTCATCCCTCAGTGGAGATTAACCTTATGGTTTATCCCACTCGAGTTACTCGCTAGACACAGCACTTTATTTATCTACCTCACCCATGGGTTTTACAATTTTTACCTTTCGTATTTGTCCCAGCTTGCCCTTGTTTTATCCTTTATTCCGTTTTACACTTTGTTTTATTATGTTATTGTCATTATTGTTATTGCATTACCATGTTATTGTTTAGCATTTTATTTGATGTTATTGTCTGTTTTGTATGTATTTTATTTTGCCTTATTGTAATTGCCTGGGCCTGGGCCCATGTTAGCGGCCCCGAGTTTCTTCAGGGAGATGGTGGCGGGGTATAAATAAAGTTATTATTTTTATATTTTAAGAGAGCATTCTCCACTTAAGGGGACCACATTTGATGTTTGTGTTGAACAAGCAGAAATCAAAAAATGAATATTGATTTGTAGTAATAATACAGGCTCTAGAAGAATGTGATAAAAAAGATATCTGACTATAAACCATCTGCTCAAAACACGTTTTCTGTGGATTTGGGCCATTTATGAAAAATGAAAAATTGTGCCAACAGTGCCCAGTATTCTTCTATGTTTGTTTATTTATTTATTGCATTTATATCCTGCCCTTCTCACCCCTAAGGGGCTCACAACACGACACAGTTCGATGCCATACATACATATATAGAATAAACCAACATATACTTTAAAACCACGTAATTAAAATATATCAATCTTAAAACAATTAATTTCAAATCACACAATCCAAAAGCATATCCCTGGAGCCATTCTGGTTGTTACCTTTTCTGCATCTCCTTATTGATGGAATCCATCTCGTTGGCTCTCCTGAACATATCCTCTTGCAGCCAATAGCCATGGTTACAAGTCCCCATCATCTCAGGCCTAGAAGGGAGCTCTTTTCGGTTGCAGCGCTGATAGACTGTGACGAGACGCCTCAGTCTAGCTGTGAGGGCAGATGATACAGGCCAGCTGGATTTGTCTGGATCCGGGCCATCCTGGGCTTCAAACATCAGCATAGTCATTAGTATTTAAAGAAATATCTGTAGACTCTTTAGACAAATGCTTTCTGGTTCACTAAATACTTCCTCCCATATAGCAGATATAGTAGTAATGAGAGATTTGAACTATTCCAATATTTGTTAAAAAAACAAGCTTTGCCAAGAGTACAACATCCAACAAATTCCTCATTTGCCTTGCAGACAATTATATTGCCCAGAAGGTGGAACAGACAACAAGGGGATCAGCTATTCTGAATCTGATCCTAGCCAATACTGAGGACCTGGTAAATGGAGTAGAAGTGGTGAGATCCTTAGGCGGGAGTGACCGTATGTTCCTGGAGTTTGTGATACAGAAAAGGGGAAACTAAGAGAAGTCAGACATGCATTCCAGACTTTAAGAGAACCGACTTCAGGAAATATAAGGAAATACTTAGTGTGATTCCATGGACAGGAATACTAAAAGAGAAATGTGTTAATGATGGAGGGGAGTTTCTTAAAAGTCAGATACTGAAGGCAGAATTGCAAGCAGTGCCAGTAAGAAGGAAAAAAATAAGAAAAGTATAAAGAAATCAGAATGGATGTCCAACGAACTTTAAGCTGAGCTAAGATTTAAAGGAGACACATAGAATCATAGAGTTGGAAGAGACCTCATGGACCATCCAGTCCAACCCCCTGTCAAGAAGCAGAAAAATCACATTCAAAGCACCCCCAGCAGATGGCCACCCAGCCCCTGTTTAAAAGCCTCCAAAGAAGGAGCCTCCACGAGACTCCGGGGCAGAGAGTTCCACCGCTGAATGGCTCTCACAGTCAGGAAGTTCTTCCGAATGTTCAGATGGAATCTCCTTTCTTGTAGTTTGAAGCCATTGTTCCATATCCTAGTCTCCAGGGCAGCAGAAAACAAGTTTGCTCCCTCCTCCCTATGACTTCCTCTCACATATTTATACATGGCTATCATGTCTCATATCAGTCTTCTCTTCTTCAGGCTAAACATGCCCAGCTCTTTAAGCCGTTCTTCATAGGGCTTGTTCTCCAGAACCTTGATCATTTTAGTCGCCCTCCTCTGGACACATTCCAGCTTGTCAACATCTCCCTTCAGTTGTGGTGCCCAAAATTGGACACAGTATTCCAGGTGTGGTCTAACCAAGGCAGAATAGAGCTTGGGCAGCATGACTTCCCTGGATCTAGACACTATATTCCTATTGATGCAGGCCAAAATCCCATTGGCTTTTTTTGCCAACACATCACATTGTTGTCTCATGTTTAACTTGTTGTCCACAAGGACTCCAAGATCTTTGTCACACGTGCTGCTCTCAAGCCATGCGCCCCCCATTCTGTATCTTTGCATTTCATTTTTTCTACCTAAGTGGAGTATCTTGCATTTTTCACTGTTGAACTTCATTTTGTTAGTTTTGGCCCATCTCTCTAATCTGTTAAGATCGTTTTGAATTCTGCTCCTGTCTTCTGGAGTATTAGCTATCCTTCCTAATTTGGTGTCATCTGCAAACTTGATGATTGCCTTTTAACCATTCATCTAAGCCATTAATAAAGATGTTAAACAGGACATACAAAAATGTGTTATTCAAACAAATAACCAACATATGTAGGGAAAAGATCTGAAAGGCTAAAGCACAAGATGGGCTCAAGCTTGCCAGAGAGATTATTAAAAGCAATAAAAGGGTTTTTTTTGTTATGTCAGCAGAAAAAAGAACAAAGAAATGGTGGAACCACTGCCAAATGGTAGTGGTGCCTCATTAACTACAAATTCCAGAACTGCATAGCATTGAGCCATGGAAGTTAAAGCTGAGACAAATTGCATTAATTCTGTTAAGACCCTTCAAAGGTATGTGAAGAAAAATCGATTAAAATATTTATAATACAAATAAACATTTGCAATCACTCTCGAAACCCTGATCTGATTCTGTAATTTTAAGTAGCAGAACATCTGAAATTATAAGCACTGATAAGATTTTTTAAAGTGGCATTTCATTAATTATCTTTTTTTGCAGGATAAGATTCTAACAATATTTTATTTTCTCTAGAAGTTAGTGTGAGCTGTTATTCTAGCCCATAACCTTATCACTCTCATGTTTCCTAAAACATCCAGATGTACAGCCTCACCTGCCACAGTGTCATCCTTCTTCTCAGCGGCTTCCCCACAAGAATCTGAGGTCTCCTATGGGAGGAAATGCATTATCAATGTGACTTACTTTATAGACACTGACTTCTTCGGAAAAAACCACAAGATACGTAAAACATATAGTCAAATACAACCTGACACATTAGCTTGTTTCTAAAGGTGTTTGAAATACTAAGGAAACCAATATACCTTTCCTTCACTATTTCTTGGCTTACAAGTTTATTATTTATTTATTTATTTATTTTGATTTATATACCACCCTTCCCAAAGAGGCTCAGGGTGGTTCACACCAGTGAACAACATAATCACAACATAGTTAAAAACATAATAAAACAGATTGAGGCAAGAGTGGAATTTAACAGCCTTACAGGTTAAACGCCTGTATGCAGAGATTGGTCCCTCCGGAAGGCCTGTAGATCAGTTATTGCTCGAGCCTCCTCTGGGAGGGCGTTCCAAAGGGTAGCCACTACTACAGAGAAAGTACGCTGCCGCATCAAGGACAGGCAGCAGATCTTAAGTGATGGAACCTCCAATAGGTTTTGATCCATGGACCATAGTGGTCTCTAGTGAATGTGCAGGGATAGGCGTTACTATAAACCCAACTGAATAATTCAAAATCAAAATTTGAGGGTTGTGAAACTGGCAAGGATGACATTTCTCCCCTCGTAGCCCTATAGTTTACCATTTGCAAAATGCCACCTTCTGCAAATGAACCTTACCTCCTGTTTTTGCACCCCATCCAGCTTGTCTGCACTGTTGTCTTCTTTATCGATGTTCCCTCTAAAGAAAACAGTCCAATAAGGGCTCAGTCTACAGAAGCTTCATAGCAAAAGGTAATTCCAGCACAGTCCTCAATACATACTACACTACTTGTGCTGTAAATAAGTGTTTGCCTTACTACAAACGTACCACAAACCTAATTCCATCCTAATCTTTTGTAGATTTGATGCAGAAGGAAAACTTAATTTTGAAACATTATGGTTACAACCTCTTGTGGTTGAATGGAAGCAGAGACCTGTATGATCTATGAAAGTCTATAGCAGCGGTTCTCAAACTTTTTCAGCAACGAAGTGCTTTTTGAAGCAAAATGTTCTCATGGACCCCCAAGAAATGTTTGTGTATTATATTATATAAAAGATATATACATATATACATAAAGAGAAGGGGGGAATGAGCAAATTTTCTGACACACTATGTTTTAAAATTTGACAGATGGTCTGGGCCAGTGGCAGATGGATGGAGAGTGTTTGAACTAATTTTTAAAAAATGATCAAATTCCTATGCACACTGCACATATCTTGTTCATAGTGCAAAAAAGGAAAGAAAGAACTACACAAAATTTTAAATGAAGAACAATTTTAAACAACATAAACTTAATATTTCAGTGGAAGATCTCAGGCATCATACAGCCCAACCCCCTTCTGCCATGCAGAAAAAGCACAATCAAAGCACCTTCAACAGATGGTCACCCAGCCTTTGTAATAATAATAATAATAATAATAATAATAATAATAATAATAATGTAATAGGAGCAACCCCAGGGGCCACCCAATCCAACCCCCTTCTGTCATGCAGGAAAAAGCAGGAAAAAGGCTTCTGAGGGCAAGGGAGATGAGGAAACAAGGCTTTTGGGGATGAGGGGTAGAGGGAAAGGGGCTTTTGAGGGCGAGGGAAGCAAGGGCAAAAGGCATTTGGGGTGAGGGGGCTGAGGGAAAAAGGCTTTTGCGGTCAAGGAAAGAAGGCTTTTGGAGTGAGGGGGAAGAGGGAAAAGGCTTTGGGGGCGAGGGAGGTGGAGGAGCAAGAAAGAGGAGGGAAAGCTTGGAGTGGGAAGAGGAGGAGGGATCAGAGAAGCGCAGTGTCCCTCAGTATGCTTTGCCAAGCCCCAAGGGCTCCACAGAGCACACTTTGATAACCACTGGTCTATAGAAAGAACTGTGCAAGTATATGATATATTGTATATAATTAATCCTCCTTTCTATTAGCTTAAAGCATCATCATAAGTAGATACAGCTTTTGCAACCACATACATACTTTAGGCCAGTGGTTCTCAACTTGCGGGTCCCCAGATGATTTGGGCTTCAACTCACAGAAATCCTAACAGATGGTAAACTGGCTGAGATTTCTGGGAGTTGTAGGCCAAAACACCCGAGGACACACAGGTTGAGAACCACTGCTTTAGGCCTTGATTCTACAGTGGCATGAACATTTAGGTGGTCAGTAATGCCTTTGGTGAAGTGTGGTTTATACTTGCCTCGAAAGAAATCTTGTTTGTACATGTCCCTGCTCAGTATGGGCTTACCTTTCTGGAGCATCCTGCACTCCATCAACGGCACTCTGGTCTGCAGACAGTAACATCTCATCTGGCATGCCCACCTTCTCGAGGAAGCACAGGGCTGGGTCAGCTCGCATAGCATTGTACCGTTCGTAACCTGACAAAACCCACAATGATTAGTCTCTTCTAACATTCCTGAACGTCCACATAATCAACAAGAAATGGCAGAAGGTAAAAGAGGTGCCCTGACCTCTTTATATTTCCGAATGTTGCTGAAAATGCTGACATCACTGTGGCATATTAAAAATTAGACTATAACCCAGTGAGCAGGATTCATTCCTGATATTTTTTTACTTCAATGCCAGCCTTTTTGGGAGAAAGGTGTAAAAAAATAGGCTTAAACAAATTAAATAGGTTAAATACATAGACAGTGCACCTCCAAAACAAGTGGAAGGCCCAACAGGATGACATGTATTTAGTGCAGCAAATGACTCATTGCCTCTTACCATAACAAGTGTGTGTTAAGAAAAAATACAAAATTGATTACTTAGATAATATATACATACTGACACTTTAATTATTACCCATAATTATTTCTTTATAAATCTACTGATTAGAATATAAACATCTTAATTCAATGTACCAATTATAAAATTTGCTCCAGGATGAGCAAGTGTCTCATGAACTTTGGAAAATTCTCAAAGATTTCATACAAACAATGGGCATGAACAGAATCCTAAATCCCTTTATGTTTGATTATACAGAGAAACTTGGAAGTATAAATTTATGAAAAGAAATTACACTCTGAAAAAAGCATAGCATGCAATTTCTCTCCAGCTCTCCATTCCCCAGAATCTTGAACAGTAGGAATGTATGAAATTGAATACCATGTTTGAAAACTCCAATGAGGAGGGATTTGTCCGCGTCAGAATTCCACCAATCAATAGGGACCTCCACATAGTCAATGTCTGGCAATAGGAAATCCAAATCTCTGTGAAGGACAAGCAGAGGTTACGTTCCACTAGTGCCCAGGTACTCCTCTAATTTACATAAATTCAGACACAGTATTCCAGATGAATTCTGACCAAAGCAGAATAGAGTGGTAGTATTATTTCTCATGATCTAGATCAGGGGTGCTCATTACGGTGATCGCGAGCACCTAGTCAATCTTTGGCCCTCTTCTAGGTGATCTTTGGGCCTCACCAGCTGGATGGCGCGCTCTTGCCATGCGCGTGCACCTGCCGCCGCCTTCCGCCTGCGCAGGGCTTCTTTTGCCAAAATGAGGCTTTAGTGGGAGTCAGTAAGTGGAGTCTCCATCCCCGCAGCCCCCTCCTCCTCGGGTTCAACCCCAGGAACATGGCGGAGCCCTCCCTCCTCACCCCCAACCAAGGAAAGAAAGCAGCCCCACACAGATCGTGGAATAGCACTGGGCCCAGGGCAGAACCCTACACACA
The DNA here is from genome assembly GCA_030556195.1 of Anolis apletophallus. Classification (NCBI taxonomy): domain Eukaryota; kingdom Metazoa; phylum Chordata; class Lepidosauria; order Squamata; family Anolidae; genus Anolis; species Anolis apletophallus. The sequence goes on from JARBWK010000005.1 coordinate 48,882,363, forward strand.
CCAAGAGTAATTTCTCTCTAGGATGAAGAAAAGCCATTGGTGAGCACCCTTTGGGTCAGTTGGTTAACCAATAGAAATCTACCTAAAGAGCAGTGGTTCTCAACCTGTGGGTCTCCAGATGTTTTGGTCTTCAACTCTCAGTAATCCTAACAGCTGGTAAACAGGCTAGGATTCTGGGAGTTGTAAGCCAAAACACCTGGGGACCCACACGTTGAGAACCACTGCTAAAGACCAATGTTTGGGAAATGCTGGTGCAGCAGTATCTGAGTCTGAGACCACGGGCAATTTCTCCAAGCTACTTATTTACGTCCCCCTTACTTTTGAATTCTTGTACTATGCATCCATTTCCCCCTTTAATAGTCAGGCTATTATCTCTACATGATGAACTTTTGCCCTCAACAATACTGTCTCCATCACCCAAATAACTCCGTTTAAAGACCTTATGATCAGATTTGTGAGATTCTTAGGTAATGTAACTTACTTGGCTAAAGTTCCTTCAAAGGCTTTGTCAGCAGCATCTCCCAGCACTTCAGCTTTCAAGTAGTAGAGCATCCGCACTCGCAACAGCACCCTGATGAAAGGGAAAATAGCCGGTGATTCAGAAAGTAAATGTGAGCTTCCAACATTACATTCAGCTCCACTGACACAACAAAGCAGATCGACAGAATGTGTTAGTTCATTTGCTGGCAGTGAGAGCTGCTACAGAAGCATTCAAAAGCTGACACTACATGGGCCAAATCTGACATTTATGAAAATGGATGTAGATGCGTGGGTCTCAACCTGTGGTACCTTCCAGATGTTTTGGCCTTCAACTCCCAGAAATCCTAACAGTTGGTAAGGACTCTAGGAGTTGTAGGCCAAAACACTGGGGACCCATAGGTTGAGAACCACTGATGTAGATGAATAAAGAGAACTGATGATGTGACACCTCATCTGCTGTACCATGACTCCACCAGAATGTCAAGCCAGCTATCTAAAGTCATAGAGAAAATACAGAATAATAAAAGGGCATGTAAATCCAACATCTATCAGAAGATCTCTTAACTGGAACTGTTACCAAACATACATGTACAAAAAGATAAAGAAAAACCATCAAAATGTGGAATTTGTTGATGAGATGGTGTACAGACAAAAACTAAAACAAACATAATATAACCCAGAAATCCTACAGAAGCACAAGGCTTGCAGAAAGCAGCCAGCTAACAGAAGAGCACATTTCTTTGCTCTATCCATACTGATTACCCAAGGCTTTTAAGACAGGAGGTAATAGAGGCTCGCAATCATACTTGCCAAGTAGTAGCAAAATCATTAAAAAATGCCAGTTGTAAAACTAACCACAAAAACCATGAAATCTTGCCCTTGGGCCAGACCACCACAAGGCTTTACTTTAATCTGTCCCATATGAGAAATGTCATGAACTTATCTCAATAAGATGCCCCCTTCCTATTCATGAAGATTTTTTAAACTACAGTCTCAGATACCGGGGCAGAGGTAAGATTACACTCCTGGTTCCAGTAAACTGAATACTGCAGTGGATGTGAAGATAATTATGTGAGATGTCTCTATAACATATTCCCAGAGCTATTCACAGTCAATGAACATTCCTTGTCAGGCTCCCATTTGCTCACTTGTTGCAATGCTGTTTTAGGTGCTTTTTGTAACTGTCATCATGTAGGACGATTTCAGGATTACAGGTGGTGAGCCAATCAGCATTTTTAAACTCGGGGGGAACAAGCTGGTTCTTGGTTTTCTTTCCCTTCCTTCCTCTTGGCACTGGAGCTGACAAGCCTGCAAACAGGCAAAGAGTATCACATGAGCAACACTGCAGGCTCAGGATGGTTCTGTATATTTGAAAATCCACATAGAACCAGCAATCAAGAAATTCTAGGAGCTGCCGAGACAAAGTGTGGATAAATCTTCTTGCTGTGTAACACGTAGCCCAATAAGGAACTAGGACTGTTAGATGAAATAAGGGACAAAGTTCCTGTTCTTTTAATGATCATATAGAAGAAGAAAGGTCAGCAGCAACTACTTGTCACCCCAACACCACCTGCTGAAATTTCCCCTTCCTCTTAACCATAAAGCGATACGATCTCTGGCCCCTGCTTCACTTACATGGAATGGGGGGTGATCAACCGTAACAACATTGCCCATGTTTAGCATAGTTGAGTTAGCAGATACTGTGCCAGGACAATGACAGTGATGAAGTATCATTGTCTTTATCATTATCACTACCGCTGACTATGTCTGAAAATAGGGGTGGGAAACTAAAATAGACTGGAGATTGGATTTTCATATTCAAGCTCTCTGTAGTCCAAACAACATCATGGAATGTGGTCACCTCATCAAGCTGCCCCCACTGTGTGTGCTTTCTCAAATGAAGAAAGCATATACATGCTGCAAAGACTAACCCTAAGAAAATAATAGCTCTAGGAGCATTCCTGCAGCCAGTGGGGGTGAGGGGTATGCATATTCAGCTTCCTCCATTGGAGAACACAAAGTTTTGGGAAACCATCTAATCCTATGACTCAAACATTTCTGCACCTGGCATTTTGGTCATTTTGTTGATGAGTTGCTGCTGGATCACCACTAGAACTCCTTTTCCATGGACAGAAGGAAGAACTGAAAGGCAATCTACTCTCCATTTGCCCTCTTAGGAGCTCCATCTGAGAGGCTACTGGGTGCTCCTGCTGAGAAATGTCTGCTGCTCCTCTCCCATTCAGAAAAGCAGCAGAAGAAACTATGTACTCTCTCCCAGCATGTTTAATGCATTCATTGAGAGTAGGCAACATATTTATTGCTGTTATCTTATTGCAATCATAGTTTGGACTTAGGAGCAAGGACTCAAGAAGGGATAGTGTTTTGGGAAGGAGAAGAGATTGACGGAGAACCTCTGTCAGGCAAAAATCTGACCCTCCATGAGTCCAAAGGCAGGAGGAGCCCTTCCTGATCTTTTAATAACATTCAGTCAGATTTGTCTCACATTTTCTCTACTGCTCTTCTAGCCATCTTCTCTGCTGCTTCACAACGTCAAATATTCCAAAACATCAAACTGTGTTCTAGTGATGAAGAATGAATTATTAGGAGAAGATATATCAACCAACCATATTTCTTGATTCCAAAGCTCAGATAAATAATGAAAGTGTCATCAGACCAAATGATAGGAACATCCTCCAGAACATCCAACAAGATATATTAGTCCGCAAAGGTGGATAATGTCAACAGCTCTGCTCCCCTACTATAAAACTCTACAAAGGTTAGGAGCTTCACTAAATCTAAAACCTAATAGGTCTGTGAAAACGGAATTATTTCAATTCCTAATGCCGATCGATTGTGTTCCTATCCAGATAATTGCCAAGTCAAAAGCTTTCCTGTAGATATATAGAGCTGGCTATTGAATATGACCACAGTTGAAATGGGGACATTAAATCATGAGCATTTTCAGACAAGACAGCCTGAACCTGAATGTTGAAATCCCTGTGAGTTGAGAACCGACAGTGCCTTGTCAAGATCATCTCCACCAGTTCAGATAGGAAACACTACTGCTTAATTGATTTACTACATTTATATCTCGCCCTTCTCGCCCCAGCAGGGGGAATCGGTGCGGCTTCAGAGATCTTCTGCAAGTTTCATATTTTGGACAACTATATACACAAATGACCTTTTAACACATCTTCTTGACTGCCATATTTGTCTCATCAGAGAATTGTTGGAAATTTTGATTCAATTATGGCTTTAATGTCATATGAGGTAAAGTGGCCTAAGACAGTGGAACACTGCTATGATGTGACAAACACTGAAAACGATGGGGATATATATAAACTGCTCAAACTTTGTGATTAATTAGTCCATGAACAGTTTTATACCATTCTTGTTAAAATACAATTGTGCTTTATGATATTTAAATAACTAATTTCTATTAAATTAGTTAATCTATGTGATGTTTATGACATATGTGATAGTTTTTAGGAATGTTTTTACGATGTTTTTAGGCTGTTTGTGTAATTTTTATTGTGTTGGAAACCGCCCCGAGCCTTGGGGAGGGGCGGTCTAGTAAATCCGAATAATAAATATAAATAAATCATACAGAATCCAATAAAAAGAACAGCAAAATTAGTCTATTGTACCTGAATGGTTCTGTAGGGCCTGGTTCTGTCCATCCTTAGTTGGAGTGATCAAATCCCAGATAAAACTCTTAATTTTCTCATCTCCCTTATAATGTTTCACACAGTAGACCAAGAGTGCTCGGCAGATCATTTCCATATCTTTTTCATTGAGGTGCCATTTAAATCGGCCGTGGGTCAAGATGTCCTTCCAGCGTCCCCAACTTGAAAAACAAACATATATCCCATATGCTTATAAGGACTCATGCAATTTCTCCTCCATTTTCACACACTATACTTTTACTGGCATTGTCAAGCATCATGGGAAACTACCCAAAAACGGGAAGCTAATCAAAATGGGCCAGCGAAAATAAACAGCAACAGAGTGAAAGGGGTCATTCTGTCATACAATTGCCTTCTAACTATCACAAAAATGCCACCTAATCTGGGGAAGACTAAACAATTACTCTGATGTTAACAATCCAAAGATTGCTGGGCAAAAAAGATCCAACTTGTAGCAAACAACAACATGGAAAGAAATTATTATTATTAACTTTATTTATACCCCGCCACCATCTCCCCAAGGGGACTTGGGGCGGCTTACATGAGGCCAAGCCCAATGACACATAGTAACAAAAACAGAAAATAATACAACAATACAATCAATAAACTTACACCTAAACAATAACAGACAGTTTAAAACCATTCTGGCTGGGCCAAATGTGAAATATTAATTTTTTAAAAAAATGACACTGGATGCAAACAGAGGTAGAATGTAGGTAAAGAAACTCATTATCCCAGTATATTACTAGTCTGAGGACCCAGCAAAGGCTCAACAAATGACACACCCAAATATTAACAGGTTCTTCTCCACACGGAAACATTCTGCTCGTAAGTAGCGGCGGGTTCTTTCACTGAGGCGTCGAGAGCGCGTGGGCCGCTCATCAGAATCACTGTCTAGCTCAGAGAACTCCATAAGTTCATCCTCCTCAAAGGAATTATAGTGTTTGGTCTGTTTTCGAACACGGGGTCTGTCAATCACTAGGCTCTCCTGTAGGTTTAACAAAACAACAAAGCAGAGATAACTGTTCATTCCTATATCCATAACTACCTGAGATACTTGACTTTTTCAATTTTCATGCTTTGGTGCTGGATTAATGTCATGATTTGGGATATTAGAACTCCTTTATGAGACTGTATTCCAATTTTGGACTTCAATAATAAAGACTGTACCTCAACTTGCACTGTCCTGTTTGTCACAGTGATTTTTTATTCTTTTCTACAAAAGAGAGAATCCTTTTATAATTAAATTTTAATTTATTTAGTTATATCTTGCCTTTCTTCCAGCATAGGATTCATGTGAAAAAAGATTTAAAATTTTGTTTCTTCAAGTTATTTGTCTAAAGATAATTTATCATGATATTTATTGGCAAGAGAGGGTTTGCCCTTGACTCTGAGAGTGTGACTTGTGCAGGTCATCCAGCGGGGCTCCGTAGCTGAGTTTCAATTTGAGCCAGGATCTCCTAGTATCTTAGTCCAAGACTACAACCACTATGCCATGCTGGCTCTCTGTCAGGATTTACCTCACTCTATTGGTATAAAACTCACTCTTACAGCAGCAAAACAATAATACAAATTCTTTATGATTTGTTACTGAGTAATCTTTCTTGTGCTGCTCTCTAAGCCCCCTTCTGCCACATCAAGTCTGTTGCTGCATGAGTTGGAGCTTTATAAGGCAGGGCCCCAAAGGTATATGCCGAGGCAAATGCCACAGATGGCTGCTTTGCCAGAACAGAGCAAACCAGCCGTTTGACTGAACAAGCAGACAGACCGAATGCACGTTGGAAGAGGAGGAGGAAGAAACCACATATGTTTTCTTTTTGTTCCAGGTAGCATAAACTGTTCAGATGGCCACCCTCCCCACGAAATATGTAGCATCCACATTCTCTGTTTTCAGTGCTTCTGGCTAGAAAGACCCTACGTACATTTAAACTGCCTGATACCTTAAAGAGTTACTGCCACTGGCAAAGAGAATCTCACGTATTTAGATCTGAAGTTGAAGAAGGGAGACTCATTGTCTACAATGGCAGCAAATGCCTTTAAGGTAAACAAAGGAGGGGAAGAGAAAGGGGAAATGGCATTTTCTTTGGGAATACAACAGTCTTGCCTCTGACAGAACACAGATTGTGAGGGTGGGAATAAATGGAGTTGGCTTGAGCAGAACAATGTGTGTAAGGCTGCCAAAATCCGGAGGCTGGATCATTGCCTACATTTTGCCCTGGCACGGTACAAAGGGACTAGTTCCTTTCATTCTCTTCTATGGAAAAGCTGCAGCTTCAACACACAAAGTGTGAATGTTCACTACAATAATGTTAAAAGTGCTTGTATTAATTTATTAATAGTTAATTCCTCAGAGCAGTTTCTGAATTTTAAGTAAAATGTGAAAGTGGCAATATTTCTACTCCAAGTAATGAATGTCTGCTAAAAATATAACAAATTGTAATATTGCTGCAATAATGAGGCTTTCCTCTGGCACCTGCTGTTTTCATTGCACATGCCAGTTTATCACTTTAAAGACAGTAATATTGAAGAAATCAGCAAATGAAGAAGAAAAAATACAGAACTGTTTCTCAAGGAAAAAGTGTTAATTCTACATTCACACAATGTCAGTTGATTTGATTTGACAGAAGATAATATATAAATAGTCTGAGAGCTGAGAATAAATGGCATCTGATCTTCAATTTAGAGACTGGTTTGAATTGAAAAAAGTGCTGAACGATCCGCTGTTAGAACTGTACCAACTTCACTCAGAATGTTAATACCGTGTTTCCCCGAAAGTAAGACAGCGTCTTACTTTCTTTCCCCCCCGAAAAGTCCCCTACGGCTTACTTTGAATGCCTTATATAACCCAAGGCGTACCCCGCCGCCACGCCACGCCACGCCGCCATGCCGCCGCCATGCAGCTAGGCCCCATCGGCCGCGGCACACCTCCGACACACCTTTCCGCCAGGCCTCCAAGCAAGGGAGGGGAAAGAGAGCCAGAGGCGTGGCGGGCGCCGCGTCAGAGTGATGCGCGCGGCAAGTCCCGCCCTGGCTCCTTTTCCCCTCACTTTCGTCCAAGCAAGGGAGGGGGAAGGCCAGGGGGCGGGACGAGCGCGCGCGTCAAGTGACGCTTCCTCGCCACGCCCTGGCTCCTTCCCCCTCCCTTTCGTCAAGCAAGGGGAAAGGGGCCAGGGGCGGGACGAGGCAGCGCCGCGTCAGAGTGACGGCGCGCTTCCTCACGCCCTGGCTCCTTCCCCTCCCTGCTTGGACAGGAGAGGGAAAGGAGCCAGGGGCGTGACGAGCGCGGCCTCTCACTCGACGGCGGCTTCCTCGCCACGCCTCTGGCTCTCTTTCCCTCCCTTGCTTGGGAGGGAGGGGGAAGGGCCAGGGGCGTGGCGGCGGCGGCGCGTCACTCTGACGCGCTGCGCTGCCACGCCCTGGCTCTCTTCCCTCCCTTGGAGGAGGCCTGGCGGAAAGGTGTGCCGCGGAGGTGTGCCGAGCCGATGGGCCGGTTCGGCAGCGGCGCAACGGGACGAGGTACGGCTTACTTTCGGGTGCGGCTTATTAGCCGACCCCGATCGATCTTACAATCGGGGTGTCTTACTTTCGGTACCAAATTCAATAATTGTGTCTTGTTTTACTATGTTTCTTAAAGCAGTTATATTTATTTACTTTTAAAATCCTCTTTCCTCCTTCTGATTTTAAAATGGTAATATTCCCTATTCGGTAGGGATACAAAGGTGCATGTTTATAAAGCGATTGTCTTCCCAAACCTGCTATACGCCTGCGAGACATGAACTGTCTACAGATGTCACATGCAACTCCTGGAACGATTCCATCAAAAAATGCCTCCAAAAAATCCTTGGGAAGACAAGTGGACAAATGTCAGCGTGCTAGAAGAAGCAAAGACCACCAGCACTGAAGCGATGGTTCTCCACCATCAACTCCGCTGGACCGACCACCATCTCCCAAAGCAGTTGCTCTACTCTGAGAATGGAAAAGGGAATGTTGGTGGACAGGAAAAGAGATTTAAAGATAGGCTCAAAGCCAAACCTTAAAAACTCTGGCATAGACACCGAGAACTGGGAAGCCCTGGCCCTTGAGTGCTCCAGCAGGAGGTCAGCTGTGACCAGCAGTGCTGTAGAATTTGAATAGGCATGAGTGGAGGGTGAAAGAGAGAAACATGCCAAGAGGAAGGCGCATCAAGCAAACCTTGACCGGGACCGCCTTCCACCTGGAAACCAATGTCCTCATTGCGAGAGAGAAGATGCAGATCAAGAATAGGGCTCTACAGTCACCTATGGACCCACCGTCAGTACAACAATCTTGGAGGACAATCCTACTCGGACAATGAGGGATCGCCTAAGAGAAGAGATTCCCTATTCTGACACTGAAAATATTTATGTAAGTCAGAGTATGCACATGCATGTATGTATGTGCATGTGACTTACGGAAACATTTTCCACATTGTACTCCAGAATGCTAATTTCAGCTACTATCCTAAACAAGTTGCCTTGGATGTAAAATCAATGGGATTCCATTTCTGAGGAAATATGCCCAGTTAAATTATCTATATGGCTAAATTTTCTACTGATAGATGAAAAACTAGAGGGATGGTTATAGATATGTGTAAATCACGCAGTTCAACTGGATTTCTTAAATTTAAAATACACAGGGAAATTGAAGACTACAGATAAGATAGTGTAAACACTGAGAAGTTGGTCCAGTGAAGGCTGGAAGAATCTGGTGTTGTGGCACTGCTAAAGATATATCAGTGCAGACTTCACCAGCTTGTCAAATTGAAAATTGCTGCAATGCCTGCGTCAGACCAGGACAAATTTATATTTATTATTAATTATTATTTATTAACTGTATTTCTATACCGCTTTTCTCACCACTGGGGGGGACGGGACTCAAAGCGGTTTACAACATAATAAATGGCAAATTCAATGCCTCACATATATACAAAAATATCACATATCCAAAGCAATAACATATAACTGTAGAAAATAACCATTAAAATTATAAAAACATCAAGCATAGATATAAGCGTGAAACATATTATTGCTGCAATTAACAATGTAGATCCCGTCTCTTCCCCCGTCAACTCTCTCTCCATAGCATTTCAGCCCTTTTTATACACTCCCCATCCCACCAGACACAAGGTACAGATTGAATACAAAATGGGGAGGGTAAAAACAAAAACAAATAACAGTTAACAGTTATAACAGTATAACAAATAACAGTTATGTTATGGTCTAAAAGCTTTACATTTCAGTCAATAACACTGTTTCCAAAACTAAGGTTGAACTCACAATCAGAATTTTGTTTCTAAGAAGGTTCAGAAAAAAGAATGAAAAAAACTCAAGAATTCACGAAGTACAAATTTTCACACTAACTCTTCCATCCTGAAATATACCAACAGTAGCTCAAGGCCCCTGTTATAATTATTATTCCTAACACAGAAGTGAGCATAGCAAGCTCTAAACAGCTGTGTGACTATCTTTGTAACCAAATACATGTTTTTATTTCAAAAACAGTAACATTATAATTACCTTTTCATTATTTGCATCTGTATCCAGCTCAGCGATTTTTGCCCATTTCTGCCAGAAGTTGGGATCATCTAAGGAAATGTCAGTTCTGTTTCCAGAAGCAACAAAGCTGGCCTGGGAGTAAAACAAAAGTTAACATACTTCACCATTCACAGCAGAATAAAGTATCCATGAAATAATTATGCAAAGTCATACAAATACATTTCATTTGATATTAATTAAAACCAAAGCTTGTTGTCATGTGCATTGAAGTCATTTTTTATTTATGGCCATTCTAAGGCAAACAGATCAGGATTTTCTTGGCAAAGATTTCCCTTTGCCTTCCTCTGACCAAATTTACCCAGTGAGTTTCCAGTGCCAAGTTGCAATCTGACCACTGGTCTTCAGAGTTGTAGTCCAGTGCTCAAACTACTGCATCACAAAGGTACGTCAGATAATTTGGTAGGTAAATTACAAAACAAGAATGGTGAATACTGTTGCCTTTAATTTATTCCATTACTTTTTAAATTAATATAGGTTGATATTTTAACTCCTACTCAGGGGTGGAAAACTGTATTGGGCCTGAGGCCAATTTTTAGCCCTGGGACCCTCAAGCAGCTGTAAAGACTACCACAAATATAAGTAAGAAAGAAAGAAGAGAGAGTGGGAGCAAAATATCACAATAAAAGTGGCCAGAAATCTATTGTTGGTTTTGAGAGACAATGCATGACAGAGTAGGGACTGTACACCATTTGAAGAGTGAATTGCTTTTCTTGGAACCTTCCAAAAGAACTATTTTACTCTTCTAATAGTGTTACAAAATAGAATTTGGGGATTCTGGAAGGATTCAGGACCAAAATAGCCTTGGATGCCACATATAACAGGATATCATGGCAAAAAGCAAATACCTGTCAAAAATGGAGAGGACTCACATAAAGCAATAAATCTGGGAAATTTTGCTACCCTGTTCTTCTTAAAGTCATATTTCCTTTTGCCTGGATTCTACTCTTTTAAAAAAGATTTATTTCCCTTCCCATCACCAGAGAAAACACACCAACCTTGGAAAATGTGGACCCCTTCCCTTCAGTTTGGATAGTGATGGTTTGGGTTCTGCGCTGCAAGATTTGGTCAATATCCTCCTCACAGAACTTGGAGCCTTCATCTTCCTCATCCATCAGAGCTCCATAAGCTCCTTTGCGCAACAAGTCTTCTACTTCCATCTTGGAGAGCTGCTGTACCTTCCAGAGACAGACAGAGAGAGACACCTTGAGCCTGGCTGCAGAACAGAAAAAAGGGCAGGGATTCTGGCAACTTCTGAAAGGAAGCTGCCACGGATGTCTATGGACAGGAAGTTAAATAAAAATTAATAAAGAGTCCAAGGTCCCGACTCCAGGAAGCCCGGCACTTACCCCGTTTGTGCTTCCTTTGCGGTTAATGTCCTGTAGTACAGCTTTGTCTAAGCCTAGCTTCAAACTGGCCTTGTCAAACATCTCCCGTTCATAGGAATTCCTAGTGATGAGTCGATAAACTTTTACTGCTTTACTTTGTCCTATCCGATGGCAGCGAGCCTGAGCCTGTCGGAGAAAGACATCACTCAAAACAGAGTTAACAAAAAGAGGAGAGTATGAGCTATCTTCATAGAAAGCTTCCTTCTCCCTGCTGTATGACCAAATCTCTCAAAAATGAGTAGGAAAAATGTAATTCACAGGGCACAGGTTGCCCACAAGTATTTTTCTTTAACTGCTAAAAAAAAGAGTTCCTAAAATACCAAATATGCTTCTTCACATGCCTCAAGACACACTATGCTCTGTAAAGATAAGTTTGTCTCCCTTCACCTTTTCACCCAAAACAGGCCAGAGTGGTTGTATTTACAAAGGCCAACACTTGGTGGGCTGCAATTTGCCATTTTTAGGAGTATTTTCTTCTACAGTTCACAGGGGATGAAGTGAATGTCATGAAGGTCCATGGGAAAGTAAACATCAGAAGCTGTAGAGTTTCTATCCCAAATCCACATCATTCAATGTATTACTCATATAAACCCATTATAATGGGTGTCCCTTATTTGAGGGCCACAAAGCTTGTCTCTTGTAGTAAGTGTCCCTTACTATAAAAGATGCCCCCATCTAAAGGCTGAATGAGAACCCAAACAGGACAGAGGGATATACATTGTGTAATTTATGAATTCTTAGGCTCTTGACAGTACCTGGAGATCATTCTGTGGATTCCAGTCAGAATCAAAAATGATGCAAGTGTCGGCTGCAGTAAGATTGATACCCAATCCCCCTGCCCGTGTACAGAGCAGGAAGACAAAGCGGTCTGAATCTGGCTTGCAGAAGCGATCAATGGCCGCTTGACGTAAATTTCCACGAACTCGCCCATCAATACGCTCATAGGTGTATCTGTGTAAACAGGAGAACATGGTGTTGTTTAGGACTAATACAAATGGAAATCCCAGCACCAGAGAACTAGGCCCTTTCCTCTCCAACTGTGCCTAAGGCCATAACAGAGCTGTAGTGTTTATGGTAAATTGAACTTAAGCAGCAAGTTTACTAGAGTGCCTAATGGCACAAGGCATTGCATGGTCATCTCTGCATTAAGTTGCAGGACATCTATGATCTATCTACATACTGCAGGACACATATACCCAACCTTTTCTCCAAAACTGCAACTCAAAGTGGCTTACAAGATCAAAAAGAAAACTCCCTGGGAGGCCTTTGGCATGCCAGCATTTTTTTAACCTCAACTCAACATCTGTAACATGAGAAGAATGCTACGGAACTTCTTGACAATAATCCTTGCTACAAGAATGACTGTATTTTACCGCTTGACTGATAGACTATGCTTTTGAGATATGCAAGAAATGCCCCAATGTCAGCAAATGCTCCTTCTATTGCAGGCCTGGGCAAACTATGGCCCTCCAGGTGTTTTGGACTCCAACTACCACAATTCCTAACAGCCATAGGCTATTAGGAATTGTGGGAGTTGGAATCCAAAACACCTGTAGGGCCATAGTTTGCCCAGGCCCATTCTATTGCAACACTAACAGCTCTCTTTGCAATTCCATAAGAGGCTACCAAACTTCATGTCTCCAAAATTAATTCCTGGTTTATAGTACTTTCAGAGCTCTGACAAAAGCCCCTTTTTTTCTTCAGGATATTGCAAAACTCTACAGTTACAGAATTATATGATTTTTGAACCACTGCAAAATGTAAGAAAGCAACTATTTCCAGTAGATTTAGTACGTCAGCACAAAAGAGTACAGTTCTAGTGAGTAAACTGGCAGTTTAGTTGTTCCACAAGCTGTAGGTTGTTTTACTTTCCAAAGCCGAAATCTTTCTCTCTCATTGAGAAGATATCAATTCAAAAAGTAGTTCTGTTATCAGATTACAAAATTAAAGAGAGGTGGAAAATATTTCAGTTCTATTAATGTTTAGCCACAAGTTATATGTAGGTTGAATTCAAGTCTCAGAATTGGCTTTTTAAGCTGCCAGGAGATTTTTCGTCTACCACACTGTAACTTGTGATGCTTGTGCCAGAACTTCTGGAGGTTAGATGGTGAGCAGGACAAGGCAACTTGTTGGACTACAAGTCTTATCACCCTCCATCACAGGGCTACTGGGAGTTGAATTCCAATGATATCTGAAGGACCCATTCCTACTACCAAAACAACATTGCCCAGAGATTAGGACTGACATAGAGGCAGCTTTGAGGTAACAGTAGTTGATCTGCATAGAACAAAAAGTGTACTCTAAAAATAATTAATGAACTCCTAAAGGGAACACTGTAAAAGCCATCTACATTCACAGTGAGGAAGAAGATTTGTGTTAAGTTGATTTTCTGTGGATAGCAGCAAAAAGAAGGTAGTTGCGCCTGAAAGACTAACAAATATATTAAGGCAAACCTAAGTGGATGTGGGGACGGATGTCGACGTGCCCACAACCAACTGCTTCAACCCAGTCTGGGACTTTGAGGTCGAAGTCAAAGTGGAAGATGAAGGTGAGAGGGACTATTGGTGCAGGAAAGAGCAAAGCCTTGCCTCCCAATTCTTCCTCACCTGAGGCATAAAGGCCTGACAATGAGTACATTAATGGATGGAATGTCCTTCTCCCAAGCAAAGAAGGCACTTAGAATGCCTGTCCATGTCGAGGAGTTTATTCACACATTGCTCACACCGCTTGAAGAGAGTCATGAAGACCATACTGGACTAGGCCACAGGCACTGTACTCACAGAGCAAGATGTCTCAAAAGCAAGAGCCTTCACTACACAAGATTGGAACAGAAGAAGCTCTCGTCAGAGAGTAAAGCAGTCCAAATCGCTGAAGAAACAAGAAAAGTCCGAAGAACTAACGAGCTTGATGAGCCAAGGTCCCGAACTGGCTGCATTATGGACAAAAAGAACGGAGGGATTTCAGCACCAATCAGGCTTTATATAGCCTCGGGATGGTGAGCGAGGTTACCACCAAAACATTTCAGCCTAATGATTCTAGAAGGTTCTGAACAGTGCTCTGTGCCTGTGCAGAATACCCAATTGCATGATTCACAGAGACCACTAAGAAGAAATAGCATTATCATAATCATATTTCACATCACCTACTATCTTATTCTTTCTAAGAAGACAGGAACTAAATCTGCGACCACCTGCACTCAAGGCATTCTATTATTAAGCTATGGTCCCTTCACTCTACAGACATGGAGCTGTCTGCTGACCTGTATTGCACCGAGTCAGGAGAAAATTATTTACACACACACACACACACACACAACAGCAGGCCTTCATTCCCCCTCTGAAGATTAAAGGGAAAAGGTGAAAGTGTGTACACAGGAGGGGAAACTGAGGAAACAAGAAAAACAAGAGAAAAATGCTATCTCTTTGTGTGCATCCTATGCTATCAGCTTAGCATGCTCTGGAACAATATCACTGATTCAGGTGATGCTCTCTGTGGTGCAAGCTCCTGGACTGTACTGACCGCCTCTGGATAAGATAATCCTCCAGGATATCAAGGCAGCGCACCATCTGGGAGAAGATCAGCACTTTGTGGCCGCCTGCAATCAGCTTCGGCAGCAGCTTATCAATCAGCACCAGCTTGCCTGCTGCCTGGATCATTGCCTGAAGCTGGAAGTCAAGGGCATCTGGGCTGTGTGTTTTACGGAAATCCTCCAGGATCTTCTCCTCTGCTCCTGGCCCAGAAAGAGAAAAATAATTTCACTGTGGGCTCAAATTGTTCAAACAACATGCAAAGTAGTAGTACTAGCAGCAGCAACAGCAGCAGCAAACAACAATAATTTTATTATCACCTCTCCTTACTATTACCATCACTACCTGCAGGCTGCAATTGCTACTATTTAATACTGGGATTTGATAAAGAAAATGGAAGATAAGTGAAGGACACAATCCATAGCCTTTCAGAACATACACACATTTTCCATGAAGATACCCAATCTGATATACTTTTCAAATATACACACAGGACTTGTGGAAATCACAGACACTGAATGATATTACTGTATCAGTGTTGCCATCTACACAGATACAAATAAAGTAATCATGACATCACAGCCTTAATGAACACCTGAAGGACGGTCTCCAATTCTGGCACCACAATTCAAGAAGGATTCTGACAAAAGGATGTGTTCCAAGAAGGGTGACCAAAATAGTAAAAGATCTGGAAGCCAAGCACTATGGGGAGAGGCTCAGGGAACTGGATATATTAAGCTTGGAGAAGAGAAGATGAAGACAGACCACGCCTAAGTCTTTGAGAGGCTGTCCTATTGACAGGGGGGGAAGCAGGTTTATTTTCTGCTGCTCTAGAGACTAGGGCACGGAGCAGTGGATTCAAATTGCAGGAAAACAGATTTCACTGAATCATTAGGAAATGATTCCTACAGTTAAAAACAGTTCAATAGTTGAATCTGCTGGCTCAGATTGTGCAGAAAATTTTAAGAGGCTGGATGGCCATATGTCAGGAGCGCTTTGATTGTGCATTCCAGCCTGGCAGTGTTTTGGACTGGATGTCCCTTGTGGTCTCTTCCAACTGTATGTTTTATATTACTCTACTTTATTTATTTACGAAAAGTCTAGCACTTTTTGTACTAAGGTGAGACACCTGTCACCATACAACCATAGATGGCAAAAGACAAACTGCAATGCTATTAATTTTCCTTTACAGGGTCAAATGTGCTTCCAGGCCTGCCTCTTACCATTGATGAGGTAGGGGTGGTTGCAGCACTTGCGCAGTTCCATCATGGTGTTGATGAGGTTGGGCATGTTGTGCTGGTTAGCACCCTTTGACAGGAAGCTGAAATTCTTCTCGAGTATGGCCCGATAGTATTTCTTCTGGATGTTGGTCAGCTCTACCTCAATGATGGTCTCCTGTTTGGGTGCCAGGTTCTTCTCCACATCATCCTTAAGCCGCCTCAGCATCATGGGTTTCAGGAGGGACTGGAGCTTCTTTACCTGCCAAGATGAGAAGAAAGGTTACTGTTACATGGTCTCTTGGGTTTATGAGCTGAAAGAGTGATTCTGGGAACTCGCTCAGAAAGAACCTATGAATTCCAGGTCCAGCATGTTCTTGAAATAAATTACTACCCAGAACTCAGACTTGAAATTCTAAAAACTACATAAGGTTAGATCACCATATATCATGCTTCCTTTTCCTTTTGCTAGTCTTGATCACTAATGTGCAATGGTACCCAAATATTGAAGAGAAAAGTGTCATATACATGGCTATACTTTGGGGGGGGGGGGGTGTAATTGCTGTTAAGCGAGAAAAAGCGAGAAAAAGAAGAGCAAGTGAATGGCGTATATATGCAATTAAGGAAAATGGTTTCCAGTATAATTAAATATGGGTATTTGTTGCATGTATGTTAAGCACATAAGGTGTATATTGGGTTGCTGTGAGTTTTCCGGGCTGTACGGCCATGTTCCAGAAGCATTCTAATGGCGTTTTGCCCACATCTATGGCAGGCATTCTCAGAGGTTGTGAGATCTGTTAGGATGCCTGCTATAGAAGTGGACTAAACATCAGGAGAGAATGCTTCTGGAACATAGCCATACAGCTGAAAAACTCACAGCAACCCAGTGATCCCGGACATGAAAGCCTTTGAAAAGATGTAATGATATGTTCAAGTGGATATTGAATGCATGTGTATGTTTACAAATATGTGCAGATGTACTCTGATGAAGTGTGCACCATTCAAGAAGGGAACACAAAAGCAACCACTAAAAAAGATCTGCCATGCCCAAAGAAAGAAGTGCTGAGCCATAACTTGGACTGCTCTCTGTTTCAGTATATGTTAGCTTATTTTTATACTATTTTTCCTGACCACCGAAAATAAATATAATGACATGCTGGGATCTAAGAACATTGAGCTACTACTGTTCTATTATGTATGGATTCAGCATTTCATTAGATTAATTCTTCATAAAAACAACTTTTCATGGTTTGCTGCTTCCAATGCAGAGTGCATCAGTAAGGCACTACTAATTGCACCTTACTTGCATGACTAAGCACTTTCTAACAGCAAATCCATGTTCAACAAATCAGGCAAGACTCAGTACTGTGAGTCTTCTTATTTACCTGTTCTTCTGTCTTGAGGTCCCCAAACTCTTCTAGGAAGGCTGTCTCAGATGGGAACTGCTGTGGTTCCAAGAAGTTCAGAAGGCTAAAGAGCTCTTCCACTGAATTCTGCAGGGGTGTCCCAGTTAGCAACACTTTGTGTTCCTATTTATCAAGATTGAAACAGAACAGCTGTGAGGCAGTTTGGTGAATTAGGTACTTCTCTTGCATTTTAACTTGCAGTATTTTAGATTCTGGAGCAGTGGCAACTGGCTACAGGTCACTCTGCCAGTCTAAGTGTCTGCTTTCAGCTCTGGAAGAAGACAACTTCTGATTGACTACTCCACATCTTTACAGTCATTGCAACAAACCTAACTTTGCCAAAATGTTTGAAGGTGCAACCAGAAGCCACATGTTTTGACTGATGGTTTTATCAAGATGCTGTCTTTGCTTTGTTTATATTCTAGCATATGCATATGAAATTTAACACAATGTTAGCCAGACAACAATTAAAGAAGTTTCACTTTAGCAATGCTGAGAACTAGGAAACAATGACACAATGTATACAATGCAACAGTGTCTTGGATACAAGCTACAGAAATACATTCAAATATATAAATGAATGTACACACACACCACACAAGTCAGCACTCATCATACATTCCTGTCAGAAGAGCAACACAGAGAAAATTCTCACCAGACACATAAGCTTCAATCCTTCCAGTAATTTGCAGTTCCTGTTCTTCAACCGATGGGCCTCATCAATGATCACACAGCGCCACTGGATCTTCTTCAGCTCTGGGCAGTCTGCCAGGATCATCTCAAAAGTGGTGATGACTACTTGGAACTTGAAGACACCAGGAAGTGGGTTGCCCTGAGGATACCAAAACAAGAGATGTGGAATTTACTCCACCCACACGGTTAGTTAATTTTACTCTCTTGATCACTGTAACATGGTTACAGTTGGCTCCCTGTATCCATGGATTCTGCATCCCTAGATGCAACCATCTATGGCTTAATTTTTTTCAACAAAAAAAAAGGTTCCAAAAAGGAAACCTTGATTTTGTCATTTTATATAAGGGGCATCATTTTATAATGTCATTGTATATAATAGGACTTGAAAACCCATTGATTATGATGTGGATGTAGCATATCTTGATTTCAGTAAAGCCTCTGACAAGATCTACCATGATATTCTCACAAAGAAGCTAGTAAAATGTGGGCTAAACTATGCTACTGCGAGTTGGGAATTGGCTGACAAGCAGAACCTAGAGGGTTCTTACCAATAGCGCCTCTTCATCCTGGGGAGAAGAGACCAGAGGGTTTCACAGGATTCTCTCCTGGACCCAGTACTATTCAACATCTTTATCAATGACTTGGATGATGGAACAGAAGTGTCCTTATCCAATTTGCATTTGACACCAAATTAGGAGGGATAGCCAATACCATAGAACAGGGTTTCTTAAACTTTTTCCAACAGTGCTCCCTTGTATATAGGTATACAAAATAGTAATAAAATCAAACATCTACTGAAAATACATTAGCATTCACAAGGCTTGCTACACAGCTTGATTTTCCTTTTCGTGAGCTACAACTGAAACATTTTCTGCAGAGTCCACAGTAAACCCTGCATATCAATTTTGGTATCCGTGTGGAGTCCTGGAACCCCACATAAATACCAAGGGTCCGCTGTGTTAGAAATATAAAAGAACAACTCTCAAAACTCTGCAAAAGGAAATTGTACATTCTCAATTACAGTTGAGCAATGGAGCGACATAATGCTAAATACAACTAGTAATCTTCTCCTTATCTCAGAGATTCAGCTGTAGTCTGTATCCAACATATCTCCACTATCCCTAGAATACACCAATGCTGAAAAGACATCACTCAAGGCATAATGTCTTTTCCATAATCCATAATTAGGACAGTGGAGCAAGCAGCCCTTGCCAGCAAATTTCACCTGAAGCTTTCCCAGAGGCAAAACTCCATTCTTTGCTTTCTGGCCCCCCAAAAAGAAGCAACTATAGACTTAAAACCAGAGAATATTACAAACCTGTGCATCCCGGTATGCCATCTCATACTGATGGATCATCTGGCGACTTATTTGACTGCCATGGTATACAATGGCATTCATCTCTGTCCATGTGCGGAATTCCCTTTCCCAGTTTGTAATGGTTGAGAGGGGGGCAATGATGAGGAACGGACCCCGGAGACCCATCAGGTAAATCTCAAATAGGAATGTAATGGACTGGATAGTTTTCCCCAAACCCATTTCATCAGCCAGAATGCAGTTCTTCCTGTAGAAATACCATGAGCAGGCATTACAAACCCTGGAAAACACCCTATTGTCTAAGGTGTCCTGCTGATTATACCTGGTTTTAACATAAATATAATGTGTTACCCAGACAAGATTCTTTTGACTTTCTCCTTCATCTATCTAGTTTGAAATACTATTGCCTGTTCCTAGCATTCACATCCATGTGCTATGTTGCAAATGCTATATGTCAGCAAGGCAACAGATACACCCACTGCTGAAACAATTTCTCTCATAACATGTTTTAAGAACGTGAAGGAACCAGAGGGTCCTACCCTTGGTCTGAAGATAGCATGCTCCCTTAATCCTATGGGAAGAGAAACCACCCCTGGATCAAAGCAGTTGATTAATGTCAGCCTGGTGACTGGGAGGGTGTGTGTGAGTGTGAAAAGGGGCACCTCAAGGAGAGACTTGTCAGAGTGTGATTTTCAAATGTTTCTGTAATTCAACCATTGTATAAGATGCTGTGTTGTGTAACCAGGCATTTATAGGGTTAAACAGCAGAGGTAGAGTCCAGCACTGTTTTGTCCTTCGGCTGTGTAAACATACTGATAACAGAGATGCTGTACTGTCTGTTCAGTCGCCATGCTGAATCTGCTATGAGGTGCAGACTGCTGAATTGCTCCGAGGAATGCTTTACTTTATTTTGCTCACTTAATGAATAAAAGAACTTTTTAAGTTCAGACCTGGCTTCGCATCATCACTGGCGCGCTGACAAGACAGAAGTCTGTTGGATCTGACAGGGACACAACAACAATACCTAACTCTTGTGAGTATTTTAACAGCTTGCCAGTTTCTGCTTGAATATCATTCTCTGGTGTTTATATTGCCCACGGCAGAGGGAAAGCTTTTCTGAAACATGGACTCCCAAGTCTATGCCATGCCTCTACCAACGGAAGACGAAAAAAGACCACACATGTTCATAGCATTCACACTTTTCTCCAAATTACTAGTATAAGGTATAAGCATATTTGCACCAGATATCCTGCTAATTACTAGGAAGGCAAACCCAACTGTATTCCCAAACCCCAGCTCATCTCTTGTCATTTCTGGAATCTATAACATTAGCTTAGCAATAATCTTTATTTCAATTATGACATCCATGGAAGATGCCTCTGTACTATCTGCAACTCACATGTTGTACCAATTAAAGAGCAGCCAGTTCATCCCCTCCAGCTGGTATTCTCGCAGTTGGTTGTTGTTCCTATAGCCCCGGGATTTCTCTAGCTTTTGCCAGGATTCAGAGGCAGGACGCTCCTGGAAGGGCAAGCAGTAAGGAATAAGTGACTGGTACAAAGACTACTTTTGTGGTCAAATTACACAAGCCAATAAAATCAAACTTTTTGTAACCCTCTGAAATGAGAGTAACACAGTTTAAATCAATTTTTATGCTGATTTTAAATATGTCTTTATTTTTCCCATCATGCCAATTTTTAAAATTATGATGAATGGTACATTACAGTGGATTACAGTAAAGTCTGCACATTTCACATCATATTCGTGTAACACAAGCCAACAGTATTTTTCATCAGATATAATTTTAGGTCATTATTATAGAGGTCTTTTTGCGCTGAATTCAAATCCATGTTTATTTTTTCTCTATCATGTCTAGTTTTTGCAATGAGGGTAATAAAGTAATTAATGCATTTACGCACTGATATCAACAGAATCTAATAAACCACAGGCCAACAAGTATTTTTCATCAGATATAATTTTAGGTCATTCTTATAGAATTTTTTTTGCGCTGAATTCAGTTCTGCATTTATTTTTTCTCTATCACATGTAGTATTTGTAATGAGGCTATTCAAATCCCCATCAGAGGGGATTGAAGGCAGTGGAGGGAGATCCATTCCAGCCTACCCCAACCAGAACCCACTAGGACTAAGGCCGATGTCTGATTCTCTCGCGCTGGATCATTCAGTCCCTGAGAGTATCCCTGATGGTGGCTTGGCAGCCCCACCATTAACCAACAACGATAAGCCTAAGGAGGGCCTAAGACTTACCACAACGGACGCTAAACCGTTAAGAAAGAGCCAGCAAGGTCCTCACAGACGGAAACAGGGCTATAAGTCCAGGACCTTTTGGGGGGGGGCCTTTTTGGCCAGAGGAAATGTGAAGGCTGCAAACCAACCACGTGCGCCATGTGCGCCAAGCTCTAGTGGTTCATCGCCCCCCCCCGATCTCCCTTTTCGGGGTGCCGCAAATTAAGCCCACAAGACCTTCTACTGACACAGTAGAAGCCCCCATTGCAGTGATCTCTGGGATGGGGAAGTACAGCATTAGGCGCAGGCCAAAAGCGAGAGGCACGCTGAGTCGCTGTGAGACTCGACATACCTCTGACCTGCGTCCTATCCTGAAGTACGCTGGAGACAGGCTTCCAATTTCCTCCCCTTCCTCTCTGGTGTTAGTTAACGCGCGCGATCACTGTGCTCTAAGAGTCCGGGTCGAGATGCCACCACCCCCCGGCAAGGGTGCCGAACCAATTTGGGTTCGCCCGAAGGGACTTATGGAACCAACCAGGTTCCTGAATGCCCTGAGGGACTTGGAGCCTGTCAGCGTCTCGCTCGAGGAGCTAGTCACCACCTGGAACTGTAAGTTATCCACTGCTCTCGACGAGATTGCCCCTAAGCGCCCTCTCAAACCCCGCAAGCGTTGCTCTCCATGGTTCACCAAAGATCTCAGAGCCATGAAGCGGGAGAAGAGACGGCTGGAGCGCATGTGGAGGAAGCTCCGTGACGGGCCTTCGCAATCAGCTTATGAGCTCTTTAGTGAGGCTTATGAGCATGCGGTCAAGGAGGCGAAAAATTCCCATTATGCCTCCTAGATAGCATCTGCAGATTCACGCCCGGCCCAATTGTTCAGGATAATTCGGCAATTGAAGATGGTCCCTACCATCCCAAAAAATGATGATCAGGCCCTTTCCGCCGAGGCTTTCCAGAATCATTTCGCAGACAAGATTGCGACGCTCCGCCAGGACCTCCCTGCCACGGTTGATACAGTACAGGAACTTGAGACTCCGTGGCCCTCCGCCGGGTCCACCTTCGACCGGTTTCGGCCACTGGACGCAGAGGATGTTGACAAGATTGTCGCAGCCCTTCGACCAACCACCTGCTCCCTCGACCCGTACCCCTCCACGCTGATTCGAGCTTGCGTGGAGGGGTTACGAGGCCTTCTGTTGAATATAGTCAACTGCTCCCTTGAGCAAGGAGCTTTTCCAGAGGAGTTAAAAGAGGCGGTGGTTAGTCCATTGCTGAAGAAGCCCGGGTTAGATCCTCGGCTCCTCCAATTACCGCCCAGTGTCCAATTTACCGTACCTGGGCAAGGTAATTGAGAGGGCAGCAATGGACCAGCTGCAGACATTCTTGGATGATGCAACCTGGCTTGACCCCTTCCAGTCCGGCTTCTGTTCGGGCCATGGGACAGAGACCGTCCTGGTCTCCATCACAGACCTACTCCGATGCCACTTGGATCGAGGCGGATCGGCGCTGCTCGTGTTATTGGACCTCACGGCAGCGTTTGATACTGTCGATTACCAACTTTTGACACACCGCCTGGCTGTGGCGGGGGTGAGGGGGACAGCCCTCAACTGGCTGTCCTCCTTCCTCCAAAACCGCCTGCAGCGAGTGAAGTGGGGAGGGGTGGTCTCCGAGGGCTCCCCTTTACATTGTGGAGTTCCTCAGGGGGCCATTCTCTCCCCGCTGTTATTTAACATCTACATGCGACCACTCGCCCAATTGGTACGGAGTTTTGGGCTGGAGTGCCATCAGTACGCTGATGACACCCAGCTCATTCTGAGGATGGACCCCGGGGTGGAATCTGTACCCGATAATTTTCATCTCTGCCTAGAAGCCGTAACTGGATGGCTGCGAGCCAGTAAGTTGAAGGTGAACCCGACGAAGACGGAGATCTTGTGTCTGGGCCTCCGGGGGGGTAGAGACCCAGTTGCCGACGTTTGATGGTGTGGCACTTCGCCCACAGCCCCTAGTTAAGAGCCTTGGGGTCCAGCTGGACACCCAACTGTCGATGGAAGCGCAGATTGCCTGCGCTTGCAAGACAGTGTTCTACCATCTGCGGCAGGCGAAACGTCTGGCTCCTTACCTCCCCCGCTGCGACCTGGCCACGGTGATCCAAGCCACGGTCATCTCGAGGCTCGATTACTGTAATGCGCTGTACATTGGCCTACCCTTGTCGGCGATCCGGAAACTTAAGCTGGTGCAGAACGCAGCAGCGCCTGCTGTCGGGAGCCCCAAGATCTGCGCATGTGACCCCACTCCTGCGTGCACTGCACTGGCTTCCCATTGAATTCGGGTCTCCTTCAAGGTGTTAGTTCTAACTTTCAAGGCCTTACATGGTTTGGGGCCAGTGTACCTGAGGGAGCGTCTTACCCCATACAAACCCAGAAGATCACTGCGCTCAGAGGGGCTTAATCTACTAGAGGTCCCTAGTATTAAGATCTGTAGGCTGTCGAGCACCCGGCAGAGAGCATTTACAGTGGCCGCTCCGACCCTCTGGAACTCTCTGCCGGAGGAGATACGAGCACTACGGGGCTTGTTGGCCTTCCGCAAGTCTGTGAAGACTTGGTTATATAGGCAGGCATTTGGTCCCAACTGATGCCTCCTATAGTTTGCCAGCTGCCAACATACCGTCCTGCCATGTATTGCTTCTGCATATTGTTGCTTGCCGGGATCAGTTGTGGGGAGTGGGGTTTTTGGGTATACGTCTTTTATCTGTTTATTGATGTTTTTATTGATTTTATGTTGTAAACCGCTCTGGGCTCCAGAGAGAGCGGTCTACCAAATCGAATTTATAAATAAATAAATTAATTAATGCATTTACACACTGATATCAATAGAATCTAACTGCTATCAAATTACTTGATTGGTCTCATTGCAAAAACTATACGTGATAGAGAAAAAATAAACATATCTGAATTCAACACTAAAAACTCTGTAATAACTGACCTAAAATTAAATCTGATGAAACATACTTGTTGGCTTGTGTTATTTCCAAAATTGATTGGACCCCACTCAATTAGTCAACTATCGACCAGTTTCCAATCTCCCATATTTGGGCCAAGTTCTGGAACATGTGGTGGCCTCGCAACTCCAGGAATACTTGGTAGACACTGATTATCTAGATCTGGCTCAGTCTGGCTTTAGGCCGTGACATGGTACTGACATGGTCACCTTAGTTGATTATCTTCGCCGGGAGCTAGACAGGGGGAGTGTGTCCCTGTTCGTTCTGCTGGACCTCTCATCGGCCTTTGATACCATCAACCACGGTATCCTTCTGAAACGCCTCACAGGAATGGGCCTTGGAGGTACTGCCTTGCAGTGGCTCCAGTCCATCCTCGAGGGTCGTTCCCAGAAGGTGTTGTTAGGGGACTCCTGCTCGGCCCCACGGCCATTGTACTGTGCGGTCCCGCGGGGCTCAGTATTCTCCCCCTTTGGGAGAAACACAAAGACCGAAGAAGTGATAAGATCCCCCTCTGGGCATCACCGAATGAAGCATTCCAGATTAGACATCTGGACAATGAGAAATGGATAAAATACAAAGATCTTTTAGTGCATAATGGATCGGAGTGGACTGTGAAGACCAGAACTCAACTCCATGATGAGGGTTATGGGATGAACTGGTTCCCATATTTCCAACTGAGGGATAGAATGAAAGTAGATGAAAAAAGAGGGTGGGAGAATAAGAAAAGTGATCTGGAGGAAGCCATTATGGGAGAAGAGACCAAGCAGCTATCCAAAATATATAAAATTTTATTAAAAAGAGAAAAAGACAACACTGGAGATCATATGAAAGAATGGTCAAGAAATATAGGCTATAAAATAAACACAGACACCTGGATAAAGATACTTTATAGATGGTATCTCACACCAACAAAATTGGCTAAAATTTATAAAAAAACAAAACCCAATTGTTGGAATTGTAACAGTAGAGGAGGGACATTCTTTCATATGATCTGGCTCTGCCCCAAGGCAAGGAAATATTGGAGCATGGTACACAGAGAAGTGGAGAAACTAATGGGGGAAAAAATTAAAAAGAGGGCAGATAAGTTCCTACTAGGAATCATGGATGAGGAATTTGATAAAAATGAGAGCAGAATATTCACGCTCGCTATGACAGCCGCTAAGACCCTATTTGCTTCCTACTGGAGATCAGACAACACCCCTACAAAGGAAGAATAGAGGCAAAAACTCCTGGAGATCAGTATAATGGAGAAACTAACGGAGGTAATCAGGGATAGAAACACCAATCAGAAATATAATGTTAAATGGAATTGGTCCCTTCTCCAAGAGTATTGTAAGAGGGAATGTAAGGTGGAAATAGAAATGTAATGGGTTCTCCGGTCTAAGTAAAATGTATAGTGAAATGGAACTGATACATGTCAATTCTCAACCATAGGTCGGTGAAGGATAGGTCGGGAAGCACAGAGACGCGGAAAACATTTTTCTAAATTTGTAAATGGAACCAATATACAATCAAGATGGAAATGACTTTGTTAGCTCCCCAACCCTGTTTTTCTTTGTTCAAGTGCACAGCTGTTCTTTCTTAATTCTTGACTACTCTGCACACACCGAGGATGGTCAATCTGAACCATCCGGTGTGTCTCACTCAATTCTCTGTTTCAACCTTTTCACTGTATCCTTAGTATCTGTTTTTACCATGACTTTTGAAAATTTAATAAAGATTTATTTTTTTAAAAAAGTATTGTCCCCCATGTTATTCAACATATACACAAAGCCATTGGGGGAGATCATCTAGAGTTTCAGGGTGTGGTGTCATCTGTACGCAGATGATGTCCAACTCTGTCACTGCTTCCCACCTACTACAAAGGAGGCTGTTCAAGTCCTGAATTGGTGCTTGGCCACAGTAACGGACTGAATGAGAGCAAACCAATTGAAACTAAATCCAGACAAGACAGAGGTATTCCTGGTCAGTCCTAAGCAGAACAGGGCATAGGGTTACAGCCTGTGCTTGATGGGGTTACACTCCCCCTGAAGGCGCAGGTTCGCAGCTTGGGAGTGATCCTGGACTCATCGCTGAGCCTGGAACCCCAGTCTTGACGGTGGCCAGGGGAGCTTTTGCACAGCTGCACCCATATCTTGGGAAGTCTGACTTGGCCACGGTAGTCCACGCTCTGGTTACATCCCGTATAGACAACTGCAATGCTCTCTACGTGGGGTTGCCTCTGAAAACTGCCCGGAAGCTGCAATTAGTCCAACGCTCGGCAGCCAGGCTACTGACAGGAGCGAGGTACAGGGAGCGCACAACTCCTTTGTTGTGCCAGCTCCACTGACTGCCAATTAGCTTCCGAGCACAATTCAAAGTGCTAGTTTTAACCTACAAAACCTTATACGGTTCTGGCCCTGTTTACCTGTCCGAACGTATTCTCCCCTGTGAACCATCAAGGCTGTTAAGATCTTCTGGAGGGGCCCTGCTCACAGTCCCGCCACTTTTGCAATCGCGTCTGGTGTGAACAAGAGACAGGGACTTTTCTGTGTTAACCTCCCCCACCCCCCCACCCCGGGCTATGGAACTCTTCCCCGAATGAGATCAGATCTGTCCCCTCCCCCCTGACCTTCAGGAAGGTAGTGAAATCCTGGCCATGGAACGAGGCATTCCCAGAATAATGTCTGAGACCGGAAATTGACCAAAGTTATCGACCACATATGCGGACTGAGTTGGACATGATTTTATCTTGGTGAATTGGCTTATATGTTTTTATTCTATATGTATTTTAATCTATTGTTGATGTAAGATGTTTTAGATTGTATTGTTAGCATTGAATCTTTACTGTTAGCCAGTCTGAGTCCCTCTACGGAGGTAGAGAAGATTGGGATACGAAAGTGTTAAATAAATAATAATAAATAACCCTTGATTAGTTTCTCACTGTGGACTCTTCACATTCTACAGCAAGGTACACTTTATGGATATGTACCTGGGTAAAGGAGACTCAAGAAGGTTCAATAACAAGTGAAATGTGACTATTTATAGAAATAAATACCCTCAAAAGAAAGCAGCAGGAATCGGCTCAGGTAACAGTACCAGCATAAGGGAGAACAAGTGAACATTTCATTAGAAAGTAACTTTGCCCCTCCTCTTTAAGAAACTGAACTTGTTCTTATTCTCACCAATGATTTGATCTCTGGTAGGATTTGCAGGGCTTCAAATTCTTTGATTTTTCCAGGATCAACATCTTCCTCCAGCTCCCAAGTACTTTCTTCATAAGGCAATGAGCACCACTTCACCAGGTAGTGTGTCACCTCCTGCATTCCAGGAAAAACAACAGAGATACAAGAGATCGCAAAAAGTGACAAAGAGCAAGTGACAAAACATCTCTGAGGAAACATATACATTTTGTTCACAGACTAAGACATATGGTTATTCGAATCAAGAGAGAAGCACATAAAAATCTTCTGCAAAGATATGAGAAGGGAATTCAGGTGGAGCACAATGAGGTTGCATCCAAATCAGTTTGAATCAGGTGCAGATTAATAAGTAGGCAGAACAAAATCTGAAGCCCACACATATCTTTACTCAGATGAGCAGAGCTACCAGGTGGATTATCTATACCTGTTGTGGATGATAACTAGAGCTTCCTTAATTATTTTTTTCTGATTTGGTATACTTTGATCTAGTCACCATTTGATTTTTTCAACTTTTCTACACTAGTATTGCTCTGAGGCATAACATGACATTAAAAGGGTGGCCAGACCAAGCCATTAGAAGCTACTTGGAGTGTTATGCCCTACAAGGCTCTCAGAGAATAATTTGTCCAGAGAGTTAGTGCTGCATGTGATCTGCTACTAAACTGCATTGCTTTATTAAACCAGAACAATCACAACATAATGAAAAGGCATTGATATGCTGGATGTTCCCTGAATTAATCTAGAGCCACATGGGATTACATGTCTCCCCGGCAATTATGTCTCAGATCAAAATAAAAGCACCAATGCTGAGTCAGGAAAAACATTACATCACTCATAATCAATAGACGAAAAGGCATTTAAAAATCTGTTGAGCTAGATTTATGTAAGAGTTCAAGCTACTATGTGCAGCTTTCAAGCTTCTTTCCTGCCATCTGGTGCCTCCTCCATTCACCTGCAGGTCTTGAAGACCAGTTCACAGTATTT
The DNA here is from genome assembly GCA_030556195.1 of Anolis apletophallus. NCBI lineage: Eukaryota > Metazoa > Chordata > Lepidosauria > Squamata > Anolidae > Anolis > Anolis apletophallus. The sequence goes on from JARBWK010000005.1 coordinate 48,911,052, forward strand.
ACACACATCAAGGCCAAACTGTCAGGAACCCAGTTCTTCGTTTTAGCTACAGAAAAAAATAAATATAGCCAACAACCAGGCGGTGCTATACTTAGAGAAGTATTGCAATTCATTCCTTTTTTCTGGCAATAGGCTTGCTGAGTCAGCAGAACAAACTGCATGGCCTTGTGAATTTACCAGGCTGTAATACTCTTGGCAACTCACAGAAAGTTGATGGGGGAGCTATATTTCTGCACTTTACTAAACGGATCCCTCTCCTTTCTGTTCTACAGTCTACAATTAAATTGAACTGGGGAGAGTGAATGTAACATAGCTGACAATAATATACATGCACACTGATGGCACTGAATAAATAAAGAAGAAAAAAAGCAGCATACCTACCTCTCCCGTGTCAGAATCCTTAGTGTGAGCCACTTCCAAGATTCTGTCAACTTCCACATAGTCTGGGTTGAATAGATCTTCATCAGGCTAGCATAACAGGAAAATGATAAACATACTTCAAAAACAAAAGAATGTCACACTGTACTGAAGAATAATGAATTGTCTGTGGCGTAAAACTTGGTGCATTAGAGATCACTCAATGGTGCTGCCAAAAGAGAGATTACAACCCCACATGGCTAAATTTATCACATTTGTAATAATTTATAAAAGGCTCCCATGTTAGAAGAGGTAAAGGTTTCCCCTTGACATTAGTCGTGCCAGACTTGGGGGGGGGGGGGGTAATTTTCATCTCCATTTCTAAGCCGAAGAGCCGGCATTATCCATAGACATGTCCTATGTCATGTAGCCGGCATGACAACATGGAGGGCCATTACCTTTCTGCCGGAGTGATATCTATTCATCTACTCCCATTTGCGTTTATCTGTTGCACTTGAATGTTTTCGAACTGCTAGGTTGGCAGACATTGGGGCTAATAGTGGGAGCTCACCTCACTTCCTGGATTCAAACTGGAGCTCAGCTGTTTAACCTGCTGCGCTACCGGGGGCTCCTCCATGTTAGTATGTTGCACTAAAATACTACAGCATCTTAGGGCATCATAAAAACTAACACGTTTTATTTAGTATAAACATTTGTAGATTGCAACCCACTTCATCAGATGCCTATGGATTTCCACATTGCATTGCTAAATTTGGTTGTTTCCACAGTAATAATTTCCAGGTTTGAAAATTAACTTGCGTTTATCTGTTGCATATGGGGAAAGACACTTCATCAAATGCCCTGCATTTCACAAATGCTCATGTCAACCAAACCTTGCCACAGTCTTAAATGTGCCACAAGACACTTTGTTTATACTGTAAGAAACTAACACACCCATAACCTTCAAAAGTGCATCTGAAGACAGCATGAGAAATATATGAATATCTAGAAAGACTAGATCTCCTGCTAACTAAAAGAAGAAGAAGAGAACACTTCTTTGAAAATATGCCAGAAGGCATGTTAGCATGGTCTCTCACAATTTCTGGAAGAAGCAACAAGTATTTGGTGACGAAAACATTGGAATAATGTTCCTTACACCCTTCACCTGCCAACTCTGGTACATTAGCCAACATAGTGGCAACACAAGTAGGCAGCTAAGATACATAAAAGTAGCATTTTGCCCAAGCCTTTTAGTGTTCATGATGGGCAGGGGGAGAGTCAGAAGCAGTTATTGGCTTGTATCTCTGTACAGATATGTGAAACTTCATAGGTGCTGATAGGGACCATTTTCAATTGTGCAACTACTCCCTTTTTACAGTAAAAATAAAAGTGGGGAAAAACATCGCAATTTCACCAACACCTCAACTTTTCTACCTTTTCCCCCAGCTCCAGGCTTCCACATTCTAAGAACTGTGAAGGAGCATAAATTTAAATTGGGGGGTGGGGGTGGAAAACAAGAATGACTTTGAACACGAATAGCTCTTAATACAAACTCACTAAAATTATTATTGAAATATTTTGTGAATTATATATATCTAAGGAATTATCTTAAATCTGAGATCTCTGCTCTAGATTGCTAGCAATATTTGTTTTTGTCTGTGTTTCTTCTTTTGCTACTTCGGGTGTTGATATATAGATGAATGCAATCGCATAATTGCTTAACACAACAATGCCTTTGAAAAAACCAATGTGTTTTGGCATGAAGGAATCCAGAATCTAGAGACAGAATTGGCTTGCTTACTAGAAGGCTGGTGGAGAGAACATAAGTCTGTCAAACAGAAAAGCAGCTGTTCATCCCAGACTATAAAGAGAACAAAGTTGCCCCAGAATCATTTCACATTTGTGCCAAGAAAAGAGCTGAAAATACTGAGGATTTATGGCCACAGTTAGGAAGCAATTTCAATTTCATGTTGGCCTGATTTACATCCACCAGGGAAGTGCAGAGAAAGCTGCAGGTAATGAGCCTGTTAGGAGAGCAAAATTCATACTAAATTTGGTATTTAATGAGACTGATCTTCAAACAAGATTTATACGCATGTGCAAGCTGTCTAATGAAACTATGGTCATTCATGTAACTCTTCCATGTGACAGACATTCCTGTATCAGAAAACAGTGGTGGTCCTGCCTACATACATGTCATTGCTAATGCTTGACAAAGTGAAGCACCCAAGCATCAGAATGGACCCATCGGTTCTTTGCTCACCTCTGTGAAAATGTGCTTCATCTGGGCTTGCTTATTGCGGAAACGTTTAAGCTTTTGGGCAATGCGTGGGTCTTTCTCCAGCTCCTCCATTGTGGCCCATTTACAGTGCAAGTAAGAGCTGTGAATTAACAGAGAAGCATTAACAGTGTCAATTAATGGATTGTGCTCCCCAAATTAAAAGAGGCACGACTTTTCAGACATCACTAGGACCAAAGTATTAAAAGACTTAACAAGAAATGGAAGGAAAGAAAATGATAGAAAGGATAGGAAGGAAACTTAATGTTATACTTGTTTCTGATGGCAGAGATAACTAGAGTTTGGAAACATTAATTTTTGTACTACAGTTCTCAGAATTCAGGCCACCATTGTAATCCAAAAAAATAACCTAAGAGGTTGAAAGGACCCAAGATGACTCATGCAGTTGAAGGGAAGTTCAGGTAAACTAGTAAGTAAGGAATGCAGATCCAGTCATCAGTTTTCAATCCAAGCAAGAGCCAGAGAGGATATAAACACCAGAGAAAAATTAACTCTTGAAGCTGGGAAAATGAAGACAGGAGTGGTAAAGGGTTCAAACTATTAGTAATTGCTACTTCAGATACACTGAGTGTCTGGAGGGGAAATAATCTGAGTAAGGAAGAGTGAAATAATCTATGTATTATGGGCAGCCAATAAACAACATCCACATAGTAAGAAAAGAATATACGTACAAATTGCGATATTTTACGTAGAATAACTCCTGTTCGTAGGTTTGTCCTCCAGGAAAAGTCTAGAACAACAGTAATAGCTCAGTAAGAAACACTTTTACACAAAGCAAGTGCCACATAGTAAATGTGATTACGAAGTCATCCATTTTTTGTCATTTTTCCACTCAGAAGTAATTATGTGTAAAGCCTTGATAAATCTATGTCAATCTATAAACTAGAAACTTAGGATTCGTGAGCTAAGCTCCTAGAGAAGCTGGTTGATTTTCAATACTGGCTAAAAGGTGTGAATAAAAGGTTCTATAATTTCACACAGATGTTGGTTTACTATAGTTTAAATCTTCTGGTTGGTGTGAGGGAAGTCAGGCTCCGATGAGTGTGATGTGCCTGTATGAAGATGCAAAGAAGTGGCTGCACCACACACCCTCCTTCAGCTCAGAGATAAAGTGTACAGCTGCATGGACTTCCTTCTCTGCCTTGGTATATTCGGAAGATGTCACATGAGGTGAATGTGACATCACCCCCTTCCTTCCTCCCCATCTTCAATATGAAGATCAATCTCTTTCCAATAAGTATTTGGATCTCAGTGCACAAAAATAGAGCATGCCAAGCTCTGGGCTGAAGGGGAAAGGTACTCATCGTACTTAGTGCTCTGCTGCCCCCTTCAGCTGCAAGGCTTTGCCCACCCCATTTAACCTCCAAGTCATTAAAGGAAGGGGTTGCTTTCTACTACCCATCCCCATCTCTGCACTTGTCTAGAAAGAAGAGCAGATTACGCCCCATCCCCTTTGTGCACACAATATTGAGTTTTTGGAAAAAAGAGAAGTTTTAGCAGCAACAAAATTTTAGTTGGCTGATAAAGGCAGCCAAACTTCACTACTTTTGAACAAATTGCTGACCAAAACTCTTTCATAATTTTTAAAAGAATACAAAAAACTGTAAGCCTAGCAGAAAGAATCACTATAGTGGAAGTATCCTCTCTCTCTCTCTAGCCATTATTTACTCAACAGGGAAACTACATCAGTGTTCTATACAGCCTGTCATGCACCAGTCCTTCTCCATACTGAGTATTTACTTTATGAAAATAGAATTATTCCACTCCCTCTAACAACTTCAACAGCTGCTAGAACCATTAATGGTAGTAACAGCTACTGTCATTAATAGTAGTAATAGCTACTACCAATAACAGTAATGCTTTGAATGTGATTTTCCTGCTTGGCAAGGGGTTGGACTGGATGGCCCATGAGGTCTAGTCCAACTCTATGATTCTACTGTTAATACTGAGTTATGGGGGTTTTCTTGCCAAGATTTGTTCACAATTGGAGTTGCTATTGTCTTCTTCTGAGGGTAAAAGAGTGTGAAATGCCCAAGGCCATCCAAAGGGGTTTCCATGGCAAAGCAAGGATTCAAACTCTGCTGACCAGAATTACAGTCCAACGCTAAAGCTACAAAAGCAAACTAACTCTCTCAGTAATAATATTGAACATAGGTTTAGACAAATGGTATTCTGGAGATCCAGGTCACCAGATCCTTGGACCAATGAAAAAAGCATATCCTTGCAGACAATTACACATCATACATTTCTCCTGCCACCCCAGGCAGCTCTATATGTTTTCCTGGACCCCCAAACCAAAAAGCAAAGGTGCAAGAGGTTCAGAAGCGAGATTTGCTAACATATTTATTTCCTCCTCCCAACTTGCTTTTAGTATAAAAAAGCTGTAACCTAAAATTTCAATTTATTATACATTCATCACTTACTGCAGCCTTTGGTTAGGGCACCAAAATAAGAAAGGCATTTACCTCCTTCTGAAACATTCTGGAGGCAAGTATTTTCTCAATGATGTTGGCATCATCCTCAGGAGGCTCCTGTGAATCCCAAGACAAGACGAAGAGTGATATAACAAAAGTATCAATGTTACTTCAAATCCCAATCAAGATCTCTCCTAGAATTAAGAAACCCTAAAGTCTGACAGCCACCTTTACTAAATCTTGAATATACATGACTTTCAAGCTACTGATTATATACTCTCCCTAATGCACATAAACAGCCACTGTCTGTATTCACTAAAAACTACAGACAGCAAGCAAGTATGAAGGGACAGAATTTCCAGAAACAAATAGGGAAAGTTTAGTATTACATTCAAAACATTCAAAACATCGTACAGTCCCCCCTCGGGGTTGAGAAGAAGCCTAAAATCCTGAAATAAATAAAACTGTACAGTCCTTCTTCAAATAACTTACAGCCAGCTTACAAATCTTGGTATATCAGGATCTGGATTCAGACAGAACACTATGTATTCCCAATAAAGTAATTCCCTGGTTATTTTAGCCACTTTATCCTGTAGAAAGGTCCATGAGGGGTCAACACCCCTGGTTATGTGACCCCCAGGGTTTATTGACTAATTATTAACCATTTTAATGGAGGGGATATGTTATTGTCTTTACCGTTCATTTTACCGGTATTGAATTGTATCCGAGTTGTAAACCGCCTTAAGTCCCTTCAGAGGGAGAAAGAGAGGTATAAATGAAGTAAATAAATAATCACAAACACTTGCTTCTGATCGTAATTGTTTATGGGAACATAACCACTGTGTGCTTACAGGGAGTTACAGACTATGTGAACTCCCGGTAAATGCACCTATAAAATATATATGTTCATAAATATGTGCTTGCCACATCAAGCTTAACGTTCTGTTCTACCTACCTGTGAAAGATGATGTGTGAAATAAATGTTTGCTTACTATTACCTATAGATCTTGAAAATAATATTTTAGGATATGTTAAATTATGACATGTAATGCTATGAGATCTTAAAATTAAAACTGAGGCCTGCAACAATTAATGATTATATTTTTGGATCTGACATAATGTACCAGGGTATTAGTGTATAGTAGCAAATTCTCAAAAGAAGACTAAATAATATTGAGAAGGCAGACTAGAAATCAATGATGATTGTAATACTAAGCCCAATTTGAGGGGAATATATTTTATTACGACTTAGTTCTCACCAAGTACACAAGTTGTACCCCAAAACACAGAGATAAGGTCTATCACAGTGGTTCTCAATGCGTGGGTCCCCAGGTGTTTTGGCCTACAACTCCCAGAAATCCCAGCCTGTTTACCAGCTGTTAGGATTTTTGGAAGTTGAAGGCCAAAACATCTGGGGAGACCCACAGGTTGAGAACCACTGGTCTATCATGTTAGGAAGAGTCAGCAGCATCCACATTTTTGACTATAGCTCCCATAAATCCCAATCAGAATTACCAAAATTAGGGATTATGAGAACTATGAGCCAAAAACATCTGGAAGGTGCCAGGCTGTTTATTCCTGATGGATCTACTGACTTCTCCTTCAACTGTACCCTTCCTTTGAGAAGTTTAAAAATTACAGAGCTTTGCTGACAGTTTTCATTTCTATAATATACGAGCAAGGGATCATTGCCTGATCAACACAACTGACTAGCTTGCATGTTCATGATAACAAAGTTGGCAAAAACCATGGATGTACAACATCAATGTACATGCAGTTCTCTTTCAAACATTTGGAAAAATATATCCATACCTTAATGTCAGTAATGCAGCCACTGCTGTTCACCTCCACATAAGACAACGTTTTCACTACAGAAATTCAAGAAGTAAGCTCTATCATCCCACCCCCAATGGCTCCAGCCATACCTCTGCCTGCCAGGCCAAGGTAGATGCAGAGAGTGCAGAAGCCCGCCCAGCTCCCAGTACTGCTATCGTTTCACCATCATCATCCACCACCTTGAAATCCAGGTCTTCATTGTACTTCCTGCGCTTCACCTGACGGCCAGAGCGGCGCTTCTGCATATCAGACACAAGGTCAGGTAAGATTCCTTGACTGAGATCTAACATCACAAAGCTAATACAAAGAGGAGGCAATATGGCTCAGTACTTGGCCAAACACCTTGAAGTTCTTGCATGGGCAGAATAAACTCAACAGAACAATACTAGCAAATACCCCTAAGTATATCACACTTTTGATCACCCAAGGCCAAAAATAAAACACTCACAGCTCATTTCTCCAGCCATGGTTGTGAATATGGAAAAGGGATTAATATATACTATAAATTCAGTTCTGCAGAAAATGCAAATAAATTCCAGACAGATAAAATAAATCAAATTACAGCCCAGTCAAGCCAGTCAAGCAAGCCATGGGGAAAAAGAATCCATGCACAGTCTTGGGCTTAAATAATATTTTTAAAGTGCCTTGTGAGTGTCAGTGTTTACAATGGTGTGAAAATTAAAGAAGAAAAACACTTGTTAACTATTGATTTTTTGTTCATATGCTGTTAATAAATAATCTTTTCTGATTGTAGTCCATATGCTTGTAAACTACTATTCTCACCTTCCATAATAGTTGGCTCTACTGTCTGGAATTGACAGGCATTCAAAACTAACAACTTCTGGAAGACAGCAATGTATTCTTCCCCACGCCCTTTTTCTACTGGACATTTGCATTCCCTTGTAAGCTTCCATACAGGGAAGTGCTTCAAAGACACAGAACAGAAAGGAAAACTTTCTTTTCATACCATTTATCCCTGTCAGGGCATACTCAGACAGTATGTTGACACTGTTTTTAAGTCAGGCTATGCACATATGCAGGGCATCACTACATTCTGCCAATGTCAAACTACTTAGGTTCTGCAACTGTCTATGTCATTCCCAGCAGTAAGCTTTAAATCAAAACAGAATGCAAAATCCAAGTGAGGAGGGTCATGTAATCATGAAATGATACCACTGAACCTGAACATGTGCAGGCTTGCATCTTCCCATACTTAAGGTTTTATTCATAAGCTGCCATTTAGATTCATCATTGAAGCTGGCTCCCAATTTACCAAACTCATTATAAAAGAAGACATTCTTAATCAACCAATTGAACATTCAGAATCACATATGCCCTTTAGTAAAAGCGCCTGTCCCTCTTTTGAAAGAGGGATCTTCTTGTACCCCCAAAGGTAAGAGGTCCAAGCATACCTGGCTATCAGTTGATTCAGCAGACTCCTCGGGGCTCTGTCCAGAAATTGAAAGAAGACTTTGATCTAGCTCTAGGCTGTCCACTGGAGTGTCACTTTTCCTTTTCCCTTTTTTCTTCTTCTCAACAGGAGTTGGTCCTTGCTCTGTGCTGCTAATACAAATGGGAAGCATCAGAAGAATATCAGAACACATATAACAGTAAGTGCAATCTTGTGATTAGTGGTTCTGACTGAAATGACACCCTGAGAACCTCTCCCTTTGTGCAATTGTTCCTTCAGAGCACTCCTGATGTCAACAGCCATGACCCAATCCCACTATACTTGAAGCCCCATTCACACAACCATCTCCTATCCCTTCACAAAAAAAGCAATTCTAAATGTCAAGGGGATTGCTCTCCTCTTTACAGAACAATATTCAGTGTTGTGCAAGGGATGCCGTTAGAAGAGAGAACAGGTCAAATACACATGTGAACATAAAACACTTACAATGTATACATTTTTGATCTCAACAAATTTCCTTTTAATGTAAGTATGATCATTATAGATGCATCATTTCTGGTTTTCCGTAAACAAAGATAGTCACAGAGACCTGACATCTTCAAATTCCCTTTCACAACTACAAAAGATGAAAGCTGTGATGGATTTGTTGCTATAAACTGCTTTTTCATGAAGCACATCTGACACAATATGGGCTGTGAAAATGTTTTGCTATCATTCAACATTTAAGCTGTTTTGAATTCATAATTGCTTTTTTTCCATTTAATGAGATTGCTCCAGTTATTGCGAAACCTAAACATTTACCACAAGTGTAATGAATCCATAATTTTTCATGTTTTTCTAACTGATAATGTTAAACACATATGGAGAAAATCCTTTTGCTCTCATGTCCCTGTTATCCTGAACTTTAAACATTGTTAAGACCTTGGGGCACAGACCTTTGTAAAATACCATGCACTGACGATGCTATATAAATAACAATAATACTACCAATCAATCATTATCATTATTCTTAGAATATGGGCCTTTGGAGAACTGCAGCTTCTTATTAACTTCACAAAACCAGTGTTTTGCCATTTAAAAACAACAGTAAGGCCTTTTATTGCAGGAACATAACATTAGACACTATAGATCTTATACAATCATACAAAGGCCAGAATCAATTGTGATTTTTCCAATAGGTTCCCCTGTTTCTGCCAAAATAAGTGGCACTTTACCCTTCCGAGGGACATCCCACCTCCTGAAAAACATAAAAACCTAATTCAGAGAGGAAGAAAACATATTTTGGCACTATGGAGATAGAGGGGAAGAAAATCCCCAGTTCTATAAACACTGGATAATGAAGTATTGGATTTTTAGATTTTGGCCATAAGGTTTGTTTTTTTTTAAAGACACAAATTAATGTTGAAGGCCAAGATATAGACAGAATGGTTCAAACTGAAAAAAAAGGAATCAGAGGAGGCATTGAAAGTTGTAATACAAGACAGAGGATATAAACTGAATTAATTCCATTGTAGGCTGTAAATATATCAATACCATTTATCATCCTGCTCTGCCTTGTATACAAAATGGCAAGAATGCTATGCTGCCAACCACAGCAGTGGTGTCACAGCCTGGATTCACCTTTTACTCCAAATAAGATCTGGGTCAATATTTTCATCAGAGATGATCAGCTGGCTGCTTGAAGTCCTTTTACTTAGTTCACCGCAGTCCAAACAAAATGATAATTGAGATGTTTTTAATAAAAAAAACTGCCCAGAGTTTTACTCATTCAAATTTTTCCTAAATTGCAAGAGAAAGAATGATTTGCATATTTATGTTACATCCCTTCTCAGATTTTGCATGCAATGCGACAGCCATCCCGAAAAGCAGTTGAGACACTATGTGTTTTCCACATAGGTTTCATTAAATACTCTCTCACGCAAAAGAACCACGGCTAAGTTGTCTCTTAAGGAAATCTTTGGGGAGATAAATTTGTTCAACAGTCCTGCCATCCTTACAATTGTTAGATGATGTTGCTTCTCCTAGTTGGGCACCAAGGGAATCGGGCAGTGTAAAACACCTCTAGCCCCCATTCCTGTGTCTGAAAGTTATGAAAATACAGTTCTGAGAACACTGAAATTTTTCATCTCTGCTTCAAAATTCCTAAGGGTACATACAGAAACAAAATATCTCATAGATGCTGTCTAGCTTGAGGTTCATTTCCATTCTCGTAGAAAATATGTGGGCACAGATTAGTTGACTGATCAACCTGACTGCTACAACAACAGGCTTTCTGTAACAGTTCTAGAAATACAAAACATGAAATAAACCTGTTTTTTCTTGCAGATCAATTCATTGGTGGCAGCACAGGCTCTGTGTATATTAATTAGTTGTAAATGGGCAAGTCATGCCATGTTCAAAATGAAGTGATGTCATGTTATAAGAAGCTCTTCTATAGTAATCAATGAGATTTTAAAAACTGAGGTGGAGGAAAATGGATTGGACAAGGTGAAAATATTACAGGATGGGCAGGTGGTCTGGCACAGTTGGGTTTTCTTCAAACAGAATCAACAGGGAAGAATAACTATGTTCATTGGATTGCAGCCTAGCCTCAATGGCAGGATCAGATTACAACTCCTCTCATTCTAGGAACAAGGTAGCAAAATATGGCTAAAAACAATTTCCAACAAGATGCAAAGAAAATAATTCTAGCAAGGAAATACAAATATGCTTGCACAGCAGAAGAAAACAAGCTTGTCCCCTCCTCAATATTTCAGCCTTTCACATTTGCCCTCCTCCAGTCTGCTGGGACTTCTCCCGTGCTCCAAGAATTCTCAAATATTATGGCCAGTGGTGCTGAAATGACTTCTGCTAGTTCCTTCAATAGTCTTGAATATAGTTCATCTGGCCCTGGAGACTTGAATTCATTTAGAATTTTGTTTTCGTATCAGGAGCGACTTGAGAAACTACAACTAGTTTCTGGTGTGAGAAAACTGGCTGTTTGCAAGGACGTTGCCCAGGGGACGCCTGGATATTTGATGTTTTATCATCCTTGTGGGATGCTTCTCTCATCTTCTCACGTAGGGAGCTGGAGCTGACAGAGGGAGCTTAATCCACTCTCCCCAGATTCGAACGGCTGACCTATTGGTCAACAGTCCTGCCGGCACAAGGGTTTAACCCATTGCGCCGCCGGGGACGCCTGGTTCTACTTCTTTACTTATTCTGGGTTGCATTTCCCCTATTACCTTGTCTACTCCGTATTGCTCAGGTTGAACACCAATCTCCTTTTGGGAGAAGACTAAAGCAAAGAAGGTATTGTTGAGGAGCTCTCCTCTGTTAGCATTTCACAACCTCCTCACAGAGGCCCTACCGTTTTCTTTTTCCACTGACATAAACAAAGAACCAATTTTTATTGGTTTTAATAATCTCTCTGGCAAGCCTGAGTTCATTTTGTGCTTTAGCCTTACGAACCTTTTCCCTACATTTGTTGGTAATTTGTTTGAATTCCTCTTTAGTGATTGCGTATGCTTTTAATTGTGTTTTTAACTATGTTTTTACTGTGTTTTTTACTGTGTGGAAGTCGCCCCGAGCCGGATGGGAGTGGCGACGGACAAATCCAAATAAATAAATAAATAAAAATAAATAAATTTCCCCTCTTTTCCAGTTCTTGTTAAAAAATATTTGGACATCCATTATGGTTGTTTTATACTTCTCCTATTATTTTTTTCTCCTTGCTGGCACTGTTTGCAATTGTGCCTTCAGTATCTCACTTTTAGTCTGCTTTTCTTCCACATGGGACTGACCCAAAGTAGCTTACACTGTATATTGGAACAAATTAACTAAAACAATCTGTAATACAAAAAAATTAAACAATTAAACACCAATCCATTTAAAAACATTAATTTAGAACAGTTAAAATACATTAACATCTATTGCATATTAAGAACCAACACATCCATTTCACTAATCCAACAATTTAAAAGTTTAAGGCTACTTTAAATAAGGATGTCTTTCCCTGCCAGCAAAACAAGAGCAAGCCTCACTCAGAAGATAATTCCATAGTCTGGGAGCAGTTTTCTGACCAGACATTCCTGTGATGGTGTAGGACTGAGAGAAACTAGGGCATGCTCACATAGGAAGAAATTGTCTTTTCAGATAGCATTGAAGTAAGCCATATAGGACTTTATAGATCATAACCTGCACTTTTAATTGGACTTGAAAAGGAACCAATAGTCAGCAAAGCTGTTTTAGCATAGAATTTCTATGCTCCCTATAACCAAAAAGGCTCTCTAATGCAAAGACTGAGATAATCGTCTCCGTGATGGGCTCTGAGACCCACTCACCCTCAAAGGACAGCAATAGTAAACTACCTCTGAATTAATCTTACTGAGAAAACCTTGTGATATGTCCTTTTTAGGAATGCCATATGTAAAAATGATTTGAAGGTACAAAACAAGAATAATAATAATAAAGGTTCATTTTAATAGTGTAAACAATAACCCTACATAGTCATTCTATGCAGTAAAAGATGGAGAACATGTCAAATGACACCATTCAATATGCCTGTGACATCTCTGTGCCTGACTTATATTCAAATATTGTAATGCACAGATTGTGAAATTCAACGGTGTTGTGTTAGTTTGTATTCTGTTAATAGGGCCCAAGGCAACTGTGATAACATTGGCATACAAAGCAGGTCTATGGGCGCAGTAGGTTGACTAGCATTACCCAGATCCCCCAGGACTTGCTGAATTTCACATCTAGGTAGGGTTTTTGTAAATTAAAGATGTAATTTCCTTTTTAACACCTATGTATGACTGACATGACCAAGCTAAGTGCCCTAATTATATTTTCCTTTACTTTAATCTCTCCTTGATCTGAGATCAATTGGAGGCACATAATCTTTAGTGAGATTCATTTAGGACACTCTATTTACAAGGAATTTAAATAGCTTTTTTGTTATAATCCATGGTGTTGATTAAAAGTCCTAGAATACCTAAGCAAAGCCAGTGCTAAAGAAACCACTACCTTATGAATATGAAAACCATGCACTTGTTCTGTCCACACCACTATGAACAAGTACACAACCAGAGAAAAGCCATTTCCTACACTCTCACATTAAAATTGCAAACAAAGGCTTTTTTCAACTTAAGCATAAACATTGTTTCATTAATGCTAATTAGATGATATTAAGATTTTAATATTCTTTCCTTAAAATAGCTTTTTATCCTAATATTCACTTTCATTGGTCAGAGCTCTTCAGATGGGGATGGAATTCTTTTGTCAGAAGAAGGAAATTTGATATTCTGGAATATCTGTACAGTTCCTATGGTAAGACTTGCAAGTTGGGTGTGCACTTATTGATTATCATGGTGGTGAAAACGGACTAAGTAGACACTTGTCCTTCTCTGTGGCAGGTAGTGCAGGGAGAATATGAGACACTGATGTACACGCTGGCACCCTCTGAGAGGGTGCTAGTGGATTCTGGAATATCTGTACAGTTCCTGTGGCCTGTGAGGTGGGAAAGGAATGTCTTTGCAACTGACCTGGGGTGATTTGCTCTCATTTATTTATTTTAATTAATCTTTATTGAGCAATTTTTTCATATATACATAAAATCGTAAAGCGAAAAGGCTGACAGAAAGATAGAGTGAGTGATAATAAAAAGAAAGAGAAAAGTGAAGATATAAAGATATAGTCATAGACATACTAAAATCCATAGTCCGGTCTATAGATAGGAAAGAGGGTATTAGAGGTAGTAAACAGTAGCTAGACAGATAAATAGATAGAAATGTGTAGAGCAGAATAAAGAAAAAATATATATCTTCTTTTGTAACTTCTCATTTCTTATTTCTATTGTCTTTTCATACCTATATATTTATATTTCTGTACTGCATATAATCTGTCACCATTGACCAGTCATAGTTTAGTAAACAGTTTAATAAAGAAAAAATATATATCTTCTTTTGTAACTTCTCATTTCTTATTTCTATTGTCTCCCATACCTATATATTTATATTTCTGTACTTTAATCTGTCACCATTGACCAGTCAGTTTCTTTAGATTATTAGATATGTCAATCTATCCATATTCCTTATGTCCATAATTTTCTCAAGCCATTTTTCTTCATCTGGTATCTCTTTGTCTTTCCATCTTTTGGCGTAACAGATTCTTGCTGCCGTACTCGATAGAAAAAACAGTTTGTCGGTGTTGTTGTCCATCTTTGTTTCTGTCATTCCTAGTAGAAAAGTCCCTGGTTTTAGAGGTATGTTTGTTCTTAGGATTTCTTGTATTTTGCCGTGTATTTTTTCCAATATGTCATCGCCTTCTTGCATAACCACCATAGGTGATAATATGTCCCCCTCTATCTTCTCGCACTTCCAGCATTTTGTGTTCATGTTTTTGTAGCATCTCCCTAGTATCTTAGGCGTCATGTACCATCTATAGGCTGTTTTGATCCAGTTTTCCTTTAGTTCTGTAGCGTATGTATATCTTAATTTCTTTTTCCATATTTCTTCCCACTTCTCTCTTCCTATCATTCTTCCTATGTTTTCCTTCCATCTCTTCATATAATTTTCTTTTCTTTATTATCCTGGTCCCACTCTAGTAACTTTCTATATATTTTTGATATTATTTTTAATATTGTGTCCCAGAAGTTATTTGCTTCTTGGAAACCTATTTTTGTCTTTTTGATAGTTTTCTTTTAATTGTCTATAGTGGAGCCAGGATATTTTATTGTCTATATTAGTTATCTCTTGTTGTGTCTTTAATTTTATTTCTCCATCTTCTTTTTTTACTAGATTTTTATATTTTGGCCAGTTATTCCATCCTAGTATTCTCATCTGTGATGCTTCTAACGGGGATATCCAGAGAGGCGTTTTATTACAAAGTCCAGTTTTTGCCATATTCGCAGGAGGTTCGATCTTATGAATTGGTTCCCAAAGTTTTTTCCTTTTTATTTCCTTCGTACCACATCTATTTGTGCCACCCTGCTTTTAACTCTATTCCTTCTACAGTGATTTGCTCTCACTTATAAGGTCCTAGAACATTGGTGAGAATACCTTGGATTTACCTTCCAGTACATGATTGGCCAGAAAGCAACCCAACTATTGGATTTCCCTCAAGGCTTCACCCAGAGGAAGGGCAAATAAGTAGCCTAGGTAGACACTTGGCCTCATGTAGACCCATATCAGGTTGCTCCCTGCTCTTGCTTTTTCAGATTCAAACAATTTAAATAGCCCTTATTTAATCCAACTTGTAGTGTCTGGTCTCATTACTGCATGGTTTATATCAAAAGCAGGAACAAGTTATTCACAGACAGAACAGATAACTGATTCTGAAAATATTGCTCCTCATTCAGTATTTTCCCACCTTTCATCTGAAAATCCAATAGTTATCTTACTTTTTCTGTTTTAACAATTGTTTATACTAGGTCTTTGTGTCTCATTTTCATGAAAATTTGCTCTTATTTGAAGGTTATATTAAAAAATAACTTCCCAAGACGCTTTTTGGGGCATATGTGACCTGAATGCATGCCTGTGATTCAATCCAAAGCTCTCAAAAAGCACTCTATTGCCAATTCCCTAGGCATTAATTTTTCAGTCACAATTAACAACTATTCCATTCATGAATGTTGGAGCTAACTGTGATTAGAAATAATTTAGAAGAGATTATGCCACGATTAGCAACTGCTTAGAGAATTTGCAACAATTGCTGCATTTGCATGCAGGTTTTCTCCTGCCAGGTTAGAATGAACATTCCTCAGCTATCTAGTCATCAAAACATATCATGAACCAGCCAGTTGGCTTGAATCTGGGTTTCTGAGAGTGGAATCACATAAAATGATGGCTTGCCCGCTGGTCCATCTACATGGCCACAGGAAACAACACAGCATGTGGCAACGACAATTGTAATAAAGATTCATTCACAGTTTTAAAACTCTGCCTCCATCTTTTTGTTTTGTATTTATTCATTCATTATCATCATTCCACTTAAATGAACATTACTTTCTAACAATGTCCCTTTAAAGCTGCTGTTCCTGTTGCCCACTTTGTAAAATAGATAAAAATGTACCTAGCAATTCATTTATTTAACATATATAGACATTCCTTCTTCTTTAAAGACTTCATCTGCAGTATATAAACCTGACTTTTCAATTCTGCCCTGGAATTATGGTAGCTGTGGTTCAATACAGCTGGAGACGTCTGCATTATATGATTCCTGATCTGTTCTTTCCTGAACTTGATAAGAAATCAATAATACACAACTAACCAGGCCAAATTGTCATTGCTGGTGTTGAGCATAGGCTTTGCAGCTGGATATTTTAAGTAAATAAAATATAGCTATGCCACTAGGCAGGCATGTAGCCGGGGGGAGGGCCAGAGGGGCTCAGCCCCCCCCCCTCCGAAATTCCAGGGTGGTCCACGAGAAGGCCTTAATGGTACATTATTTAAACTGTTATGTGTATTCATATCATGATCTGATCACTATGCTCAATATATCCCATATGCATGGGGGTATTGGGATAATGATACAAAAGGTTTGCTAGGGTAGATCCTCTCTCACTCAGACTCAGCCCCCTAAAATCAAACTCAGCCCCGCGCCCCCCGAATCGAAATCCTGGCTACGGCCCTGCCACTAGGTACACACTCTGCCCAGTTGAAGAGAATCCCACTCAAGAGAGATTGATTTTTCTCTGCAAGAAGAATGAAATCAGACAACAACACTAAAGAACTCAAGGCCTGTGTTTGTCTTCCACCATGGTAACACCACAACAGTGGTAAAAGAAAAATTATTAGCCATCTGCCAGGGTTTTGTTTTTTGGGGTGTCTATAAAAAGCAAAGAGCAGAGAACCGTTTCCTACCCTTACTCTACCATGGATAAAAGTGCGCAACTTGCAAGCCTTTGGAGTTTTCATATCTGCTCAGACACTTTTCAATCCCACAATTAAATGTATAATATTACAAAAAATCTGATTTCATGATATGTTTAGGAATTCTTGTTTTTAAAAAAAGGTTTTCAGAGAAAGCACGCTTCAACTATTCATGTTATGTATCACAATCATCTGTCCATTCATTTAAATCACATTTAAATCAATAAGCAAGAATGGTTTCAAATTGCAACTAAACCTTGACATTTTTATTCAGAGAACTATGAGAAATGCTTCTGACCATGGCAAATCCATATAGTTCCAGAGTGAGTGTATGTGCCTTCAAGTCACCTGTAAACGTATGGAGACCCCATGGATTTCATAGGGTTTTCTTAGGCAAGAAAATGTCAGCGGTGGATTTCTTTTTGTGAAATATGGCTTAAATTACTTGTTGTATAATAGTAAGGATAACAATGTGGCCCTGGTCAATCCTGTAGAACTTTCCCATTGTGGCTATGTATGGGATCGAGGAAAATGTGCTCCCATGCCACTATTACTGTATATCAGGGCTGTCCAACTGGCGGCCCGGGGGCCGTGCCCCTTCCCTACAGCCCCCCTAACCCCCTGCAAGACATCAGTTTTTAAAAAACAAATTCAAAAAAAAAAATTGAAAATTTTTGATCTTGGAGGGGGGCGGCGCGAGGAGGGGCGGGGCCGACGTGAGTGAGGAGGAGGCGGAGGGAAGCCGAAAAGGGGGCGGGCCGCGCAGGATGCTGGGCATGCGCGCCAGGGCGGGAGCGGCCCGGCCCCCCGTGAGGGGCCATGCCCCCGCTGCGGCCACGCCCTCCGCTCCGGCCCCCAGGGTGATCCGTCACCTGCATTCCAGCCCTTGGGCCCGAAGAAGTTGGACAGCCCTGCTGTATATGATGGAATTTCAAGCAGAAAATGTTGAATGTAGTTCAATTCTATCTCAAAATATCCAAACATGTTTCCACATAACCACAGAATGGGAGATTTTATCAATTTTACAGCTAGGGTGAGAGGAGTCTCCAAATATAGATAAATTTAATTAATAATCCTATAAATAACTACAAATTCAGTGAAACCCCAAATACAAATGTACCTTTCATATGGCAGACCTCTGCAAAATCTAAAGAACAAGGATAATAGAAAGAATTCCAAAAGCCAACTCATATAGAATAGAATAGAATTTTATATTTGTTAATTGCCCTCCATCATAGATGCTCCGGGCGATTACAGCAACAGAACAACAACATATACAAAAAACACAGAGGGAAGAACAAAAGGGTGGAGAGGGAGGGAGGAAATAGGGAAGTGTCCGCGGCGATGCCCTTAAGGCCCCATTCTTCCATCGAAAGGAGGCAGGCAGGGATGTCCCAATACCATCACCGGTGCCATATCTGTGTCAAACCAGCAAATTGACTGTATACTGCAACAGAACATAATTATTTCCTACGTACGATTGGGATATTCCCCTAGACATAATGAGATTCAGAGAAATGCTTTAGGAAAGGAATCTATCAGTTGGATTTAATATATACAACTGTATGATTTGGTTTAAAGGTATTCCATTCAATGCTGTTTGGAGGTGGTTGCTTGTCTAAAACTGAAATGTAATCACAATGTTTCTTTTTCAGAGATGTCCAACAACAAAAGCAAAGCTATATCCCTGACATACAAGGAAGCAAATGGCCAAACAAAAATGTGCATTGAGCATTACCAACCTGGCCTTCTTGGGCTTGGCTTTGGGAGGGGACTCCAAGTTGCTCTTCTTCTCTTTAGGCTCCTTTGGGACTTTGGACTCCCGCGGCTTCCTGGGTTTCTTGGCCCCCTCTTGTTTGGGCTCCTTGGGCTTTTTGGGCTCCTTGGGCTTTTTGGGTTCTTTTGGTTCCTTAGGTTCTCTTTTTCTCTTTGGTTTTGCTTCTTTTTCACCACCAGGCTTCTGCTGACCCAGTTCTTTTTTCTTACGTTTCTTCTTTACTCCAATACCCCCACCCCCAATATCCTCCATCCCATTATGGGAAGTCACCATGGTCTGCAGAATCTCATTGGGTATCTCCACAGGTACCACATCCTGCTGGTCCTTTTGAGCCAGGCTCACGCTGGCCAAGTCCGAAATTGTCACCAGGTCATGCAAATCATCCTGATCTGTGTTGTCAGCAAACAGGGATTGTGGCTTGCATTCGAAGGTGATAGAGGCATCAGACATTGGGGAATGACTCAGCACTTCAAAATGCGGCAGCTACAAAGAAAGGACAGAAAGTACTGTCATATATGTACATATGCATGTATCGTATTATGAATTGGTAAGTTTTCTTAGATAAGGAAGAAGAGTGGTTTGTCTGGCTTGCATGACATCTGAATGGAAGCTAATGAATACTTCAATAGATTTATTCAGTCTGTAAATCTACAATTACAGTCTATACTCAAATATAAACTGAGTTTTTCAGCCCTTTTTTGGGCTGAAAAATCCTCCCTCGGCTTATATTCGGGCCAAGTCGGGCAGCAGAGCCTGGAGGCAAAGCTCCGAAGCTAGCTGGCTATGGAGGAGGACAAGCAGCGAGGTGGCACAGGGGACCCCAGACAAGGCTCCTATGCCGCTACAGCTGATGTTCCTGCCAATCCACCCTTCCTCCTCCAGCTGGCCATGGAGGAGGAAGAGGAGGAAGAAGAGGAGAAATGGCGGAGGCGGGACAGGGTTGCTGCTGCTGTTTCTCCTCTTCTTCCTCTAGCGGGCTAGCCAGGAGGAAGAGGAGGAAGAAGAGGAGGGGCCAAATTTCATCAGCTGGCCATCCAGGAGGAGGAAGAGGAGAAAGAAAAGGAGAAACAGCAGCAGCGGCCCCTTCTCCTCTTCTTTCTGCTCTTGGCCATCCGGGAGGAAGGAGGAAGAAGAGGAGAAGGGACCACTGCTGTTGTTTCTTCTTCCACCTCCTGTTCCAGCTGGCCATCGAGTCAGGAGGGAAGCTGCTGGATCACGGGAGGGAAAGTCTCCTCCGTGCTTCCATCCCCCTCCCGTGATTTACCAGCTGCCTTGGGTCACCTGCTCTTCCTCTCTCCTCTTCCTCTCCCTTCCACCCCCCAGAAGGGAGACCTGGAAAGTAGTGAGGAGAATGGAAGTGTGGATGAGACGCCACCTCCCGAGATCAAGCAACTGCCTCCGTGCTTCCATTCCCCTCCCTGCTTTCCAGGTTTCCCTTCTGGGGACGGGGGAGAGGAGGAGGAGGAAGGAGAGCAGGCAGGTAGCTGCGCTGGAGCCCTGGGGCCCACACCAGCCCCAGCCCCTCTGCTCCAGCAGGAGTTCCTCAAATTTCTTGAAAAAGCAGGTAGCTCTCCCAGACAGCCTCTTCCAAAGAGCCAAAGGAAGGATCCCCCACCCACAATTTCCCTTCTAAGTCATTTCCCCTTCCTCCCTTTCTACTCAGTTTCCCCATCTTTCCCCCCCTTCCTATCAGTCTTTACTACTCCCATCCCCAGCCCCTCTCTCTCCACTTTCCATCCCAGCCTTTCCTAGGTTCCAGCCTCTTTTCCCATTCCAGTCTTGCCCCCTTTCCCACTGCAGTGTCCACTTTCCAGGCCCCCTTTCCATCCCAACCTTTCCCATTTTACAGCCCCCTTTCCCACCTAAAGCTTCCCCCCTTTCCCAGTAGCCCCCTTCCCATCCCGATTTGTCCTACATTTCTAGCTGCCCCCTTTCCACCTCATTTCCCCACTTTTTCAAACACCCCTTCCCATTCAAACTTTTTTCCTGTTTCCAGTCCTTCTTTCCCACCCCCTTCCCAAGTCAGTCTTTCCCACGTTTTTATTTATATACACACAGGATTTTCCCCAAAATGTATACTGTAGTTAAAATAAGCTATGGTGATTATTGGATTATTGTTGTTGTTACATTTATTATTTTACTCTATTATTAAGAATACATTTATTATTTTTCTCTATTATTGTTATTATTATTAAATTTATTATTTTACTTTGTTATTATTAATATATTTATTATTCTACTCTTAATATTCTTATTACTTTCCTCTATTTATTATTCCATTTATTATTTTATTATATTTATTGTTATTATTATTAAATTTATTTTACTTTATCATTATTGTTATTCCATTTATTATTTTACTCTCTTTATTAGTATTAGAAGGATACATAAGCACATTTACATAGAATAAAATTAGAATAATGATTCAATCAGAGTTGGGCAGTCTTATCTTAAATTACAGTTGTATGTAAATATTCCAAAACATTTAACCTACTGATGCCGCAATTATTGTAATTTTATTGGTATCTACTATTATTTTTATTCTTGAAACTTACCAAATTTATCAATAGCTACTGCATTTCCCACCCTCAGCTTACCAATTTTTGTGGTAAAATTAGGTGCCTCGGCTTATATTTGGGTCGGCTTATACTCGAGTATATATGGTATTTCAGAGTCTACATAGATCCTAGGATGTCTACCATGTTACTTCTTCCAACATTTAGATTTTTTCCTCTGGACCAGAAATACTGTATTTTCCAAAACATATGCACGGTGTTGCCAGCAGTCTTCTCCTACCACAATTCCATTAATCAGAAAGCTGATAAATATAGATGTCAGGCCAAAAAAGTGAAGAAAGACACTGGCAAACAATATTTCTCCCCAATACATAGCTGTCATTGCCCCATCAATTCAAACCTCGCAATATGCTTCAACTGGCATGAAAAACAAAAGAGCATGTACCAATACTGCAATATGTGTTAAATATTACATATTAGGCAGGATTTGTAAGATAAAATAGATAATCCTATGCATTTAACTATAAGAAGGGTATAAATTTAATAAACGAGATAGCACTAGTTTTCTTGTTTGGGAAGGTTAAACCAGTGCCACATTAACACATCTACCACTGATGTTAAAGGATTTAATACGTGACTGCAAATATGTATAGGATATCAGAACCTTACACATAAATTCTGGAGATATAAATTCCAAAGCTAACTATCTGAACACTGCATGAAGAAAATACTCATGACAAGAACTAAACTTGCTGTTTTATAGCTATTTGAAATAGTTATTATATTCTTCTTCTGTTTACATTTACAGTATATTTGATTTACAAATGAGAAACAACGGGTGGCTTGATCCCACAATTACAAAATGGAAACAATTAATTTAAACCTTGCACAAACCCTAAAAATGAACATAATTTGTTACACCATTTATATGAGACTGGAATAACCACAGGGAATGAGATACAAGTGTTTTAATGCTCTTAATTATCACAGTTAATTGTCATGAATGTCCAAGTATAGAATAGCTTTTGAAATAAGCAATTAATGAAACATTGGTTAATGTACTCCACTTTTGTAATAGAAAAGTCTTCACATAGACTTGTTTCTAAAATATAACTCAATTTTAACAGTAAAAGTAGGAGGAATAAATCAACATTATAAGCCATATTCTTGTATAGAAAATGTTTATCTGTTGGATCTGTGAATTATCCTGTGCTTCGTATGTATATAACTACAGTGATGTTTCTGCTCATATTGATTTGCTAGTTCTTATTGACATGGTAATGTTATTTCTTTAGCTAATTTGTGTACGTGTATATTGTTGTAAAAGAACAAATGTCTGATCAAGCCTTCTCAGAAGGAAGTCTTCTCAAATCAGTTTAAGTTCCCTACTGGAAAGAACAATTTAAAATGTTGGGATTATGATAATGATAATAATAATAATAATACAATAAATATATAATTGTTTAGATTTATAGTTCTTAGCACCAACTAGGACTATGAATTACAGTAATATCTTGCTATATATGGCTGACATCCTGTTCAATAATTGCAATGTTTTAAATCTGATTTATGAGGGATTTGTCATCTGTTCCAGATATTAAAACTTAGCTGAAAGAATGGGCACAGGCACCACAGTTTACTGTCTTAAATGTTTCATCAATAAATAACTCTAGCTATCCCATTTTCAAAAAATCTAAATCAAAGGTTGCAGCAAAGCAATCTCTATAGCCCAAAACTAAAAAGTACTGCTGGGTGACAATGGGCTATCCCCATTATTAAGGACAGTGAAGGAAATTTCTCAGGAAATCAGCAGCCCTCCTGTCTGATCTTCCTGAGCTCCTCCTCTGAATGGTTTCCTTCAATTGAAGGGCAGAAACTATATGCCACACAACTTGCCCTGCACTCTCCAGACTGGCCTGCTGTCCTCACCTATCATGGCAGATGCTATCCCATCATCAACGTTCAAGAGATTCCACTGGCAGTAGTGCTGTCAGCTTCTGTATATGTAATGTGGAGTGGGCAGCTCATCCATCACTCCAGAAAACAAAGAATAACTCTCCATAGTCTTCTTATTTCAATTGAGTCATAACTTAAGCAACATTTAGCACAAGTTCTGCTTATGTTGGAAGAAGGAACTCCTTTTCCATGCAGTCCAGTGTACCTTCTGAAAAGCTGCCCTAGCAGATTCTCTGAAGCAGCAGAAGAGATATTCCAGGAAGTGCAATGAGAAACAGAAATAATCAAATCTTCCTATATGAAAGGGGAACCTCTGCTTCCATGGTGTCTTTCATGAAAAGGAGCAGTCCTCCCATTCACAGAATGGGCAATCAAGATCCAAATGTATTGAATGTAATTAAGCTACCTAAGAATATGAAAGCAGTGGCCAGCCATGAAAGGTAGGCTTGTATATTAACAGATAGTGGATGGCATCTCACCAGTGAACTGCAGTGGGACAAGGAAACATGGTTGCTGCTTCTGATTGTTGCACCACACATCGCTGGAAATGTCATCTTGCTGCGCATTAAAAACCAGCAGACCAGACCCACATCACTCAAAGTGATTGCTGATTGTTAGGGTAGATTTTAGGAATTGGATCAGGATATAAATAGTTAACTATGTCTGTGAGGTAGGATCTTTGCCAGTATTTGTATTCATAACAATAAAAGCAAAGATTTGTTATCCTTGTGACACTGCTTTGGAGGGAACACAAGAATAGAAATGCCAACCAGAATTATCGTTTGTGTGAAGTACAAAGCTCCAAAAACTGTACTAGTTCTAGCACTGCACATCCCAGATAAACCTAGTGGGATCTGAAGTACAGCCACAACAGGTAAGAGGAGCAGAAACCATATCTACTACACCAAGAGCTGCCATGAACACAGTGAGAGTGCTGCACTTTAAAGACAAGCTGTCAAGGTTGGTAGACCTCAAATCCATGACCTACTTTTTAAAAACTGTTTGTGTATTTACAGTTTCCACTGTGCTCCCTGGGAAGACTCTGAAAATACTTGAAAAACAGGCCACTAAAATATAATCAATCCAAAAACTAAGATGAACATTCCAGCTTCACACTGACATATTATATCCCGTGAAGGACTTTACAGTAGCAGTAGTTTTGCCACTTTCGGCCCTATTTCGGAAGAAAGAAGGGGTGTCAACCCAAATAAATAATTATGTGGTCTATGCCTACTGCCACAGAATACTGCATTAAAAAAAGAAGGGATCCTTCCATATGTGGCTTCCCAATGATGAAATCAATATAATGCCAGATATAATACTGATAATTCAGGTGCACATAGCAGGGGGAGGGAGGAGAAGAAAAAGTGCTTGCTCTGCAATTTACAGTTCATTAGTCTTGAAATTAGTTTCCAAAGCTAGGGGTGCAAAAGAAAAGATATGTGCATACAAGGGAGAACCACAAAGATACCAAGAATGCCACCTGAATTTTTATTTACACACACACACACACACACACACCTGAAAGCTCAATCCTCCTTCACAATCCAAAGTGCTTGACCACAGATCTCATGAGAATAACCCTCACTAATTAAAGGCAAACATGCAAAGTCTTCAATCAAAAGCAAATTGCATTCCTGCTGGGCCCACTCTGAACAAAATAAAACATTTCATTATAGCATGTATATCCTCTTATCCTACTTAAATAGCTTATAAAAATGAAACACTCAATTAAAAATTAAAAACGCACAGATAAATATAAAGGTAGAACTAGTAATTTGAACGAACTACATTAAATTAAGATTAGATAAATGCAACAAAGATACACACCAGAGCACTGAACTACAAGTTTGGAGACCAAAGTTGTAATTCCCACTCAGCCATGGGAATCCATGGAAATCCTGGGCAAATCATACTCTCTCAGCCACAAAGGAAGGTTAAGCAAATTCCCTCTGCATTGTTGTCTTTCTGTAACCTTGATATTTTCCTTATGTCACTAATGTAGCTGCAGAGATTTGACAGGTCACTTTTTTCAACGAGATGTGGTCATTGGTTGTGAGATTATTAGAGTGGAAATCCTCCAAAGTATTTTTGTAGATAATTTTTATTAAAAAGTATTTTTATAAACTCTGTGTAACCATTTCACGGGGTTTTTTAAAATCTTGCTTTCCCAATTTCATTAAAGGCTGGTATTTAAACTTCCAAAATAACTAAGTGTGAAATGTACCGCAGCATCAGGAGCAGGTGATAGCTCTGGGTGGGATTTTTTAACAGAAAAAAAGTAGCACCATATAACTGATGCAGGTGGGGGACCATGCAGCTCTTTCTTGTTAAGAAAAATGTATGCTCAATTCTAGTCATGCTATTTAGACAAGTTACAAATGCAATCTATAACTTGAATTTCAATATTTAGGTCTATATTTTTAGTATTTGCTGGTTTATTATGAAGAAAATACCCTATGGAGATAATACAGTCTAATACTTTGGAGTGATATAAATCATTCCCCTTCTTGTCCATGCATGTTATGTTGGCTTGGTGCTATGTCTACAACTCAAAGAGACATTTCTGCCACAGTTTCAAAACTAGGAGACAGTCTTCCTTATCCTCAGACCTCACAACCTCTGAGGATGCCTGCCATAGATGCAGGCAAAACGTTATGAGAGAATGCTTCTGGAACATGGCCAGACAGCCCAAAAAGCTTACAGCAACCCAGTCTTTATTATTTCAATGCCTCCAGAATAAAATTGATGTTTTACTGTCTCAGAGAAAGAACACATTTTGCTCTTCCTTTTCTCCCACCCTCTCCTCAAAGCTAGAGTTTTCAGGTTAATCAACAACTGAGGAAAAACCAGTGAAACAAGAATGCCTCTTTGCTTACTGAAAAAAGACAGGTAGATGTGGAAACAAAAACCTTTCAGGAGAGTCAAATACTATAAAGGACAGAGTGGAGGGGGTGGGACGGGGACAATGACTCCTCTGTGTAATATTACCTTACTTGCAGCACAAGTCTTTGAAATTCTTTCAAGTACGTCTTACATCAAATCAACAACATTCAACAGAAAAATAAAATAAAGAACAGCTTCATTCCCAAACAGAATTTACATGAAGGAACTGTACAAGATTAGAGCAAAATTTTGAGTGTTATAAATATAAAACACAACCAATTGTTAGTCTTCTCTCCACTCCCTATAAGAAAAAGTTAACTCTCATAGGTAAGGCATTCCTACTTTCTTATCATTTAGGTTGCCCTTTTCTGCACCCTTTCCAGTTCAAGGACATTTTTTTTGGAGACACAACAAGCCAAGATGTTAGTATGGAGGTCAAAATCCTACATCTCTACTGGCAGTGATACAGAAGTAAAAAAAAAGGAGGATGGTGGCGACAACGAAGGAATAAGAAAAAGTCAGTGATGGCCAAAAAAAGCCAAAAAGCTGTGGCACAGAGAATTGTCCAGAGACTATACCTACCATATTGCTCTGTCTCCTAGGACCCCTGTGACCAAGGCTTTCAAGATAATAGGTGGCCAGAACCCTGCCTCCTGTTTTACTCATCTCCTTTTGCTGTTTACACGCTTAGGGAATGCCAAATTACTCATATAGTCGACCACTGCATAAGGATCCTGTATAAGGATCCTGTTCTGATTGTCATTCAAAAAGAAATGGAACGCGCTGGAAATATACACTCAATACATTATATGAGATGGGTGGAGTAAGTTTGGCTAGTTTTCTCAAAAAGAGAAGATAAATTAGGATCATCCAACAAAATCCATGAGAGAAAAAGAAGATGCATCTTGAGATGCTGGAAAGATGGGTTTCTATTAGTTACTTAAACATTATTTTTCCAGCATCTTGAGATGTATCCTCCCCCTGGAAATGTGATATTCATTATGTTCCTCTCTCAAACAATGGAAGGACAATTTGAGTTGGATGGGTGAAAGAAATAAAACTCTTACTTTGTGGCTACATTCTCTGGCATGCATAGAAGGCAACAGACAAAAAAATCGCATAACATATCCAGAAGCAGCCATAACATTAACTGTTCCCATGTGTCATTGAAGCCCAGTGGGAAATCAATTTTACCTCTGTCACAATTTCCAGGTCAGAATAAAGGCAATAATTTCATACAGAGCAAAAAGGGCTCAGGAATCATGAGACTATTGGCTAATAATAGGTATCTCCAAGGTAACAAACAACATCCCAACTCTTTCCCAAATGAATCTGTCCTATCCAGCACAAAGGGAGATAAATGTTCCCATCTTCTGGTTTTCTTTACTGGGAATCTCTCTTTATACTAGCCAGACAAACATCAAAATCAATGATGTGGTTATCTATGGCCTCTATATTTGAGGACTATGCAAATATATTATTTGCTATACCCCCCCCCCCCAACATCTGTATCTTCATATCCGCATACACACATTCTGGAGTTTTCAGATAAGGGCAAGACATAATCCTGATAATAATGTTTTGGTTTCCAAAATTGGTAGATTTTGCCCAAAATAGTACATACAGGAAAATACACAATACAATAAATAAGTGTCCTACTCTTGTTACAGAATTAAAATAGTCACATTGTATCAAATTCTACTTCATTTAACTGAATGCAAACTGAAACAAATTCCAAATTGTGTCTCTAAAGCTGCATCTTTTAAGAGATTGGGGTGTCACTGAAGTCTATGACACACATTTTGGGATGTCCTGAAACGTATATAAGCAGGCTCAACTGCCTTGTATCTCACATAGCTATTCATCCTGCTGTGCAGCTGAGATGTAATCTAATCTTATAGATTTTCACAGACATACACAAGCACCCACCGACATTTCAAGTAACAGAGCTTGTAAAAGGACAAAATTGCACAACTTGCAAACTGTGTGGAGTAAAGCAGCTGGAATGAAAAGGATAAACTAGCCAACAACAGTTTGTAAAAGAACAAACACACGTTGGCTTGTTAGGAAATGGTTAAATGTATTCTGCTCTCTAGAGATAAAGAGTTGAGGTATGGTGCAACCTACAATGAAAGAGGTAACCTTAGAAGCAGGGTCAGTGAGTGGAGAAGCATGAACCAAATTTGTTTCTTGTAGTTCCTCTGTGATTAAACCTCATTACAGAAATGAACTGTTGGGCAATGCTGCTCCAAACTTTATTTCGAAGGAAACTCAGAAAGGCAGATTTATTCCACTCTCAAATTTCCTATTACAAAGAGGACAGAACACAAATCAATACAGAGCATATTGGTTTATGCTTTGCTTTGAAACACATTTCAGCCAAGGAACAGAACCTTTAATATATGTAAGCAGACTTCTTTTTTTAGCTGAGGCCACAGTCAGGTATGTCCTATGCCTTTGCGGAAAATACAATGACTGCAGCTTCAATAATCTCTCAGGCATTATTATTTGGTGTGCACCTATATATCAAAAAGAACAGCAGATCCATATGTGCAGAGAAAGAACAAGGAATTATTCCTAAAACCATCAACAGACTAAAGCATTTTCTGCCTTTTAAGAAACTGATTATATTTGAGTTCAGAAAAATGAACATTAATTGTGTGATGCAAGTTAATACTAGCAGTTGAGTAGCACTTTACTATTTTTTTGCCATAATATTCATGACAACTTTTAAGGAGAATGCATTATCATTCCCATATTGAAGATGGATGTTTTGAAATTGAAAATTGAGAGGGAACTCAATGGGGCATACTTGCCAAGGGAACTACTTGCCAAGGGCTACCTACTCAGTTGATAAGAGAAGTAAAATCGGAACTAGGTAGCAGCTACTTCATTCATCGCTCAGTCTCTAACAGTTCCGATCAAACATGCATCTAACTCAAAAGTATGCCCCATTAAGTTCAAGGAGAATTACTCCCAAGTAAATGGACACAGAATGAAACTGTTAAGCAAAGTCACCAGGTTACTCTAGCTAGTTAAGATCTGCATGATCAAAACAAAATTTAGTACAAGTAGTCCCCAAGTTATAAAAAGATAGGTTCTGTAGGTTTGTTCTTAAGTTAAATTTGTATGTAAGTCAGAACAGATACATTTTTTGAGTGTAACTCCAAAGTGTAGCTTTGGAGAGCATAAGGAAGGGTCAACACCCCTGTGGCATTTGTTTTGCTGTCTGTGCCCCTGTTCAGATTTCACCTTATTTTCTGTCCCAGCGAGAATTGGATTTTGAAAAGTTTGGCTTGCGGGGAAACAAGACTGGTGATAAAGCTTCAGTGAAGACACCTTTTTCGCCATAATAATTCTTTCAAGAGTGACTTTACCTTCTAAGGGGTAGATTTCTTTCACTTCCTGTTGTCTCACTCCTGTTTTTAACTATGAGTTGTTTGTACGTCGGATGTTTGTAACTCAGGGACTACCTTAATTCCTTTTTAAAGTCTCCCTTATTCTATGACACAACAGAACCAAAATTCATTTTTAAAACTAAAAATCTTCATTTATCCTGCAAATACAATCTGCTTTGGACAACTAGCTCCTTCTGGTTAAATTAACATTTCTAATCCATCTTCTCCAATTCCCCCGCACTGTTTTTTGAACTACATTTCCCGTCACCTTCAGGCAACACAGCCATGAAGGAAATATAAACAAGCCAGTCAAAGACCATACCAGCAAGTGATAAACAGTGAACTAGTTCAACATGTCTAAAAGGCATCAGGCCAAGAAAGGCTGCTTTAAGCTCCAATTTATTTTCCTTGGTTTTGCATTTATGGTTCACTATTTATACTGCAATAACTCTTAAGAAACTGAATGGCATGATAATCGTCTTAGACCATGTAGTTCAAAATTTGTGTCATCTTCCAAATTCAACTTTAACTCCCAGAAGCCCTAGGTAGGAAGAAAAAATATCATAGTGAAGAATGCTGTATATTCCAGTTCAGAAATATTTGGAGGGCTGCACAATTCCCATCACACAATTTGACATAATTAAGTAATTCATACAATGAGCACTAGAAATTATGTGGCCCAAAAGAATAAATGTAGTAAGGAAATCTCAGTCACCACTTAGCAAACAATCCAATCTCTAGAATTCTAAACAGAGATAATAGAGCTGGACTGATGAGACACATTGTACAAAGAGTGTAAGAACCAATTTATTGTAAAAGGAGAGTTACCAACCTGTTTTTCTTTCTTCTGTATTTTCATTATCATCAGTTTTGGGATTTAAATTACTTCTATAAAACACAAGTTCACAGAGGAGGGAAAAAACAAACACATAAGTATTTCAATATAATGCTGTATTTGAAGAGATATATCATTCAATATATTACTCAAAATGTAAGAGCCTTTGGAATCTAAACAAATGCCCCGGGAATGTGGCACAGCTGGCTAAGTGTCAGCTGCATAAGATCTCTCTGACCAGTAGGTCATGAGTTCGATGCCTGCCCGGGTCGAGGTGGGTTCTCGACCTTAAGTGTAGCCCGAAAGACAGTTACATTTGTCAAATAGGAGATAAAGGTACCACATTAAAGTGGGGAGGCAAAATTTGACTGATTTATGAGGCCATTAAAAAAGAACCCAGGAATCGCTGAGGAATGCGGAAAGAACAACAAGGGACGATGGAAAACGCTGAGAGATGAGGAGTGCATCAGCTCCCCCTGGTGGCCAGAAAGTTTCCATCTGTTCGTCTATACATGTGTGTAATATGTCAAAATGTATGTACTGTACTGTGATAAATGTCACATGTTCATATGTCATATGTTGAACTGCAGGGATTGTCTGCAAGTATGTGTACTGTAATCCGCTCTGAGTCCCCTTTGGGGTGAGAAGAGCGGAATATAAATAAAGTAAATAAATAAAATAAAGTAAATAAAATGTATGGTGGCATGAATTTTCAATCTATCTGTTAGCCTTTAAAATAGCAAAGGGGGGGGAACATGTTGCCATTTAGATGCTGTCATCTCTCATCCTTTAGTAACCACTAGCTGACCCGGCCACGCTTTGCTGTGGCTTTTTTTCTTTCCTGTGGCCCAGTCTGTATATATGTGTTTTGTGTGTGTATGTATGTATGTATGTATGTGTATATATGGATGTGTGTCTATATGTCCATATGTGTGTGTGTGCATATGTGTGTGTTGTTATGTATATGTCTATGCGTGTATGTGTGTAGTTATGTATATGTGCGTTTGTATATGTATATGCGTGTATATGTGTGTATGTATGTGTGTATGTGCATATTTCTGTGCATGTGTGTATGTGTTTCTTTCTTCTCCCCTCCTTCCTTCCCTCCATATTTTCTTTTCTTTCCCCTGCTCATCCTTCCTGCTTGCCTTCCTATTTTATAGCTGTTTTCTCCCCTCCTTCCTTCCTCCCATCCATCCTTCCTCCTATCTTTTCCTTTTTTCCCCTCCTTCCTTCCATCCAGTCATGTTGTGTATCCTTTTGTTTTCCTTCTTTTTGTCTCCTCCTTCCCTCCTTACTTCCTTTCTCCTCCCCTTTCATCCTTATTTTCTTTCACTTCTCGCTCCTTACCTTTTTCTTCTCTGCCTCCTCCTCATCGCCGCCGCCGCCGCCAGGGCTTCGTCATCGGGCGTGTGGAGCAGGGAGGAGGCGACTGGGGAGGAGGCGGGTCGGCTTCCTCTCCCCCAGGGCGTCCCCTCAGCCAGCGGCCTTGTTCCTTCCCCGAAGGCCCGGCCTTTCTTAAGAGGAGGCACTGGGCGGGCCCTCGTCTTAGGAAAGGCCGGGCCTTCGGGAAAGGAGCAAGGCCGCCGGCTGAGGAGACGCCGTGGGGGAGAGGAACCCGGCCCGCCTCCTCTCCCGGCAGTGACCGGGGAGGACGCGTGCCGGCTTTCTCTCTCGCAGGGCGTCTCTTCAGCCAGTGGCCTTGTTCCTTCCCCGAAGGCCCGGCCTTTCCTAAGAGGAGGCCCTGGGCGGGCCCTCGTCTTAGGAAAGGCCGAGGCTTCGGGAAAGGAGCAAGGCCGAGGAGACGCCGTGGGGGAGAGGAACCCGGCCCGCCTCCTCTCCCGGCGGCGACCGGGGAGGTGATGTGCCGGCTTTCTCTCTCCCAGGGTGTCTCCTCAGCTGGCGACCTTGTTCCTTCCCCGAAGGCCCGGCCTTTCCTAAGAGGAGGCCCTGGGTGGGCCCTGGTCTTAGGAAAGGCCGGGGCTTCGGGAAAGGAGCAAGGCCGCCGGCTGAGGAGACGCCGTGGGGGAGAGGAAGCCGGCCTGCCTCCTCCCCCTCCAGGCTCTTGCTTTTCCGCGCAGAAAGTGTGGTGGGGAGTGAGGGGGCCGGTCGCCGCCGCTTCTGCTGACAGGGCCTCCTGTTCCACACCATGCTCCTCCAGGCGGCCTGGCCTGGCTTTGACCGGGCATGTGGAGCAGGAGGAGGAAGAGGAGGCGGGGGAGGAGGAAAGAGCCGCTGCGCTTTGGCTGCCATGCATGCGCGAACGTTCTAAACGCGCACTGGCAGCGAAGAGGCCGGGATGGCAGGTACGTCTCCTGTTTTTGGAGACTAGTTTTTGGGGGTGTTGCGAGGTACCTAGGGCCTGTTTTTTTGGCCCTATAGGTACCTCGTGGCATGGTTAATAATGTTGCCGAGTTTGGTGCTTCTATAGTTTCGTTGTCTATATACGACATTGCACGACCGTTCAAAAAATATAGAGAGATTAAACTAATGATAATGAATGCTACATCCAAAATATTGAGATGGATACACATTCCCCACTTCTGCTTTAAACTAAACTATCACAGAACTCTTTTCCGCTTCAAAAGACCAATACAGAGTTTTAATTGTGCAAGCTCTGAAAACCCGTACGACCTTTCACACCTTGAAAATTTTGGGCAAGGATAATAATTTGTATATTTCTGGGTCTATTCTACAATTGTATAAATATGCTTTATGTCTTATGCCTTAATACCACTACATCCAAAGAAGTTGGTTTACATCCATGAAAGCAGATCTGGGGGAGTGGGAATAGTCTTAAAGATCCTGTCACATTTTTCCCACACCTTTCCTTCTTCATTTTTATACTGAAAAAACTAACATAGCTACTTCTTTGAAAGCTATTTTGCATTCCCCCTGAAGAGAATTATAAAATAGGTAACAGTTGTGTAGTTTTTCATTAAAATTTAAAATATAAAATTTTAATAAGAAAAAGGAAGCATGGCTGTAGTAGAGCTTCACCAATAACAGCTTTTCGTTACAAACCACTGCTGTACAAACATACAAATGTGAAGAGAGTTGTTGAAGGCTTTCATGGCTGGAATCCCTGGGTTGTTGTAGGTTTTTCGGGTTACATGGCATGTTCTAGAACAGGGCTGTCCAACTTCTACCGGACCTGTGGCCGGAATTCCGGTTACTGATGACCTGGGGGACCGAAGGGTCCGCCCCCTTTCCGGCTCCACCCCCCAGCTCCACCCCCTCCCCGCCTTGGAGGTGTCTGTGGACACCTCCAAACTCAGCCCCGCCCCCTTTTCACTCTGGCCACGCCCCCTCTTGCTCGGTGAACTCTCTCTCTTCTTCCCTCTTTTGTTCAGGTGGTGGAAGGGGGAAGGAATGAAAGGGGGAAAGAGAGAGAGAAGGAGGGAGGGAGAGAGGGGGGAGGGAGGGAAGTAGGAGGAGGAGGGGGGAGCCTGCTCCTCCTCCCTGCCCCGCCCCACCCCTCACCCCCCCTGCCACGAAAAAAATAAATAAAAAATATTCAAAATAATAATATTTTTTTAATCTTAAAAAGCAGATATCTTGCAGGAGGGTAGGGGGCCGTGGGGAAGGGGCTGGGGGCCGTATACGGCCCGCGGGCCGCCACTTTGACGGCCCTGTTCTAGAAGCATTCTCTCCTGACATTTCACCTGCATCTATGGCAAGCATCCTCAGAGGTTGTGAGATCAACCACAACCTCTGAGGATGCTTGACATAGATGCAGGTGAAATGTCAGGAGAGAATGCTTCTAGAACAGGGCCATATAGCCCGAAAAACCTACAACAACCCAGTGAAGAGAGCTCTTTTCCCAGGAACCATACACAGGCACCTAATGTGATTGACATACACAGATAGGTATCTAGAAATACTCTTAAGGTTAAACAACAATGTTCTCCATGTACAAAACTACCAGATATGCTGTTGGCAGTTGCTTTCTCAGTAAAAAGAAGAAATAAAGTAACAGGAAAATAATTAAAAATCCACAGATGCAAATACGTTCCCACTCACTCAACACTTCTACTACTGTCAAATGACCAGATCAGTGGTCTCTTCAATTTTGTACTGTCAAAGAGAAACATCTAAGAGGAAGTAATGATCATCCAAACTCATGCACTGTATATACTCGAGTATAAGCCTAGTTTTTCAGCTCTTTTTAGGCTGAAAAAGCTCCCCATAACTTATACTCAAGTCAAGGTTATTTATTATTTTACTCTGTTGTTGTTGTTTTTACATTTATTATTTTACTCTATTTATTATTATTATTACATTTATAATTTAAATTTTTATTATTGTTAGTATTACATTTATTATTTTACTCTATTATTATTTTATTCTCTTTATTATTACTGGAAGGATACGTAAGCACATTTACATTGAAGAAAGTTAAAATAATTGTTTGATCAGAGCTGGACAGTCTTATCTTAAATTACAGTTTTATGTAACTATTCAAAAACATTTAACCTACTGATGCCTCAATTAATGTAATTTCATTGGTATCTATTTTTATTTTGAAATTTACCAGTAGCTGCTGCATTTCCCACCCTCAGCTTATACTCGAGTCAATATGTTTTCCCAGTTTTGGGTGCTAAAATTAGGTGCCTCGGCTTATATTTGGGTCAGTTTATACTTGAATATATATGGTAAATCCTTCAAGGGCTACACAGAACAATATGTAGTCTTGAAATTCAAAACGCTAGTCCAAGGGCTAAAGTATGAATGAATGAATGAATCTTTATTGAGAGACCATCAGTCATATCAATATATATTACACCAATAAAACAGAACAAGGGCTAAAGTAAACAAATCAAAGCATCCTGCTAACAAACAATATCCTTCCCACCTGAAAAATTTATACTTCGCAGAGATGGGAAAAGACAGTTCTAGCAATAAGTACTGGGAATGAGTGAGAGCTATATCCCACCTTATGCCCACACTTTCACATAAAATACACTTGCCTTCTCCAGGAGCAATACATTTCCTTTTCTGTACAGGAACAGCGGAATGAAGAAACTGGTTCACTTCAAGTGGGAGGAAGAAGATATATATTCTACAGATGAAACCGCATCCTCTTTATGTTGATACCCTGGAAAATGAAAGGTAAACATGCAGGAGAAAGGAATAGTCAGTACAAAACAACAATTAAAAAAGGAAACATCACCTGTTAAGAAATACCACATGTTTGATGTAGTGACTGGTTTGCATCCCAGTTCCAAAATCCCACTTAGCTATGGCTCATTAGGTGACCTAGCCAAAATCACTGGTATTTTTGTTATCTTACACAGTACAGTAGAACTCTAAGCTTTTTAGGCAAATTGCTGCTCTTTCTGCCTGAAAAGAGTAGTCCAGGAAAAGCAAACACAGAAAAAACAAACTGGGGATTGCATGCAGCCCCAAGGCTACAAATCCCCCTTTTAAACAGTAAGTCTTGAGGAGATACATATAAAGTACATTATATTAATCGTCTCTACACTGGTAAATCATCAACTAACCACAAGCTAACTTCATGTTCCTTCAATTTGCCTGTACAACTCCATGAATTCCATAGTTTTCTTAGATAAGGAATACTCTAAGGTGGGTTTCCCAGTTCCATTCTTTGATGATGAAGATGATAATGATAATGATGATAATAATAATAATAATAAAAACTTTATTTCTAGACTGCCCTCTACCCAGAGGGACTGAAGGCAGTTTATACAGAAGAAAAAGGCAAACAGCAAATGCCTCGAAATGGGTACAAACACATCAAAATAATACAGTAAAATGAATTGTAACATGTAACATGCCAATGTCTCATCCAAACACTGCCCAATGTTGACCCTGCTTAACTTCCAACATCAGACAGGAGCTGGTACCTGTAGAGTATTTACTACATACTATAACACAAGGACAGACAACTAAGCCAACCCTACTTCGCCAAGAGTGGGGACATACAAATCTACAGGTTGTGTTTCCATTGTACTTCTTGAACTGCTATGAAGTTTCCCATTATCTCCAAGTTATACTGTATGTCAGGATGTGAGACTTCTTTCTTTTCTCATGTGCAAATTCATGTCTATATCGGAATGTCCCATTCCAAATATATTTTTTTCTATATTTTTCTAAATGGATACATTTACCTCACTGACATAATTAATATGTGTGTATATTTTCAAATATATATTTTTTTAGTCATATACACTTGCTGGTGCAAAATTTAAAACAGATAGGAAGAACAGAAATGTAAACCCAATAATGGGAAATAATGGAAAATACTTGGGAGGAAGGATAATAGTTTTCCAAATCTCAAATTAAGAGTCAGTGCGTTATTAATGGTTTGAGCATTGGACTGCCTCTCTATAGACCTGTGTTTCAACTAATAAAATAAGGATTATACACAGTACAGGTAAAATAATGTGATTTTTAAGTCTAAAGGACAGTTTCACAAGAAATAGCCATGTTCATTATCAGTATTTGGAGATTGTTTGTCAAGTGGCTCCCATAAGGCAGAACGCTTCATGACAGCAAAAACAAAGAGAACCTAGCCACCAAAGATATGTTAAATTGTTTTTCTGGAATTTTAACTTTTTGTCAGATAGCCTGGGAACCTGCTGAAGGACAGATAATATATCTGTTAAATTAATACAAATAAAAATTATCTCAATATGCAAGTGATAAGAGCACATGGAAGAACATTATCTCTGAATAACTCTTAAATCAAGCTCAGCATTTGGCTAGGCTGAGATTCTGCTCCCACAGGAGCCCTTTTGTCTCTTTTGCTTTCTTGTTCCAAAAGTGGTTACTGCTGCATAGAAGCTCTTTAGCTAGGAGGCAAAAGTCATGTGATAAAGAACCCCACAAACATCATCAACACAGCAGCAGCCAGAACAAGCTGGATAACAAGCAGCAGGCCAGCTAAGCACAGCATGCTGGGAATTTTCTGCAGGTCAAATTGCACCATGCAAACATAATGTGGAATCTGCTACTGCCATCCTAAATTACAGGAGAGGGGATTTGTCATGAAAATGATGTTTCAAAAAGACAAAGAAAGGCGGAGTCAGGGAAGGCAGGAGAGCACCTCTGGAGAAAAGATATAATTATTTTGGCCTGGAAGAAAAAAGGCATTAGGCAACTTCTCCAACTTTCTAAAAATCTGTTTGCCTGTCTGCTTGCATGTCACTTTATTTATACCTGACCTTGGCTTCCAAGTTAAACTACATGTAGCTCAAAACAGTTCCCCAAAGGCTGCTGGAATAGATATCTGCCTAAAATGGATAACAAAGAAGGCGTCAGACTAACCTCCATAAAAGGGGGTTCAGAAGTGTAACACCACCCACGGAAAAAGGATGACCCTCTCCCATTTTCCCAATAGCTGTCTGTGAAAGTGGTAGAATGGAGAGTCACCACTCCACCAGATCTGAGAGACAGGCCCATACGGTAAGACAACAGTCCTTCAGATAGTAGGGACCTGAGGCATACAGGTTTTTATCTATCCTAATCAGCTCTTTGAATTGTGCTCAGAGGGAAAAATTCTCAGTCACTGGAGCTGCTGTAACAATTGTGAGTTCCTTGTATAGTGTCCTTTAACAATCTGTACTGTACAACTTGCTGGACCAGCTGAAGTTTCCTAACACTGTTGCAAGGGCAGCCCCACATGGAATGCATTACAGGAATCCAAATGGCATGTAAAAAGGCAGGTGTCACTCATGTGAATTATGAGCATCCTGGTCCAAGGGTCAGTCCATACATACCCCCATATGATGAACCAGCCCCTTCAGAGGAAGCGTAAATCAAATTAAGTGACAAAAATATTCACTCAGGTAACTAATTTTATTTAGAAATGCTTGTGCTCCGCTAAAATAGCTTGGGTTATGCCTTAAGAAGAATAAAATGGTATTGCTACCATTACAGCACAAGCCATTTCTGCTTGTGGCCTACCAAGACACTACCTACATTTCACATATGTTATAATATGCCTAAGCTCTCACCCGCTTCATAGGACATCTGCTACAAAATAGGAACTTTTTTGTTGAGTTCCAGGGTCAGGAAGAAGATGGCGAAAAAAGAAGAACAGCCTGCCCCAGGGAGCGTGCTCATTCCATCAATGTTTAACATTTACGAAAATGGCCAGCCACTACCAGAAGGGACAGAGAGATTAATCTATGCTGACGATTGTCCCATCAATACTCAAGCAGGGAGCTTTGAAATGGTTGAACAGAAGCTCTCCGGAGCTTTAGGTGCTCTTACTGTCTATTACAGGGAAAGCCAGCTGATTCCTAATCCATCTAAAACACAAACATGTGCTTTTTATCTTAAGAACAGACAACCATCTCGAGCTCTGAGGTTTACCTGGGAAGGAATTCCACTAGAGCACTGCAGCACACCAAAATATCTGAGAGTTACTCTGGAACGTGCTCTGACTTACAAGAAGTACTTCTTAAATATCCAGCAAAAAGTGGGTGCTAGAAATAACATCGTATGAAAGCTGACTGGCACAACCTGGGGATCACAACCAGATACAGTTAAAACATCTACCTTTGTGCTTTGCTACTCTGCTGTTGAATACTCATGTCCAGTATGGAACACATCTCACCACGTTAAAACAGTGGATGTGGCTCTTAATGAGACATGCTGCATTATCACAGGATGTCTATGCCCTACACCAATGGAGAAATTATATTGTTTAGTCGGTATTGCACAACCTGACATCCGTCAGGAAGTAGTAGGAAATAATGAAAGGACGAAGGCAGTGACATCTCCAGCCCATCCTATATTCGTATATCAGCCAGCAAGCTAAAACCTTTAATTAAGAAACAACTTTCTAAGCTCTATAGAGATACTCGCAGGAACATCTCAGCAAGCCAGAGTCCAAAAGTGGAAGGATAAAACCTGGAACTTCAATCCATGGCTGAGACTGGATGAGAAACTCCCTCCTGGGCAACTTGGAAGGCACTGGACAGACTGCGCTCTGACACCACAAGATGCAGAGCTAACCTTA
Source organism: Anolis apletophallus (assembly GCA_030556195.1). NCBI lineage: Eukaryota > Metazoa > Chordata > Lepidosauria > Squamata > Anolidae > Anolis > Anolis apletophallus. The sequence goes on from JARBWK010000005.1 coordinate 48,950,578, forward strand.
AGAAATTGAGCCACAAAGTGGAATCCATGACATGCGAGTATGAAGAAGAAGAGCAAATAAATATTTCCTAACCAGGGGGGCTATCATAGTAGGCAGCTCTAGGTGATAGCCCTTTTACCAGTACTAATGAGAATCATTTGCTCTTTACTTGCTCTCTTTTATTTATTTTCATTTTCCCAAGCATGACCCATTCTTCCAACAAAGCTGAGGGGGGTGGGGGGGATCAAGTTCCAATTATGCATCCTTTCCGTCTGGATTCTCTAGGAAATTTTAGGAGACATAGAACACACATAGAAGAAAAGCTGTTACTGAATCTAACAAAATCCACTTCAATCTGTTTTAGAACAGAGATTATCCATGCTGCCTTCAAGCCACATAGTAACACAATAAAAATGCAATGACCACAAATACTCCACTGTACAGCTGTGATCATGTTATGCTGGCCTGTTATCCTAGAGAAGGACTCTTACTATTGCATCCTTTTCACCTAATTAAGAAATACTTATACATACAGAGGCAAGAACTGCTGGAGGGAGGGGGTAAAATGCAGTAGTTGTAGCTTCTGCACTGCAGCTGGAATCATAACATTGCTACAGCAACTATCTTAGTACTACCTGCTTGTGTGCTTATAATTACATATCATAAAAGCCATCAAGGCATTTGCCCAATTTTGATATGGAAACAATTAATCATGGGATTTAGGTGCAGTGTGATTTCTATGCTTTTGTCAGGGTTATTAGGGGCTTCACAATTTGGAAACCTTTGGGTCTTATGATGGGACCCTAGCAATTAAGGTGGATAATATGTGCTAAAGCCTCAGATCCCTCTTAAGGTGTTGAAACCAGTATATATAACAATCAGATATGGAAATTGGAAGGCATAATGAAACTACAGATCAGCTAGGATGGCATAAAGACCTTACTGATATTATTTTGCAAACAAAGCCATGTTTTCTGCTTCTTCATATCCAGGAAAAAAGTTATCGCCAAACAAAAAACCCACATCTAGACTAGGATACAACCCCACACACCTCTAGATGTGTGTTCACTATATGATCACATATATTTCATTTAAAAAACTTGTAACACAGCTAAAATTTGCAACAGTGATTATTGCTAATATTCTGCTACAGCAATGGCCAAATTGTATAAAAAAATTGTACATGATGGACAAAGCTCAAATTTGAGCAATGCTATTCTAAGTCAAAAGGGCAAATAATGATGCAGAAGATTGAAAATCAAGTTCGCAGACAGCACATCTACATGGACAATCCACAACTAGGTAATGCACTCTGTTGAGTCACATAGAACAACATTTTTGCAATGGGGACCAGGCGCACATAAGATTCTTCTAAAACGCAAACAATTTCTTCTGGAGGCAACTTAATTCGGGAAGGTATTAAAACAAACAGCTGGTCTTAAGCCAGACAAAAACAAAGCTGATAAATCAAAGTGGGAGGGGAGGTGGTTTAAATTTTCATAGGATGTGGATATTAAATACCATTATCTGCCACAAGGCCAGGAATGGGCAACCACCCATTCCTTGTTGGTTGCATATTTTTGATTGTTTCCAATCCCTGAATCCAAGCAAGCCATGCCCCTATGATTCTAAATAGGTTCCTGCTCCAATAAGCTTACAGTCTAAAAATGGACACAAATTAGGAGGCAATAAAAGGAAAAGAGGGAAAAGGTAGTTCAAAGCAAGATGCCAACAGCCAGATACACAACCCTACTAGCCAACTCAAGCCAAGAACATCAAAAATCTGTCCTTGCTACTTATCTAAAATTTGTATTCCCACTGTGTCAATAGAGAGGCTTTGGAACAACATGAACCAGTTACATGCATTTCAACAAAAAATATATTTTTTAAGAAAGAAAAACTTCATTTGTACACATACTGTACCAATGTCTATCTAAAAATAACATTCTACTAAGCCTTCACTGAGGAACACTGAGCAGCCCGTTGCTTCAGACACTTCTAAGAGATAAAAGATTATTTTTGAACTCTTTTCCTTTTGTGAATTTTCTCAGCTGCTTTGAGAATTTGTAATTCTTTGGATTTCACAAAATACAATGCCTTTTGCTTTGTTTTGTGTACCTGGTTTTGTACTTATAGCCTGATGCTTTTTCAACTGCTATTTTGCCATATATTTGTACTAGATGCCACTGTAAAAACTACGATATATCTTTAGTGTGTTGCATCTCATTGTACAACTGCTATGTTTCCAATTAGTACACTGGCATTGTGAGACCCGCAGTGTCAGAAGTTTCCATAAGAGCTCAGCTGTTGAATACCTCGAGATTGCTTAAAATAAAAAGGCATTTAAAACCAGAAGATAAAACTTTGTGTTAAATTTATTTATACAAATTATTACAAATTCTTCATCTAACTTCATTTTCATCCACCATCTTGCAAAAAGGTGTGACTGTTGTTAGGTCAATAGCTCTTCTGTGCCAAGATAGAGCCAAGTTCTTAACTGTTCTCTTGGGATTCCCTTATCTCTTTCTCATACACACTGCATCCAAAATGTCAAGGCTATAACCACAATGAACTCTCTTGGATACAGACCAAGTAGCAAAAGATACTGGAGAAAAAATACATACAGTAGTAATATAATACAGAATGAGGCTTTTGGTCCATTTATTCTTACTAGGAACAAATAAACAAGGGTCTCAGGTGAGGTCTTTCACAATCTTATTGAGATGCTTCAAAACAAAACAAAAAGAGAGGAACCAGCAAGGTCTGGAAAGCTTTCCCACCTCATACAGTACCTTGAAACGAAAACAGTTTATACACAGACAGACATTTTACATCTGTCTAAACACTAAAGAAGCTGTCAGTCCAAAATAATAACATGATTAGATAAAAGTAATATAGATTCAATAGAAGTGGAATAACATTGAATAGTAACTTTGGGGTCGAAATCCTATTCAAAATCCTTCAAATTTTCTATTAACTCCTTCAACTCACCTTAAGAACCATCACAAGAGCTGTAAAGCTTATTTTTACAGGCTGCAAAATTAGTAATGACCATAAAACTGTTGACTTTATAGCAACTATTTTAGTGCCAATTCATGGGCTCACAGATGCATGCCATTTAATCACTAGACAGCAGCATACTTTTTGAATTGCAACAAAGCATACTCATTTCCCTCAAGTGCCAAGGTGCCTTTTCAAAACAGAGTACTCATTTCCCTCTGGAAATCTATGTCCTCAATGTGAAAGACAAGATGGATTCAGAACAGGTCTTCACAGTCGCTTACAGACCCACCACCAAGACTGTACCTTTGGAAGACAGTCATACTCGGCTACTAGTGATCCCTTAAGATGATGACCAATTGGTGATAATATTCAAATATACTCCTGACCCTTTCTCAGTCATCTTGCTGCAAAAGCATTGGGTTCACATCTAGGTATGCAGCAAAAGCGATGCTTTACAAACACTCACACTTTTGAAGTCCTTCCACATAGCCAACATGTCAGGGTGTAAGCAAACAACAAATATAATTAGGAATAAGTAAACATGAAAAATAATTGAGAATAAACTATGCCAGGCAGCAGGCCAAGATGGGCAACTTATACACTAACTGCACCGGCATTCTCTAAATCCACTGGAGATAGCATCTTACCTGCAAATTATCACTAACTTTGTTGTGGTCACTGTGTCAGCAACAAAATCCTCACAGTTTTCCCTTTAAAATAAGATGAATGCTTAATTCAGGCCTTTTGACAAATAGAATTGTACTTTGGAAATACAACTGTTATTGAAAACAATGACATAAAGAAAATAAGGTGCACAAAGTACATATAAGTCACTTCCGCAACAGCTCCATAAATGTAAACTCAGACCTATACAGTATATATTACATTTATGTCTACATCGATTTTTCTTTCTTTTGACTTCACTGATTTTTCACATTCATTTCGTCACCTTCTCCAAAGTTTCTATTTTCTCCACAAAAGCAAGACACCTCATAACTCCATAAAGCCACTGCGTTCTGAGATCTAAATCCAACTAGAATAGACCACTGTTAACTAGAGCAGAATTTGCTATCTTGTTTATTCCTATTATCTTGCATTCTTTGGAGTATTTGCACTGCTCTTCTGTTCTGCTGCTGTCAATGTTTTACTGCCTTAACATTTTAATAATTTGAATTTGCTCATGTTTCATTTATATATTTTTAGCCATTTTTATTTGGGGGACAGATATCTGGGGGAATGGACTGAATGTGAATAAACTGAAATTATTGCAGAGAAAACAGAGATGCTCTTATTCAGCAGAATTTGTGACCTGGAAACAGGGATCTTATCTGTGTTAGATGGGCTTCTACTTCACCTACATTTGTTGTCTTGAACTGGTCTCGCATTGGACTGGTCTCAGCTCCTTCTTTGCTAGCATTTCGTAGGAAGGTTAAGACCTGGTTGTTCGAGCAGACGTTTGAAAAGGCAGTGTAACAAATGTAATAAATATTGGAGCATGGAACGACTGGATGATGAGATTGGATCTGATTTTAACTAAGAGACACTGAGTTATGTTGTATTGACTATGTATGATTGTATATTGATGCCATGGTTTTTTATTGTTTTAAATTGTTTTATGATATATAAGCATTGAATTTTTGCTACAGTAAACCACTTTGAGTTGCCCGAGGGCTGAGAAAAACTTTATATAAATGGAGTAAATAAATAAATAAATTTGTAGCAATGGTCAGGCGTGTCTTTCCCTTTGAGACATGGCTACACTGGGTTCAGATTTGCTTTCTCGTGCAATTCAAATTGCTGGCTATATGCTATAAAGTCCTTTGTAGAATGGGTTCAGGAAACATCAGGCTCATCTTTGAAACACCTGCACCCAAACTTCGGCCATATTTCTAGTGATGACTCAAAAGATCAAGATTTTTGTTCTAATGCTTAGTTTAAGTACAGTGGCATTGTTCTTTTTATTGATCACGTGCTGATATTTTAAAGATTTTTTTATCTTATAATGCTGTTTTATCTTATTCTTTTAACTTTTTAGTATTGTGTTTCAGTATTTTATGATTGATTATCCACCTTCATACCTTTCTGGAAAAAACATGCTTACATCACATTCAAAATTAAAATCAATTTATTTTACTTACATAGATGTGAATTATCTATATAAATAAAAATGTAATGTTCATTTGTGGGACTAACATAACTCAAAAACCACTGGACAAATTGCCACTAAATTTGGTCACAACACACCTACTAACCCAAGGAGTGACCATCACTCAAAAAATTGATTTTGTTATTTGGAAGTTGTAGTTTCTGGGATTTATAGTTAACCTACAATCAAAGAGAATTTTGAACTCCACCAATGATGGAATTGGGCCAAACTTCCCACACAGAACCCCCATAACCAACAGAAAACACCAGAAGGGTTTGGTGGGCATTGATCTTGAGTTTGGGAGTTGTAGTTCACCTACATCTAGAAAACACTGTAGACTCTAACAATGATGGATCTGGACCAAACTTGGTACAAATACTCAATATGCCCAAATATGAACACAGATGGAGCGTGGGGAAAATAGACCTTGACATTTGGGAGTTGTAGTTACAGAGATTTATAGTTCACCTACAATCAAAGAGCATTCTGAACCCCACCAATGACAGAATTGGGCCAACTTCCCACCCAGAACCCCATGACCAACAGAAAATACTTAAGGCAATCCAGTCCAATTCCCTTCACCAGGGCAAGAAAACGTAATCAAAGACCTCCTGAGAAAGAGCCACCCAGATATAGATATAGATATATATGATCCACACACACGCACACAGAGAGATGTAGTATAGATTTCAAAGGGACCCCTAAAGAAGGACAATGATATTTTGCATGTTCCAGATTAGGCAAACCAGACAATCTCCACATCAACACTGTCAAAGAAACAGCAAGAAATACTGTTTACCCACAAGCATAAAGAAATTATATATATTAGAAACCAACACTTTCTCCTTACTTTATTTTCCAGATCACCAGACTGGGCCATAGCAACGCGTGGCAGGGGACGGCTAGTTTAAATATATAAAGTGGGATCTGGGGGAGTAATGCTTTACAGTATGAACCCTACATCCACAGAACCAATATGCAGAGTTTCACTTATTCTCTTAGGACAGGGGTCGGAAGCCTATGGCCCGCGAGTCATATCTGGCTTTTTTGATGATTACATCTGGCTCACCTGTGCGCACCGCCTTCGCCCTCCTTCACCCCAAATTCCACGTGTGCAGCTCAGCAGCTTTCCCTTCCTACTCCTCCTCTCTTCCTTTCTCCTCCTCTTCCTACCCTCATCCAGAAACACAGGCAAATTCGCCGGCGGCGCAAGAGCCAGAGTGTGAGCACACGCAGGGGGAGGGAGCGGGAGGAGGAAAAGGAGAAGGCCGCTCTCGCGAGAACTCTCTTGCAAGAACTCCCAGCAGAGGAGAAGGGGGGGCAAGAGGATTGTGAAGGAGGAGGGCTTCTTTCTTTCCCTTCCTTCCTCCCAGAAGGAAAGTGAGAGTACTGAGTGGGCAGGGATTGGAGCAAGATGGCGCACGGCGGCTGCTGACACAGGAGGGGAGGAGAGAGAGAGCAGGCCTCAGGGCGCGTGGCGAGCCCCTGCAGGCTGCCCGCCGATCCGAGGCAATGGGAGCGCAGGGGGCGAGCAGGGAATCTTAGAATCTGGAGGTGTGGCGGGTCCCGCGGGCAGTCGCCGGGCCCAAGGTAATGGCGGTGGGGGGCCGAGTCCCTTCCCCCACCCAACATAGTAAGCTCCGGGCAAGAGGCCTGTAGCAGGCCGCAAGATGCCTGGCGAACCCTGCTGGACCCAAGGCAAGTGGCTGAAAGGACCGAGAAGGCCGTGGGAAAATCGCGTGGAGGGCCCTACCGGGCTCAGGGCTATCGGCGAGGGAGGGGGCGCGGCCCCGCAAGCCCTCTCTGCACAGGAACAAAGGCAGCCTGGCAACAAAGGCCACAACAAGGCCGCAGGCGCGGCGCAGAGCAGAGGAAGGCAGGGAGACATGGAAGGGGGAAGTCCCTTCCATGGGAGCATGCAGAACGGCAGCCCAGCGCCCTTCCCTTTGCTCCTCTTGCTGCTGCTGCTCCTCCTCCTCCACAAACCGAAGCACACCAGAAGTCGCATTAATGGTGAGTATTATAACATTTTTTTTAAAAAAACAGTCTTAAACATATATTATATGGCTCTCTCATTTCCAAATAATTTGCTTTTATGGCTCTCTGAGTCAAAAAGGTTCCCGACCCCTGTCTTAGGATATCCTGTACAAGTTACACCCTTTACTTGGCATCTCCATAATTCATCCCACTGAAGCAATAGGAATCACTATTATTCCGTTTCACCTGGAAATGTATTCCCTGTGGATATGGGAGCCGTACTATATTTCCAATGCTGCCTACAATATTAAAAATCATACCTAAACTAGGTCTGCATATACAACAGGAATTTAGCTACGTTAGTAGTAATGATAGAGGAGACTTGTGACATGAAAAAACACTCCTAATTAATGTACAGGACAAGAAGCATTGCTTGTTGCTTTTATCACATGCCCTTCTCGGATCCCCTAAAGCAAGCTGAGATGCACAGACAGAACATCTCCAGTCTGCAAAGCCAGAATTATCAGCTTTTGTTTTAAGCTAGAGATGTTCAGTTGGATGCATCTTGGCCAGCAAAAAATGGCTGCAGCTTGAAGGCAATGTATCTGTGGTGCAATCCAGTGGGAACTCAAACAACAACATTCCTGTGGTCTGAATGGGAGTGGGAGGGGCTTCTTTTGAAAGAGGCAGCAGCCAGCCATGCCAGACAATTTCCACAGAGGAATGTCTCCTCCCCTTCCCTGGAATTTGCTAAGATGCTTCAGAGGAGAGAGGGACAGGTGCATTTTGCAGCATTTAAAGAGAGAATTTCAGCACCGTCAAATGAGAGAGAAGGAAACCTCCTTTTCACAGCATTCTGCAGCAATTTCTGTTTATGTCTATACTGCAGTTGCTGGGCTTATGTCTGTGTGTGCATGCATATGTACACGTATGTATATGATCGCAGTGAGAATCCAAGGATTTTCAGCACAGCACAGCAAGAAAGCAGCTTTACTATGTTCTCACTTCACTGCCTTACAAATCACAGAATCGCGATGTATCAGACAAAGGCACAGGATGTGTCCCAGGCCTCCTAGGAAGCAGATATGCTTCATATTCTCTGCAGTTTCTTCCTCCACACTCACTTTTCACACAAGATTATTGGAGCATAAGATAAATGTGGTGATTTGTTCCAACTCAATAATATAAAAACAGCTTCTCAGTAAGATGACCAACACTCTGGACTTGCACACAGTCAGCCTGCACACTATTATCTTGCTCCAAAGGCAAAATGGTCTGGGACAGTGTGACTGTGTTTATATTGCCGCTTAATATTAGTTGGGAGGAAATGCAGCATCAGTAGAAAGGGATAAACATATTATCACTTGTATAGCCTATGCATATTTAATTTATGTTTAATTATTAAACATTTTGCGCTCTCTCTCTCTCTCTCTCTCTCTCTATATATATATATATATATATATATGAGAATTGCAGTCAAGAAATTAGGGGAGACAGTTAGAACTTGGAATGGAAGCTGTGAAGAAACTAGACAAGATCCTAAAATATAGCCATATAACGGAGCACCATGTTCTGGTTACATCACAAATAGATTACTGCAACACACTCTACGTGGGGCTGCCTTTGAAGACTGTTTGGAAACTTCAACTAGTCAAGCGGGTGGTAGCCAGACTACTAACTGGAGTGACATACAGGGAGCATACCACTCCTCTGTTATGCCAGCTCCACTGGTTGCCTGTCCAATTCCGAGCACAATTCAAAGTGCTGGTTTTGACCTTTAAAGCCCTTTACAGTTCTGGCCCAGCTTACTTTTCTGAACTTTTCTCCCCTTATGTCCCACCTTAAAATTTACGATCTTCCGGGGAGGCCCTGCTCTCGATCCTACCTTCGTCGCAAATACGTTTGGTGGGGACGTCTCGGTAGTGGCCCCTCGCCTGTGGAACTCACTCCCCAGCGAAATAAGATCAACTTCTTCCCTCCTTTAGAAAAAACTAAAGACGTGGCTTTGGGACCGGGTGTTTGGTTGATGTGGAGCAGCGGACAATTGAATAATGACAATGTTGTGGGGGCGGACAGCGGATTGGCTTGGAAAGCCTATAAATGTGGAACGGGGATTATGTAGTTGTTTTGATATGTAACTGTTTTTAATCTTTTGTTGTAATTGATGTGTTGTTGTTTTTGTTCTTATATATGTGGCATCGAATTGTTGCCTTCTGTCAGCCACCCTGAGTCCCCCTTCGAGGGTAGAGAAGGGAGGATTATAAATGAAATAAATAAATAAAATAAATAAATAAATACCAAATTCTTGAAAAGTCATACTCTTTCAGCCTCAAATGCTATCCCTCTCAAAACCAACCTTGTCAAGAAAATCCCATGAAAATTTAATTTTAGGGTCACTATAATACAGAAAATCTTCTGGTTGCTTCTTATAGCGGACTTTTTATAGCAACACCAGAGGCACTCCAAGTGGCCAGCTACTGGTCAAAGGACATTTAATAGAATGCTAAGTTTTCAAACTGTGTGTTTTCTCAAATGCATTGGTTCACTCCTGATATGATAAATAAATAAATAGTATTATCTGTCCAAATTGCCTGGTTTGTTTGGGGTTTTTTTAAAGGATACGGCCCTTGCTAAGATTATTGTTGCTCCACTAAATGAGAATTCAAGCCAATCTGACCTGTCAACCAAGGAAGTATTGCCTGTCCCATACAATAATGGTCAACCTTGACAGTAGAAGTCACCTATTCTCCCTAAACATAGGTGGTGTACTGCTCCATTCAAAAAATATGCTTTCTCAAATACAGTCACATCCAGAGCTGTGGAATCATCTCTCTCTCTCTCTTCCTTAACTTATCCTTTGTTTTATATCAAATTAGTTTTGGTTTATCTCTGTTCCACCTCAGAATCCCAGGTAGAAGCTTAACAAGCTGCACACAAGCCAAAAAGGAAAGGCTGGATTGAAGAGATGGTGAAGGAAGCTATAAGATATGAGGTATGGAAAGTGTTTCTGCGTTTACCAATATAAGCAAATAATCAAAGAATGGAAGGACCAATTAAGACTCACAGTGCATTTAGTACCTCTACTGGAAGAGCTTCCATTTTTCTTGTTTCTGTGCTCTTGTAGCTTCGGTGTTCTTGTGTTTCTGTGCTCTTGTAGGTAACTTAAACTTTGCATCAGAAAACAAGTATCAATGTTGATTACTTAGTCAGAGGCATTACAATTCTTAAAAGAGAAGTTAAGCTGACTCATCATCTGCATATATGTACTCACACCTATTTGTTAGCTAAACTATGTATAAATACCATAAAACTTGCCAGAAAAGAAGAAGCAGTAAACAGTGCAAAAATGGCATTTTTCACAGAAGGGAACTGGCAGTGTATCCAGACTCACTGTACACCTATCCTTCAAGGCCACAAAGTAGAGGCAAGGAAGCTACAGTTCACCTCTATAGATAGAAGCCATGGTGGTACAATGGGTTAAACCGTTGTGCTGGCTGAACTGCTGACCTGAAGGTTGGCAGTTTGAATCCGCGAGATGGAGTGAGCTCCTGTCTGTCAGCCTCAGATTCCCATGCAGGAACATGAGAGAAGTCTCCCACAGGATAGTAACACATTCGGGCATCCCCTGGGCAACGTCCCTGCAGATGGCCAATTCTCTCATACCAGAAGCGACTTGCAATTTCTCAAGTTGCTTCTGACACACTTTTAAAAATCTCTATAGATCTTTTTTAGCAGGAAGAGTGAGAACTGCAGAGCCAAATCAGATTACAAAGGAAACGAATGCAGAATCTATATAGGGCACAACAAATTATCTCACATAGAGATCTTATTCATGCTGCTAATAAATAAGGGAAGAGATGACAGCTCTTCAAATTGCTGAATCACTGTCCTCTCCAAAAAATGGGCAAGTAAACAGGATCATTATGATCTGTTTATATAAATACCCACTAGCTTTCCCATCACTACAGTCATCAAAGAGATTTTTTCTGTTGAATTGCTTACCAATTTTTTTGTCAGGATGGATGGATGGACAAACAAAGCAATCTAATGGAATAGTGGGGTCACTGATGTTCACTTGATGGTTTGAACCATAACTTCCATAATCCCTCACTACTGAATATGCTGGCAAGGGCTTGTGGGGGACTATAGCAAAAGCATCTGGAAGGAGGGATAATTCTAGTACTGGATCTCATATTCATGCTAGAAGACACTATTTTGAACCTTATTGGTTAGCCCCAACTAAATTAGGCTCATTTACTAAATTATTGAATGACAAATCCACACTTTTTTTCTATATAGGAAACACAATGGCTTTCCTATCTGTTCATACCAATATTCTTTGTTCTAATTCTCCCAAGTCATTCACATTTTAAAGAGACAAAAATGCCATAATGTATGTGATTTTGAAGCTTTGGGTTCAAGGGGACAATATACTAAAAACAGTGCTAAAACCTTAGAGGACAAAACTGGAAGTTTTAACAAGTTTCATAATTTTCTCATTATAATTTGAATTAAACCACAGTAACATATATTGTTGTTACTGAAGTTTAAATCAAAATGTACCAAAAACAAAAAAAAACAAAATAAAAAACCCAATTCTTATTCTTTGTCATGCCCCAGCCTGACTCCAAGCAAGACCACAGCCATGTTAACTCCAAGATTTTAGTTAGGCCTAAAAGCAAGCCGTTGCAGAGGCCTCTGGTTCAACCAGCGTTCAAGGACAGACACAGCCTTGCTCCATCCCGGGCCGATAAGAAGCGCGGGGAAAGTGGAGCCTGGTTGCCTCCCTTACTTCCAAGTGCAAGCACTAATGAGCTGACATACCATCCTGAGTCAGGAGGCATGAGAAAGTGCAGCCAAGAAACTATCCATGGGAAAGGGCTGCGTCGAAGTTAGCACCTTCAAGATCAAAGCCCCCCGCCTATTTAAGTCAGGTCCCCAAGCTGCTCCGCATCTCGCGCCAACGTTAAGCCTCCTTGCCAAGCTACACGGAATTCAAGCCTGGGCCAGTGGGCCTTCAAGTCTTTGGACTCTTGTTATTTGCCAAGCCTTTGCAACCAAGAACATATCCTGGATTTAGCCCACTGAGGCATCAAGACTATTTCTGCATTTATTGATCCTTTTAACTTTTGGACTATTGCATTGCAATACCCTGATGTTTGGGAGCATCAATGGACTATATTCCTATCTCTTTTATTCTTCTCCTTTATTCTAAATAAAGCATTTAATCACGGCTGGACTCAAGTGGTTTACTGAGGGATCCTTCAGGTCTAGAGTGCAACATTCTTAAAATAATATAGACTTTAAAAATGTAAGCCATAAAATATCCGTATTATTAGCATATCCAGAATCTAATGTTTCCCATTGGAAAGGAATTTTTATAATGCAATTTTCACAACATAAGCTATACAGAAGATGAGGAAAAGACTATTTGATAGGAAGTATGGTGGTTTTGTAAAGGAACTTTAAATGTGCTAGGGACTGATGCATTAGTAATCAATGGTTCTGAAAAATCAATAGAACCCAGGAGATTAGCTTGTTGTATATGTAGAGGAAAATTCCACTGAAGTTTATCAATGGTGATAACAAAGCCAGAATGCTACCAGCTGAGTATTCTATCTCCTAGAGAGTCACAAGAATACAGAGAAAAACAGACTAAGCAACTCTACTGTACTAGGACGGGGAACTGAAACTAACAACACTGGCAAAGTCCTCTTTAAAGATGCTTAACACCTTTGGGACAATAAAGAAAGTGTTGCTACAATCAAGTGCCCAAAGGAAGTATTTCATTTGGTAGCCTCACTTGACCTGGCTTTTATTCATCAGACATCTTATTAATTGCTTTTATATTATTAAATTGAGCTTATTTTACCTTCTGTATGTCTTCAAACATACTGCCACATCATGTACATTGCTTCAGTTCAACGGCATTCATTTGTGATCAGATAACATCTGAAAAAAATGACACCCCAAGCAATTAAATGGAGAAATCAACATCTCTTCCAACATTATATTTTTGGTATATACAAAGGAGATAGGAAGCAGTATCTCGATGATATATAATTTTCTGTCCCACCCTATTAAGATGTGTTTCTCAACTAACAACTAGTGAACACCCAAAAATGAGAATACATTATTTTAAGGCATATACTTCTGTGCTATTTCTTCAAACCAAACTGTATTTATTAGTTAATCCCCGATTCTTTCATACACTCTTTCTGCCAAGGAGCAATCTCTTGCAACACCTCTTTTTACAACATGTTTTGTACACAGGTACAGATATCTACGCAGCAATTGTCCCCTTAACTGAACTTAGTTCTGCATTTCATCAGATAGTCAGGACACAAAGCCAATAAGTGGCTCATTCCTGGATATATTTTAATTTCTGCCCACATCAAGTAAAACCTAACAGTGAAGTACTTAGCTTGGAAAAGGGGAAGGAAGCAGGCGTGGCTGAAGCATTAGGCAAATTACGCATTTGCGTAAAACGCCAATCCCCAAAGGGCGCAGGCCCAGGGAGGCCAGGCATTCCTTCAGGAAGAAGGAGCGCCTGGGCATACCATGAACATTGCCCGGGAGGGCGGTAGAGGGCCGTCCCAAACCTGCTCACACAGAGGTGGTTAACAGAACTTCGCACTGTGGCCTTGCTCCCAACGGAGAAGCAGCAGCAGTAGCAGCACGAAGAGGGGAGTCGCCATGTCACCACCGCCCCCTCCTTCCCCACCACCTCGCCTTGCCTTCACCTCACGAGGAGGAAGCGCCGCTGCTGGGAGACATCGTTCGCCAGGAGGAGGGCAGGAGGAGGACCATGTCTCCCAGCAGCGACGCTTCCTCCTCATGAGGCAAAGGTGAGGCGGAGGAGGTGGTGGGAAAGGAGGGGCCCAGTTAGGCCCTTGGAGGAGACGGCGGCGACAAGGCACTCCCCTCTTTGCGCTGTGGCTGCTTCTTCTCCGTTGGGAGCAATGCCACGGTGCGAAATTCTGCTAACCGCCGCTGCGCAAGCTGGTCTAGAAGGGCCCTCTATCACCCTCCTGGGCAATGCTCATGGTATGAAGGCCTGGACCTGCTCGCACAGCGGCAATTTGCAGACCTTCGCGCCATGGCCTTGCTCTCGAGAGAGGCAGAGACACGAAAAGGCAGCCTGGAGGGGGAGAGAGGGAGTGGCGGAGGGCTCTTCCCCCCACCAGTGCATTGTTTTTTGAGCCCCTTTTGGTGCTTTGCTGATGAGTGGTCTGAGGAGGAGCAATTTTGGTCAAAATCATGGAAAGTGGGAAAAGACAATCTCTGCACTGTGCAAAGTAATCTGAATTAGCACTATACTTTCCTTGTGCATCAAAGTTACTATTTAAAAAGTGAAAACATAATATGCACACTAAATGTTATCACAGGTTTTGTATACAATTTAGAGTGGCCTTGGGGTGGTATATTGATAAGGCTAAAAAAGGAATCCAACAATAATAGGAAGAATGATATGCAGCCAGTCACGGAGTTACGTACAAGATAGGTTCTGCAGGTTTGTTTTTAACTTGAACAAGCCACGGGAGTAAAGACAAAGATCTACTCAGAGGAAAAGTGTTTTTGCCATACATCAAGGGAAGCACTGACCGCATAGGGAAGCTGATGAGGAAACATGCTATGTACAGCAATGGACAAGAGGGATCCTCTCACCTCTGCAGAAGTCTACCATATACCATGCTGCTGTGGACAAGTCTGCATAGGGACCACCAAATGCAGCGCCCAAACATGAATCAAGGAACATGAAAGACACTGCAGGCTATTTCAACTAGAGAAGTCAGCCATAGCAGAGCACCTGATGAACCAACCTAAACATAGCAAATTATTTGAGAACACAGAAATGCTGGACCACTCTAACAACTACCATGTCAGGCTACACAGAGAAACCACTAAAATCCACAAGCTTGTGGATAATTTCAACAGAAAGGAAAAAAACATGAAAACGAACAAAATCTGGCTACCAGTATTTTAAAAACACTTAAATTATAACAGCAAATGAAGAATGACACTCACACACAGGGAACTCCAAACAAGAAACAATCAGGGACAGCTAATTGCCTCTCAACAAAGGATTCCCCCAGATAGTAACAAGCCACACCTAAAAACTGTCAGGCAATCAAATGCTAATCAAGGTGGCCAATTGAGACATCCACACTAAGCTCCAACAGACAATGGTTTTTTCTCCCACCCTGGACATTCCATAGATATATAAATCCAATTTTTTGCTTCTAGAACATGGCCATACAGCCCGAAAAACCTACAACAACCTAGTGATTCTGGCCATGAAAGCCTTCGACAATACAATTGTCCCTGGGAGTGCGGAGCGGTCAAGCCGCGGCTTCTCTGGCGGCGAAAGGCAAAGGAAAGGGGGAATTTTCCTTGCTCTTTGTAGGAAAAGGGGGGACGCTGACAAGAAGTTGCCGTGTCTCCACTGGTAGCTGGAGATCCAGCAATATTACGTGGTTACTCACTCGGGAGTGGGGACATCCGTAAAGTAGTGCCGCGGAGTCCCGGAAATCAACTGGCTCGTAGCCGTAAAGTAAAGGTAAAAGTCGCAAGGCTGCTGCAGACGAAAATCTCGTCGCTTGAATGGCGTGTTGGGACTCCCTTGCAGTAACAGGGAGCCTCTGCCAATAAGGTGAAGCACACAGGGCAATGAAGCTTCGCACCGGCCTTTCGCCGCCAGAGAAGCCGCGGCTTGACCGCTCCGCACTCCCAGGTATTCACCAGGACTAGTGCGTTTATCTCCATCACATCCCCAGGGGACCCATATCTGCATATCCCCTGTGTGTTGCATTATTCTTTATTGTGCCACATTGCTTTCTCAATGTTTGTATGCTGTTTCAAATATCACCAGATGTTATATTGACTGTCATATATGCCTTTCCTTTATGCTTTCATTGATATACAGCAGCTACCTTCATTGATATATGTTACATGCAATGTGTTTTGTACCTTGTACCATTGTAGCAACTTGACTGTATCTGCACACATGCTTTTTGATAAATGTTTTGAATACATCTGTGATGCTTCTCTGTGCTTACTATAAGTGTATATCTAGGAATGTACTCACTCTAACCATATTGAATGCTCATATTGCATGATATTTTGTAACCTCATAGGTTGCCTTCTTTATTTGGTTGTATCCTTTGTGCAAGCACCCCTGCCTTGTGCTTCTGTGTATATAGCGGCAGGTGAAACATCAGGAGAGAATACTTTTAGAACATGGCCATATAGGCCGAAAAACCTACAACAAAATTTGTTTACAAATTGTAGCAGGTACATTTTAAGTATTCTCCCATCCATACACACATACATACACACACAAGCTTTGGATCATAAAGGAAAGTGTTAACACCCCTATAGTGTTTGCTTCAGAAGGTTTCACCCCACTTTCTGTCCCTGTGATAAATGGATTTTGAAGAATTTGGCTTGTTGTGGAAACAAGGATTGGTGATAAAGCTGCAGCAGAGATATGTACCTTTCCCCCCATGATAACTCTTTCAGGAGAGAATTTCCCTTCCTAAGTGTAGATTTCTCTCGCTTCCTGTTATCTCACCCCATTTTATAACTATGAGTCATTTGTAAGTACGATGTTTGTAACTTGGGGACTGCCTGTACCAGCAGCACTCAAATTTAAGCAGATACCTTATGCAAAGATATGTTGTGGCTGCATTTTCAATTCTAATAACCCACTCTTTGCAAAGAGATTACAGAGCTGGAAAAGTTGCAGAAAAGAGCCATGGGACAGGATTCTATATAAAGAATGGCTAAGAGCACTAGATGCCTATTACTAGATGCTAGACTATACCTTTGGTATGATACAGCATGCCTCTTATGTTGCAAGTGGATAATAGATTGTGATGCCTTCTGCCAGCAATGGCTGCTTCAGTAACTTGTTAAAAACCAGAAGTTCTAGTTTCCCTTAAGAGCAACTGCCTGTGTGGTAAAGAATAGAGTATTATTCATAATGGACTTATGTGTTTATGTTCTGGATGCACAACCCCTAAAAAAATTCTTAATCCTGCCTTACCACATTAAAACAAAAAACAAAAACAAAACAAGGCAGTTCTTTATTAAGAGCATCCCATAATATGTTAAATATAATAATTTCATCGAATGCCATTAAATTATGGTTGTCTCAATCAAAATAAATCTGACACTAACAAATCAAGTGCAGCAAGCAGCAATATTCCCATGGGCTGCAGTTACTTGTGATAGTTCAATAACATACAGGTGTGTTGCATATATATTTGAGTTTAAGACTGTAGGGTCTGTAGTGATGTAAACATACCCAGAAGAGAATACTTCTAATACACTAGGATGCTCAGTGGTATTTGCTATGACTCATGAAAGCATGAAAAATCAAGCATGATATTAATCTTTTGCTATAAAGCCACAATCCTTCGATATATGACAAAATGATCTATATTTATAAAAATTGACCTTGAAATCTAGTTAAAGATGTTCCTCTCTATCTCCCAAATACTCTATAAGAAGGAAAAACACCAGCCTGCATATAAAAATACATTAAAGTTTTATGAAGGTTCATTGAGTCAGCATATTTTGAAACTTTAGTCAAGTGATGTAATAAATTACAGTAATTTTAAGGTTTAGCGCTGGGTGATACAGTGTTAATTTCAACAGAATTTTGAAGCCCGGACATTTTTCTAGGTTAAAAAATAAATGGAAACAAAACTATTCAATCATTTATTTGCTTATCTGTTGTACTGTAAAACCCTGTAACAATGTGCCAATCTTTACTGTATGAGCCCTCATTTCTTGTGCCGATCCTAATCACTTCACTCAAAATTCTTCAGTCAATCGCACCTTTTATGTTTTGGAAAACGTAGATATTACAGTGCTAGAAACTCTAAAATGTCTAAACATATATCAGTGTTCCAACTGATTTGAAAAAGATTTGTTATAACTTGCTATTCAAATTTTTTCAGTGTTCTCTGCATTATATGTTATTGGGGGAGAAATTAATTTAAAAAGTGCTTGAAAGTTAAAGAAAATGCTTTAAAATGCACATCAAGCTCCACTGCCTAGAAGAACTAAAAAGAAAGAGTAAACATTACTCCTTAGATTCGGGAGGAAGGGTGTATATTAATAGTTATTAATTATTTTGCCAATTAACCATTGTCACACCCTTAGAAGTTAATCAAGATAACATTGTAATTTATTAGCTCTAATAAATTACTTCCCAATTCTGATACTAATCAACATCCAAACTGTGTAAGAGAGATACACAATGCTTCAATGCACAGTTCAACACTATAAAACAGGGGTCAGGAACCTTTTTGACTCAGAGAGCCATGAAAGCAAAATATTTGGAAATTTATTTCAGTGAAAGCCATATAATATATATAATATATTTTAAGACTGAATTCAACTAAATGTGAGTATATACGTACATACTATGAGAAAAGGATTATCTCAGCAGAATTACACGACACTTCAGACCAGGCTCTGCAAAAGGCATGCTTAGGATGCTGACCGGCCCGCAGCTCCCTCAAGGCTTCGTTCTGAAGAGGAGGTGAACTCCCATTGGGGCGGCTACATGTTGAAGAAGCAAACATGAAGAAGCAGGCAGGCAGGCAAGCAAAGCGGAGGGGAAGAGAGGGGGGAGAAGAGGAGGCGGGCAGGAGCAAGCGCCCCCGCAGAGCATGCCTTTGCCCTCCTCCTCCCTTCTCTTCCACCTCGCACACTCCCCCCTCCTTCTTGCCTCACGCTCTTTCCCTTCTCTTCTTCTGTTTCCTGTCTTCCCTCCCTGTTTCCTTCCTTCTTTCCCTCCCTCTCTCTTTCCTTCCCCCTTTCCCTGTTTCATTCCTTCCACCACATGAACGCAAGAGGGAAGGAGGGAGAGTGCAGCGAGGAAGAGGGGGCGAGGCCAGAGCGGGAAAGGGGCAGGGACAAGGCCAGAGCGCGGGGGTGGGCGCTTCCATCCCCTCCTCGTCTTCTTCCTCTTCTCTTCTCTTCTGCCTCTTTGGACATATTCAGTATTTGTGCCAAGTTTGGTCCTGATCTATCATTATTTGAGTCCACAGTGCTCTCTGGATGTAGGTGAACTACAACTTCCAAACTCAAGGTAAATGCCCAGCAAACCCTTTCAGTACTTTCTGTTGGTCTCATGAGAGTTCAGTGTGCCAAGTTTGGTTCAAGATGGCTGAATGGCCATCTGTGAGGAATGCTTTAATAGTGTTTTTCCCTTATGGCAGAAGGAGGTTGAACTGGATGGCCCTTGGAGGTCTCCTCCTACTCTAGGAACCTGTTGTTGCTGTTGTTGTTATTATTAGCAGAGGCTGAATGAATATTATTATCATTATTATTATTATTATGAATAAATTGAGGGGCTTATTATGCTCACATTTAGTTGAATTCAGTCTTAAAATATATTATATGCCTCTCACTGAAATAAATTTCCAAATATTTTGCTTTTATGGCTCTCTGAGTCAAAAAGGTTCCTGACCCCTGATATAATGAATCACAAATGATACAAATGTTCACATTTTGTTAGCCATTGTTTTGTAAATTTTTAGTGAATAAATGTCATTTTTCCTATGACAACCTCTCTTTTTAATTACTCATAACATATACTCCTATCAGTCTTATTAATATATCAAAACCGCAATGTAGTGCCTTTTTATTATTATTAAAGAAATTCAATTGATATTATGTAGAATGCAGTTCAGCCTTTAGGCGCGGCCCGCCATAATATTTTTTGGCTCTCGTGTGGCCCCTTGGAAAAAATAATTGCCCACCCCTGCCCTAGAGGGACAGTTAAAAGGCAGCAAAGTTGCCAAGGAGTAGGTGAGTCAGCTGCTTCAAGACATTGGATACCCTATTATGTCACTGTCTCAAACTTCACAACCACAGGGACCAATGCAATTTCTCTTCACCACTCAATAAATGATGGCAGTGGGTCTTCAACATGTACAGCCGCCCTCATCTGGCTCCTCAGACTCAGAGAGACAATTGTTATCAGGAGCTGCATATTTCTGAAAATCTGTCTCCTCCTCTTCATCTGACTCTTCCAACTCTAGAGGATACGTCCATGTGTTTCACTAATCTCTTCTGCTCGCCACTAGCAATAGAATGGAAATTAGAATAGGTCTATTGCTGGTGACTCCTGATTGTGCTTTGGATGGTGTGGAATGAATAAGAGGATATCAACCTTCAAAAATACAAACAAAATGCATATGCAAGCATGAAGTGGACTTACACTTGTTTACGTCACTAACAGGATGCTGGCCATAAATTGGCTTTCATGGGATTTTGAGAAAGAGATAGGTAGACAAGACAAATGGAGAGATAGGGAAACATCACAGAACCTACACATCAGCTAACCATTTGCCAAACCACAGCTATGGCCTGTAGAACATTTTATTTCTTTCAAAATCACTGCTAACATACACACATATACAAAGAGGCATTACTGTACTTAAAGGACAACAAAAGCACAATATGGAACTGTCCAATCTGAGGGAATGCCTACTTAATCCCTGCAAGATATTCAGACAGGGCTGTAAATTTAGACTGGCCAGTTGCCATCCCTTTCCTTTCACAGATTTCTATTTACTGTTAAAATGTTTCTGCGATGTTGTGCTACTTGCCTTTTCTTCCAGAGACAGCTAAAGCCACCTGCTTAGTAACAAATACATTCTCCTCCTGTGTTTAAATTAATGGAAGTATTTCCCATTATAACTACAAGACTGAATAATAAAGAATTAAAGCACTACTGTCTACACCACATTGTTCTGGTCACATAAACAATAACTTGTGCAACTATAGCAACCTCTTATGACTATCAGTAGAAGTATTCACTGTAATATATATATGTCTGTATGTATATATTCCTATTATCTTCTTGAAAATCACAATAAACATACATACATATATGTGTGTGTGTGTGTGTGTGTGTGTATATATGTGTGTGTGTGTGTGTGTGTATAAGTATTCACCCTTGTGCTTACTGTAAAGTTCTATCATCTGCTGGAGTGTTAGGATTTAACATGCAGATACTTTACATATATACTCATGTATAAATCCAGAAAGTTTCGTTAAAAAAACAACCCAAAATTTATCCATGGGTCAATATCTATACTATACCTAAACTCTTATATTAAAAGGGAATCACCCCATCTATGAGTAGAATGGCAAAGGTAAGATCTTAATCCACCCTGGGAAAACTTAAAAGAAGCAACGATCTCCTCTATTCTCTGCCATGATGCCACTTCTGGCCTTTTTGAATGCCTGAGCAGAGAAATAGTGGTGCAGTCTAGAGGACTGGCTCATGGCAACATTGGTGCCTTCCCATCTCTACAGAATGGCCCTTGATGTATCCGTGAGTCATATCAAAATCCAAAATTTTGACTCCAAAAGCTGTCATTGATGAGGTCAACTTATACATAAGGATATATAGTAAGTTTTCCTCGTTTTGTGTCAGTACTGACTACATAAGTGGCTTTTACCATGAAGCAAAACAAAAAAGTCATTTCAGATGAAGAGTGAAAAAGATCATACCTACTAGGACAATTCACTAGCATCACCTGCCAAAGTCCCAATATTATAAGAGGAATTACACAAGAACTCCTGTACAACTTCTGTTCTTTCCTAGTTCCTCTATCTGAAATGTTTTGCACTGAAAAAGTACAACAGCGTAAGGGGAAAGTGATGTTGCTGGATTTTTTCTGTCATCTTCAGTTTCCTCCAACATGGTAACACTAACCATGTGGCTAGTGCCATTAAAATAGGTCAGAGATCAGGACTTTTGAGAAACCTTTGAGTGCCGTTTGGTTTCACCTAAATTTTATTACATAAAAATATTTTCTTTAGGACAGAGGTGTCAAACACATTTTCACTGAGGGCTACATCTGCCTTATGGTTGCCTGCATTGAACCCACAGATGGAGGATTCTTGGATAGAGAGGGCCAACTATATTTTTCCTACATAGTGGTCAATGTTATTTATTTTTACCCAATTTGGTTCCCCAGATGTTATTGAATGACAACTCCCATCCCTTCTAAGAACATAAGAAGAGCCATGCTGAATCGGACCTCAGCCCATCTAGTCCAGCATTCTGTATCACACAGTGGCCCACCAGTTGTACACGGGGATCTCGAGCAGAAGGGAGGGCAAAACCCTGACCTGCTCCCGACCCCCACAACCAGTACCCAGGGAAATCCTGCCTACCTCAACCAACTCCGAGGTGGCACTTGAATGTCCTTTTCAGTAACTACCGATACACTTGGTATCCATGAATCTGTCTAATCCTGCCTTGAAGTTGTTCAGGCTGACAGCTGTCACAACCTCTTCTGGAAGTAAATTCCATAACCCAATGACCCTCTGGGTGAAGAAATATTTCCTTTATTAGTCCTAATTTTCCTACCTTGGAGCTTCAGGAGTGCCCTCTAGTCCTAGTGTTTTGTGACAAAGAAAATATTTTTTCTTTATTCACCTTTTCTATCCCATGCATAATTTTATACACTTCGATCAAGTCACCTCTTAGACGCCATCTTTCAAGGCTGAAAAGACCAAGGCGTTGCAACCTGATTTCATAAGGGAGCCGCTCCATCCCTTGGATCATTCTTGTTGCCCTTTTCTGTACCTTTTCCAGTTCCGTTATATCCTTCTTAAAGTGCAGAGACCAGAATTGTACACAGTACTCCAAATGTGGCCTTACCATAGATTTGTAGAGAGGTAATACAACATTTGCTGACCTATTTTCGATTCCCTTTCTGATCATGCCTAGCATAGAATTTGCTTTTTTCACTGCTGCTGCGCACTGGGTTGACATCTTCATGTAGCTGTCCACCAAAACCCCAAGATCCCTTTCCTGGTTTGTCTCTGAAAGCTTTGACCCCATCAATTGGTAGGTGTAGTTGGGGTTCTTTGCCCCGATGTGCATGACTTTACACTTGTTTAGGTTAAAATGCATTTGCCACTTTGTTGCCCATTCACTCAATTTCGAGAGATCTTTCTGGAGCTCTTTACAATCAGTTTCATTTTTAACTACCCTGAACAATTTAGTGTCGTCTGCAAACGTTGCTACCTCAGAATTCACTCCTACATCCAGATCATTAATGAATAAATTAAAAAGTAACGGACCCAAAACTGAACTTTGGGGTACGCCACTTCTCACCTCTTTCCACCCAGAGAAATGTCTGTTTATTACCACCCTTTGTTTCCTACAGTTTAGCCAGGTTCCAATCCAGGACAAGACCTGTCCTCTGATTCCATGGCTGAAAAGCTTATTTAGGAGCCTTTGGTGAGGGACTTTGTCAAAAGCCTTTTGAAAGTCAAGGTAAACAATATCAATTGGGTCCCCTTTATCTATGTGTTTATTTACACCCTCAAAGAATTCTAACAAGTTAGTAAGACATGATTTGCCTTTGCAGAAACCATGTTGATTTTCCTTCAGCAATGCCTGTTCTTCTATGTGCCTAGTAATTTTTTCTTTAATAATGGTTTCCATCACTTTGCCTGGAACTGAGGTTAAACTGACTGGTCTATAATTTCCTGGATCACCTCTGGATCCTTTCTTGAAGTTCGGTGTTACATTTGCCTCCCTCCAGTCCTCGGGTACAGTGCCTGATCTTAGAGAAAGGTTATATATCTTAGCTAGAAGTTCAGCAATTTCACACTTGAGTTCCTTAAGAACTCTGGGGTGGATGCCGTCTGGACCTGGTGATTTGTTGACATTTAGTTTAGTAAGGCATGTGAGAACATCCTCCTTGTTTATCTCTATCTGTTTTAATTCTTTTAATTCCCTCCCTGAAAAAACTGACTCAGCTGCAGGCATATGTTGTCTGTCCTCCTGTGTGAAAACGGAGGCAAAGAAGTCATTTAGCCGCTCAGCAATCTCTTTGTCTTCACTGATGATGTACCATGCAGAGTGGAGATAATGGGAATTGCAACCCCACAGTAATTGTTGCTTTGAGGTTGGGGAAACGTTAAAGGACATCTGAAAGTCAGATATCAAGTTCTGTATCTATCTGGCTACATAGAACAAACGATATCCTTCCAGATGTGACTGTATCCCAACTCCCATCAGCTCCAGTCATGATGTCTAATGATGAGAAATAGGAGTTGTAGTCTTTTCCACTTTACTTGTGTGTGTGTGTGTGTGTAAAATGCAAATCTTTAATTAAAAAAAACCCAGTAATAACAGGAATGCAGGAGTTGTAGTCCAGCATCTGCAAGAGGGCCACATATGATGACATGGAGGGTTAGATTTGCCTCACGGGCCTTCAGTTTGACAGAGGTATGTGCTTTAGGATCATTAGGCCCTGGATTTGCCAAACTATCACACACGGGTTTTATAAAATGAAAAATCCCCGAGATTGAAATTATGCATGTATCATAATCAGGCCTAAAGAAGGAAGCATAGAATTCTCTCCATGGAAGCATAGATTTTATTTTCCATTAAATGTGTTTGTTCCCCTTTATTCTAAAAACATCCCCAAGCCAAGCTCCCTTCCAATATGAGAGCTGCTTTGATACTGAAAAAATATCCATACTAGGTGGCAGACAGGTGACTGTTGAGAGAGATGTAAGCAGCACAGGAATTAACTCTCCCCACTATTGTCACTTTATCTTTAAAGAACTCAGTCTCCCCACCTTAGTTTCTATGTGATAGGGACAGGCATATATTTGACCAAATGATGACATAATTTGCACTTTTAGTCTTCAGGAGTCCTACACAACACAAATGCCTCAAACTACTGGTTACTTCTGCTATGACTTTGTGATGTGATTTTATATGCTTTTATGGTTTTAACCTGGTTTGTTTTAATATTAATGTTATTTAACACTGTTTTAATATTTGTATATTTTATGTTGTATTGCAATGTTTTTAATTGTGAGCCATTTGAGTCTCCATATAGAGAGAAAAATCAGGATATAAATACACATAATAATAATGTTTTTTTAAAAATAAAACATTTTGATAAAACACAATAGGCTATTTTTTAATTTGCATTACACCAGTACATTCCTATATGACGATATAAAGGGGGATATGAAAAGTCTGAAATATTTTTCCCATATGCTTTATCAAATTGAAAATGATTAAGAATCAAATATAATGATAAAGCATCTGAAAGCAGTTGATGTAAACTACTCATTCAAATTCTATATAAAAACTACACAAATACAATTCCAGATACAAGGAAGACATTATGAAGTATGGAAGGTAGGAAAACTGAATTAGATAACTAAGAAGGCCAATACTGAACACTATGCCAGACTGAGGTTAAAAGCCACCACTTAATAATGACTTACACTGGAATCAGATCATTTTAACCCTGTATATCAACATCTGTATTCCATTCCTCATTCAATTAGATCAGATTACACGAGGTTACCTCAGAAACCACATGAGATAGGATTGGGTTCTCCCAAGGTCAACAAATACACTTTAAAATAAATACCAACCCAAATCCAAAACAAACATTCTACCCAGAATAGCAAGAAGAGGCAGAAAGCAGATCAGTATCTACTGAATGATGCCTGAATTATTTGCAGTATTTCACAGATTTCTGTTTAATTATAAATAATAAAATAAAAGGCTTATCCAAAGAACAACAGAATCACACCTCTTTCAGTTTCACATTTAGATATATAAAAAGATACATTATACTGGGAAAAAAGATCTCATTTGTTGTACCATACCATCTTTGTTTGAATTGTGGCTCAGGTTGATGGAACAACTGTATCAAAATACATTGTAACCAGGAGGAGAATATAATGTCTGCATACTATAATAACTCCTGTTTTTCTGACTCTGTCCAACAACCTAAAATATGTTAGTTTGTATTATTATGAAAAGAACATTCAATTGTTTCTCCCTTCCCCAAGCGTATGTCGAAATAAGGCTGCTGAGATGGAAGAAAACCTGGATGGAAAATCTGGGAGTGAATTTCAATGTGAGAGCTGAGTTATGTCACTTAAAGCAAAGTCTTCAAGGGAGCATGTGCCCAGAGACAATCTTGTTCCTTAATTCTAAGAGTACATCCTTAAGTTTACTACTTAGCCACAGTATAGCACCTCACTGTACTTAATGGGCATTTAGGTATGACTGAAAAGCAAAGTAGATCCCATAAATGCCACTTCTATATAGCACTTTAAAATACTGGGTAGGTTTTCCAGCAGACTTTAATAGCATGATCTCAAAAAGATCATTGTCACTGTTTAACTGGTATATTAAGCTATGTGTAGCAAGAAATGTGTAAGAATATCTCTAAAAGTGCTTGGTATACTGTATTTAGTAAAATATAGAAGAGAAGAAAGATTTTTTTAAATGTAAACACTGAACAACACATTCAATGATCAGGTTATAGTACTTTCTAGCTAACATATCTCCCTGCAACATGCTGAGCTAGGACAGAATGGCAAACTTCTAAGCTTCTCACACCTTGATTATATACTGCATGACAACAAAAACAAATGGAGACAATGCTAGCTAATTTTATAAGGCCACCTTACTTATTGATTATGCTGCAAATTATTAAAAAATATGCTCGCAGTGCTCAGCATCATTTCAAGCAGGACTTCTTGCATAGATAATACATCCAAGCAACCTTCATCTCCATAATACAATATCAAACTTTGTTATTTTTAGGTCAGTGTTTACTGGTGCATCCGTTTTATATCTATACCATTAGTTTTATATCTATACAAGTATTTTGGCAGATGGGAAGAACATAAATTATGGAAATAAATAAGAGGAAGGCATGCAAAACAATTACACAAATATATTTTTGCTGCTGGTTTACATAATGAAAAATCACCACTGAGTGATGTATCTTAGCATGCGCGTATCATATGCAGCTCTAGAAAGAAAGATACACACAATTTATATTTGGCCCATTTGTCTTTTTTTGTCTACACAGATTTCACTCATTCAATTCAGTAAATGTACAAGAAGCATTTGGAACATAACAGGAGATGGGTAAGAAATTTATTTCAGCTAAGCCAATGGTGGTCACGTTCTAATGGTTGCAGAAGCCAAAAAAAACCCTATTATTTTAGTTTCAATTTTTAACTTCAAGTAAGTAAACCTTACTTGAAAGCATGTCAGTCTTTTCCAATTGTGGAGGAGGGATGTACAAAAGCTGGGAAACCAATAATTCAAAAAAGGGCTTGACTATCTGGAACACTCAAAAGGCCAGAATGAGAATTGCAGGTGGTCTAGATTAGGCCCAAATGCCGAAGATTCTCCACTATAGAACCATATAGATCAGGTTCAAGAAATCTATAATCTCAATGTTACTGGACTGCAATTGCCGTAAGTATCTGGCATCTGCATGATGCCAGATATAATAGTTAGTAGATTCCATCTGATGAAAGTTAAACAGGTTCAGATTTGGTTAGTACTTGGATTGCCAATGAATAACAGTTGCTGTACTTCAAAGGAAGGAATTGGCAAAAGCAACTGAGCATTTCTTGCCTAAGAAAACACTATAAAATTAATATAGTTGCCATAATTTGACAGAAGACTTGAAGGTATATATACCAACTTCATCTGAAAAACTGAGATGTTCATGTTCTATTTTCAATGAGCCATGCAATGAACGGTTTGAACTTGGGTAGTCTCTCTCTCCCTCTCTCTCAGCCTGACCTACCTCACAGGTCCGTTGTGAAGAGGAAGAGGAGGAAGAGAAAGCCATGTATATTGCTTTGAGCTTACAAAAGGAAAATCATGGTATAAATAAAACTAATAAATAAATAAGGCATCTAGAAGTACGCAAGACCCCTATATCTACGGTAATATAAATGCTAGGTATTGTATTATTACAACTCTAGATGCAGGAGGAGTATTGTGTTTGAAATGGTTTTCAGAAAGCAACGATGGGTGAGATCGCAATCCAGTCCAATTTTATTTAAAAAGTCATGTTATACCATGCAAATTTGCTCAAAAGGGATCCCACACTGTTCAACTGGGAATTTATTCC
Source organism: Anolis apletophallus (assembly GCA_030556195.1). Lineage (NCBI taxonomy): Eukaryota > Metazoa > Chordata > Lepidosauria > Squamata > Anolidae > Anolis > Anolis apletophallus. The sequence continues at coordinate 48,978,655 of JARBWK010000005.1, forward strand.
CAGATAAATGGATATAAAATTGCAGTCTCAATTATATTAAAAAAATAATTTTGTTGTAATGAAAAATACTGCTGATTCAGAAATCCACAAGATTTTTGGCTTATTCCCTTGACATTGCAATACTTCGTAAATGTAGTAATTTTTCTGCAACTAACGTAAGTTTAAGCTGAAGCATTCAACATACATAGCAAAAGTGTCTATATATAAACACTAAAATATGATTTAAAAACTAATAGTAAAACAATTACCACTAGAAAAAAAAAACTAGGAACCACTATGACAGACAGCATCTAATTAGCCATTTAACAGTCAAGGAACCCTCCTGCACAGACCATTGCTGTGACCTACGGATGAAAGAAAGTCTGAAAGGTATTTTTAAGCAGGAAATTCAAGATGACGGAACTCTCTGCTCAGCAGCTTAATTAACCCAGCATTAACATCACAGACCTTTTCTAAAAATTATTTTCAAACTTTCAAAACATTAATTCATAGGTGAGACAGCAAGAAAATGACATGGCAAAAGAAAAATAATTAAATAATACTATAATTTTAAATTCTTCCTCATGCAACCCTTCTAGTTGGGACTACTAAAATGATTGATACTAAAAATGAAGACACAATTAGCACCCTGGAAGTCTTTCCAGATACAGCTTTGTGCCAATTTGAAACAGTATATCATACTGATCATCTGAAGAGTAAAGTAGTGTTGACATTTGAAAACACTGCTTCCTTTGTAAAATCATTAAGTAATTAATCGACATGACATTACGTTAAACATCAAAAACTTAACTCTGTATCTCAGAAGTTCACATGGGCCAGAAAAAAAACAGATTTCTCAGTTACAGCACTCATATTATGCAATTCCCTCCTCTGAGAATTTCAGTCTGCCCCTTTATTTGAAAAACTTATGTTTAACTATTACAACATTTTATATTTCCTAAATTCTTTGATCAAATATGAACCATTTAATAACCTCAGAATAAATTTACCAGCTACTGAATGAGCTCTCTATTTGTTGTGGTACTAAATTGTTATTTCACAATTTAGTATTTTGCATTATGCTATGTATGAATTGCAGGAACTTTTTGTATTCAAAGCTGCAGTAAATGTTATTAATGTTTTCAAATAATTTTTAAAACTACATAGGATTTTTTTGTTTTTTGTTTCAGATAGTTTAGCATTGGAAGCCGGAGGGGATTTAATGATGGCTAATCTGGAAGTCTGGAATTACTTAATTGTCATATTCATTAAATTCCTCATAAAACAAATTTTCTAGGTATAGAATGAATTTAGAGCGCAATAATACAACTAAATTCCAAATAAAACATTAAAATCTAGAACACCATTTAATCCAGATTAAAAACAAAACCGTTGTTGTTAATGGCTATCAAGTCAATTTCAATTTATGGCAACCATACTAGAACCAAAAGAAGAACAATGTAGAAATCAGACAGGCCTCCCAAAAGAAAGTATTCAGTACAATCCCAAACCATCCTTCACAAGGGAAAACAAGTGCTGTCAATCAAGTCTGCCTTTCTGTTGTAGTATGAACAGAGAATATTTGTTTGTACAGCAAAATTCAGACTTTCAAACATGCAGAGGAAAAACAATTACCATTTGATTAATTGTGCAAATAGACTTTCAGCAGCTTGAAATGGCAAGTGGATTCAACCTTTCCCCATTAAATATGTTCTCATCTATTAAAACTCAAGTGCAAATGTCTGCAGCCTCAATTTCTATAGCTATTTTTCTTCATATTTGGAACTTTTTTCTAATGCCCTACTTTGCAAATTTCAAAAAAAATTAAGGAATACAGCTCTTATAGACATCATATTTTCAATATGTTCTCAGTGTTTTCCATACTGGGTCTTCCAAGTCCCAGGATTCCAGGGTCACTGACAATGGTGAGAGTTGAAGTTCAAAACATCATGGAAGACTCAAGTTTGGAAAGCAGTAAGTTACGTGGATAATCAAGCAACAGGAATACACCAAATAAACATTTCCAAAATGAAATGGGAAGCTAAAAACTCTTCACTAGAGAAGAATAGACAGGAAAATCTTTCTACTATCTAAAGAAAATATTCAGATAATGAAGAATATACAGGCGAATGTTTCTTAACAAAACCTCACATCAAAAATGGACAGTCACCAACAATTCCCAGTGTGCAGCACTTTAAAGATATGACACAAGAAGCACCCCTTGAGATCTGTTCAGTTACTAAAGGTCCCACTAGAGCAGTGGTTCTCAACCTTTCTAATGCCGTGTGTCAGCTCCAACTATAGCCACTCCCAATATGCAGGAGACGTTCTGGGGATCACTGAGAACTTTACTATAGGATGCAAACATGTACAAAGCCAAGAGTGCCCAATGTGTGACCACCTCCCCCTTATATACAATTCCCAAACATTTCAAACATAACTTTCCCGCTTCCCCCTCTTCCCGCACAGCACTTCCCGCCAGGATACCAGGCCATTGCTTCCCACACTCCAAGCCAGGTGGGAGGCTTATCTTTGTTTGGATTTCTCAGTAATCCGGATTTCGGGCACCAAACTCCAGGCCTCGAATATCAGTTCCTAACACCGTGACCCCTAAATACAGTTCTTCATGTTGTGGTGACTCCCAAACATAAAATTATTTTTGTTTCTACTTTTAATACTATTATGAATTGTAATATAAATATCTGATATGCAGGGTGTATTTTTATTGTTACAAACTGTACATACTTAAAGCATAGTGATTAATCACAAAAACAATATGCTTGGGAGAGTATGGACAACGGATGATGGGATTTGCAATACCTTTAACTGATTCAGCTCCGACTTCCACATACCACTGAGACCCCCATGAATTATAGACATGGACCAAACAAGACCAAACAGAGAACCACCATGACCAACAGAAAATACAGGATGAGTTTGGGAGGAATTGACAGTGATTTAGGGGAGGTGTAGTTCATCTACATCCGGAAAGCACTGTGAACCCAAACAACTATGGATCTTGGCAGGAATAATCAATATGCCCAAATTTGAACACTTGTGGAGTTTGGGAAAAATAACCCTGACATTTGGGAGTTGCAGTTGCTTGGAGTTATAGTTCACCTACCATCAAAGAGCATCCAGAACACCAACAACAATGGAATTGAACCAAACTTGGCTTACAGAATTCCCATGACCAACAGAAAATACTTGAGAGGTTTAGGAAAAACAGACCCTGACATTTGGGTGTTGCAGTTGCTTGGAGTTATAGTTCACCTGCTGTCAAATAGCATTCTGAACACCAACAACATGGAATTGAACCAAACTTGGCATACAGAACTCCTTTGACCAACAGAAAATACTGGAGAGGTTTGGGGAAAGTAGGGAAAATAGGATTGGAGTTATACTTCACCTGCCATCAAAGGGCCTCCTGAAAATTTCTCCTGAACTCCTTCCCATTTGGAGGCTCTGCTGGAAGAGAACATACTAGAACCAAAAGAAGAGCCCAGAGGAGAAGGAGGACAGATGGTGGGAAGAGAACGGCCTTCCTTCTTCCCTTCCAGGGTCTTCCTCCTCTCTGTTTGGAGAGCCCAAACGGAGAGGAGGAGGAAGAAGAGCCCAGAGGAGAAGGACAAAGGCAGGCCTCGGTGTCGCTGCCCCGCATACCTCTTGCTCCTCTTCAGGGTTTCTGCCAGAAGTGGAGGCCTCGAAGGGAAGCAAGAGGAGCACAGGGCAGGGAAGCAGCACTGAGGCCTGCCTTCCTTCTTCCCCTCCAGGGTCTTCCTCCTCCCCATTTGGAGAGCCCAAATGGAGAGGAGGAGGAAGAAGAGCCCAGAGGAGAGGGATGAAGGCAGGCCTTGGTGCCACTGCCCCGTGCAACTTTCGCTGCTCTTCGAGGCTTCCACCAAAAGTGGAGGCCTCAAAGGGCAGCGAGAGGAGCGCGGGGCAGGGAAGCAGCAGAAAACCCTTTTCTCTCTCCATTTTCTTCCAGCAGTGCCTCCAAATGGTGGTACAGGCCTTGCTGCGGGGGCGTGGCCTCCTCTTCTTCCTCCTCCTTGCTGCCAGATTTGCCTCCCCGCCGGGCCTGGGCCCTCTTGCATTGCCCCCAGGGGCCTGGCAGCCATTGCAGGGAGGGGCCAAAGGAGGTGGCATCGCGACCCCTCGGAAACAGCCAATTGACCCCTCTAGGGGTCGTGAGCCCTAGGTTGAGAACCAATGCACTAGAGTGACTGTCTAGAACAGGCCAGTGTTCCTCCAGGTGTTTGAGTCTCCATCTACCAGAAACCCTAATCAGCTTGTCCAATGGTCATGGATTCTGATAATTGAACTACAAAACACCTAGAGGACTACACGTTGTGCAGGCCTTTTCTAGAAGGAACACTGGGGACATTACATTCAATTCCTATTTTATCCTATAAATCACACTTGCTCACTGAAACTCTCCTTTGGAGCACTCATTTGGGACACACTAGTCAAAATGAACAGCCAGCATTGTGTAGTTTGAGTGCTGAACTACAACTCTGGAGACTAGGATTCAACCCACTCAACCATGAAAACCCACACTCTCTCAGCCTTAGAGGAAGCCAAAGACAATGTTCCTCTGAACAAATCTTACCAAGAAGACCCCATGATAGGATTGCCTTAGGATTGCTCTAAGTTGGTAACAACTTAAATGCACACAAAAATCAAAATGACAGCACAGTGTTTGTATTTTAAAATGCCAATAACACCCTATAGCTGTTATTCTGTGCACACTTATCTCTGTATACCCAACTAAACCTAATGGGACTTGCTTCTGAATAAACAAGCAGAACTGCACTTCATGTCAGTCATTCAAATAAAATCACATTTCAGATCCAAATAATTCTAAATAAATGACAGTCTAGATGTATAAACTGTAAGTAAATGTCACATGAATAAAATAAGACACCTCTGAGTTTGATACATTTCTGCAGATAATTTTTTAAAAATCCAAAACTGATGACATAACATTCAAAATATCCACTTGGAATATCAAATTAAAATTTCTGTAATGTCATTAAAGTTCATAATTTACTGTTACATTCAGAGTTACAGACAGTGCCATTCTATGCCATGCAGTTGGTACAACTAAAATCTAATTCTCATGGTTAATCTGCCTCTGAGCTGTGCCACTTCAGACAGCAGATCACAATAGTAAATGGTTCCCCAATATAAAAGAATGTCTCCACAGAGAAGAACCAATATCACCAAAAAGGAATTTTATCTCGCCCAGGCACAAAGTTTACAAGCACGATAAAAATGTGCTTCAATCTATGAAACAAAATATTAGGTAATGGGGAAAAACATACAAAAGGTATGAGGAATGTGTAAACATCTTAAGAGTATTGGACTACAATTCCAATTGTTCCTCACAAATGTCTATGTTGGCTGTGACTACTGAGAGTTGCACTCAACAATGTCACATGTTCTCCATACTCACTCTACACAGGCTAGTCAATATTTATTATTTCTTTACATATTCGTTACAAATTTCTTCCAAGCTGCTCATATATTTATTACTAATGCCGATCTATAACAATGCTGTGAGGTTTGTTAAAGTGAGTTGTTGATTAGTCCAGTCATAGCTTTTATACATTATTAGACCACACATACTGCCTCTCAATATTACTCCTACCAAGAGTTGACAATAAAAAATAAAGGTCTGATTAGTCTCAGATCAGTTCCTAGCTTTATTTAAAGTTAAGAACAATTGTCAGAAATGTAAATCAATACAGAGAAAAATGCTTACTATTGATTTCAAAAACATAGCAACCACATATGATTTATTTTTCACCCTTCCATTCTATTTGCAAGTATGCAGGTTTCCTTCTGACTTCTTACAACAGTTAGACCTATTGATCAATACCAAGAAATCTATTCTGATTACCAGTAAAAGTCATTGTTACAAGACATAAAAATATTCCCAAAAGAAGCAATGAAAATAATGAGCATTAAAACTATGCAACATTACTATAAATTTGCTACTAGACAACAGCAACAGAATGAATGAGATGTGGCTCTTATCATGCCTTTTCTATTTTGACTAGCACTGCAAAGTCACAAAAGATCTGTGTCTGCTCTGCTCATAAGAGGAGCTTTTACAGCACAGAAAATCTTGTTCATTAATTGCTTTCATTAGCATGTTTCACTTGTGGTTTATAATCAGTTTAGGGATAAAAGAAGCTCTTAGGTGCCCTAGGACAAAAAAAAACTCTGAAAGATTATATTCTGGATTTCAAATTAATAAATATAACTAACTGCATTGTGACAACACAAATCTGTGATATGAATTGACACAATACTGAAGAAAGTATAAAATGCCACCAAATCAGTGCTGTTCACGTTTTGTTCTAACATGACTAAAAGGGACTAGAGCTGTTTTTCATATTTCCAATATTTTCAGATATCTCAGCATTACTAGGTATTAACAGCAGTAGAGAGATACATGCCCATTCCGTTGTATACAAATTTAATACACCATGCAGAACCCAAAAGGTTTTTTAGAAAACAATCAAACAAGGATGGGTTGGGTTTCCAACTTGAATGTGTCCAGAGAAGGATGATCAAAATGATCAGAGGTCTGGAAGCCAAGTCCTATGAGGAACGGTTTAGGGTGTATTTATCTTGGAGAAGAGAAGGTCAAAAGGGGACATGATAGCCATGTTTAAATATTTGAAAAGATGTCACATTGAGAAGGGGGCAAGCTTTTTTCTGCTGCTCTGAATACTAAGGCCCCTTCCGCACAGCTGAATAAAATGCCACATTATCTGCTTTGAACTGGACTATATGGCAGTGTGGTCTTAGATAACCCAGTTCAAACCAGATATTGTGGGTTATTCTGCCTTGATATTCTGGGTTATATGACTATGTGGAAGGGAACTAAGACACAGAACAATGGATTCAAATTGCAGGACATCATTAGGAATAACTTCCTGATGGTCAGAGCGGTTTAGCAGTGGGGTCTGCTGCCTGGGGGTGTGGCAGTTTTCCCTCTATGGGGGATTTTAAACAGAGGTTGGATAGCCATCTATTGGGAGTGCTTTGATTGGACATTCTTGCATGGCAGAATGGGGTTGGACTGGATGGCCGGTCTCTCCCAGCTCTGATTCTACAATTCAATGAATTAAAACTTTTTAAATGCCAAAACACAGTGAAATCGAACAATCTCTGCTCCTTTCTTTTTCATATAAATCGGTCTTATAGCACTACAACAATATAGTGCAAGCATGGGCAAACTTCGGCCCTCCAGGCGTTTTGGACTCCAACTTCCACAATTCCTAACAGCCTATCAGCTATTAAAAATATTCCCAAAAGAAGCAATGAAAATGATGAGCATTAAGACTATTTTTTTTCATGTCAGGAACAACTTAAGAAACTGCAAGTCGCTTCTGGTGTGAGAGAATTGGCAGTCTGCAAGGACGTTGCCCATCCTGTAAGAGGCTTTCCTCATGTCCCCAAGTGAGAAGCTAAAGTTGACAGTCAGGAGCTCACCCTGCTCCCTGCAGTTTAATCACTGACCTTTCGGTCAGCAGTCCTGCTGGCACAAGGTTTTAACCCACTGAGCCAATAGGGGCTCATATGCAACCTGACTATAAATTTGCTACTAGACAACAGCAACAGAATGAATGAGATGCAGCTCTTATCATGCCTTTTCTATTCTGACTACCACTGCAAAGTCACAAAGGATCTGTGTCTGTTCTGCTCATGAGAGGAGAGGAATGGAACAGCTAGCAGGGAGCTGAAGTCGAAAACACCTGGAGGGCGGAAATTTACCCATGCTTGCTATAGTGCTTCTCTGAAATAACAATTTTGCATAAAATAAAGAAGAGGCAGGAAAAATGCTTTGATTGAGCATTCCTGCATGGGGTTGGACTGGATGGCAACTGGGGTCTTGTTCTGATGCTATGAATCCAAAGACCACCAGCTCCAGGCTATAGGCATTACTGCGTGACAGAATGGCTATGGGATCGGACTGCATGACAACTGGAGTCTTGTTCCAACTCCATGATTCTATGAATCCAAGGACCACCAGTCCCAGGCCATGGGCATTACTGAGTGGTAGAATGGGGGCTGACTGGATGGCAACTGGGATCTTGTTCCAACTCCATTAATCTATGAATCCAAGGACCACCAGTAAAATCTATGGACATTACTGTATGGCAGAACGGGGTTGGAATGGATGGCAACGGGGGTCTTGTTCCAACTCCATGATTCTATGAATCCAAAGACCACCAGTCCCAGGCTATGAGCATTGCTGTGTGACAGAATGGAGTCTTGTTCCAACTCCATGGTTCTATGTATCTAAGGACCTCCAGTCCCAGGCTATGGGCATTAATGCGTGACAGAATGGGGTTGGACTGGATGGCAACTGGGGTCTTGTTCCAACTCCATGATTCTATGAATTCAAGGACCACCAGTTCCAGGCTATGGGCATTACTGAGTGATAGAATGGGAGCTGACTGGATGGCAACTGGGGTCTTGTTCCAACTCCATGAGTCTATGAATCCAAGGACCACCGGAAAAAGCTATGGGCATTACTGCATGACAGAATGGGGTCGGAATGGTTGGCAACTGGAATCTTGTTCCAACTTCATGATTCTATGAATCCAAAGACCACCAACCCCAAGCTATGAGCATTGCTGAGTAACAGAATGGAGTCTTGTTCCAACTCCATGACTCTATGAAGCTAAGGACCACCAGTCCCAGGCTATGGGCATTACTGCGTGCCAGAATGGGGTTGGACTGTATGGCAACTGGGGTCTTGTTCCAACCCCATGATTCTATGAATCCAAGAACCAACAGTTCCAGGCTATGGGCATTACTGAGTGATAGAATGGGGGCTGACTGGATGGCAACTGGGGTCTTCTTCCAACTCCATGAGTCTATGAATCCAAAGACCACCAACCCCAAGCTATGAGCATTGCTGAGTGATAGAATGGAGTCTTGTTCCAACTCCATGAATCTACGAATCCAAGGACCACCAGTCCCAGGCGATGGGCATTACTGCGTGCCAGAATGGGGTTGGACTGGATGGCAACTGGGGTCTTGTTCCAACTCCATGGTTCTATGAATCCAAGAACCAACAGTTCCAGGCTATGGGCATTACTGTGTGACAGAATGGGGTTGGACTGGATGGCAACTGGGGTCTTGTTCCAACTCCATGGTTCTATGAATCCAAGAACCAACAGTTCCAGGCTATGGGCATTACTGTGTGACAGAATGGGGTTGGACTGGATGGCAACTGGGATCTTGTTCCAACTCTATGAATCCAAAAGCCACCAGTCCCAGGCTATGAGCATTGCTGCATGACAGAATGGAGTCTTGTTCCAACTCCATGATTCTATGAATCCAAGGACCACCAGTCCCAGGCGATGGGCATTACTGTGTGAGAGAATGGGGTTGTACTGGATGGCAACTGGGGTCTTGTTCTAACTCAATGGTTCTATGAATCCAAGAACCAACAGTTCCAGGGTATGGGCATTACTGAGTGATAGAATGGGGGCTGACTGGATGGCAACTGGGGTCTTCTTCCAACTCCATGAGTCTATGAATCCAAAGACCACCAACCCCAAGCTATGAGCATTGCTGAGTGATAGAATGGAGTCTTGTTCCAACTCCATGAATCTACGAATCCAAGGACCACCAGTCCCAGGCGATGGGCATTACTGCGTGCCAGAATGGGGTTGGACTGGATGGCAACTGGGGTCTTGTTCCAACTCCATGATTCTATGAATCCAAGGACCACCAGTCCCAGGCGATGGGCATTACTGCGTGACAGAATGGGGTTGTACTGGATGGCAACTGGGGTCTTGTTCTAACTCCATGGTTCTATGAATCCAAGAACCAACAGTTCCAGGGTATGGGCATTACTGAGTGATAGAATGGAGTTGGACTGGATGGCAACTGGGATCTTGTTCCAACTCTATGAATCCAAAGACCACCAGTCCCAGGCTATGAGCATTGCTGAGTGATAGAATGGAGTCTTGTTCCAACCACATGATTCTATGAATCCAAGGACCACCAGTCCCAGGCGATGGGCATTACTCCGTGACACAATGGGGTTGGACTGGATGGCAACAGGGGTCTTGTTCCAACTCCATGGTTCTATGAATCCAAGAACCAACAGTTCCAGGCTATGGGCATTACTGTGTGACAGAATGGGGTTGGACTGGATGGCAACTGGGATCTTGTTCCAACTCTATGAATCCAAAAGCCACCAGTCCCAGGCTATGAGCATTGCTGCGTGACAGAATGGAGTCTTGTCCCAACTCCATGATTCTATGAATCCAAGGACCACCAGTCCCAGGCGATGGGCATTACTCCGTGGCACAATGGGGTTGGACTGGATGGCAACAGGGGTCTTGTTCCAACTCCATGGTTCTATGAATCCAAGGACCACCAGCACAGGCTATGAGCATTACTGCATGACCGAATGGGGTTGGACTGGATAGCAACTGGGAACTTGTTCCAACTCTATGAATCCAAAGACCACAAGCCCCATACTAGTGACAGACTGGGGTCAGACTGGATGGCAACCGGGGTCTTGTTCCAACCCCATGGTTCTATGAATCCAAGGACCACCAGTCCCAGGCGATGGGCATTACTGCATGGCCGAATGGGGTTGGACTGGATGGCAACTGGGATCTTGTTCCAACTCTATGGATCCAAAGACCACCGGCCCCAGACTAGTAACAGACTGGGGTCTTGTTCCAACCCCATGATTCTATGGATCCAAAGACCACCAGCCCCAGGCTAGTAATGATAGTTTGCGGGATTCCTAAATGGCCTTTGGGGTTGTCTTCTAACTCTACCCTCTTGTCTTTCATTTCTCGAATTGCACCAAACTTGGTCATGGTTGCAGGAATGCACATGACTCACAGGCCTGTGTTGGAGATGGATCTGCATTAGAGGCAGGTGGGCTGGACTGGCTGCGTGTGTGAGAAGGTGGGGTGGAGTGGGGGAGCAAACTGCAGCGCCTGCCCACTGTTTTGGCTGGGGGGGGGAGCGGGAGGAGGCGCCCTCCAGCCCTGGATGGGGCTCCCCTGGGCCCATAAGGGCCCAGGGGAGCCCCATCCAGGGTTGGAGGGCGCCTCCTCCCGCTCGCCCCCCAGCCAAAACAGTGGGCAGTCCAATGTTGGTCCCCCAGTTGGTCCAATGTTGGTCCCCCAACTTTCAGAGGGAGAGAGAGGCCTCCACAGAGGAGGAGCCACAGCTCACCTTCCTCCCCATCTCCCTTCCCTCCCTCTGCCCCTTGGGCTCCACAACTCCCACCAAGGGCAGCCTACGCAGCACTCCTGCTCGCCCTCCTCCCAAGGACGGCCTCCACAACGCCATGACAGTCTCTGAGGCAGGCCAAGCCCCCTCCCCGCAAAGAGGGAGCCTGCCTGCCTTCTCCCCCTCCTTGGGAAGCCCCTGAGGCGGCCACCCACCCACTCCATTCATCCCCTTTCCCCAGGCCTTGCCTGCAAACACTCCCCAGCCTCTCCCTGTCCCCCCTCCCTGCCTAATAAACAAAGTTCCAGGGCCCAACTTACCTAAAATGGCTCCTGCAGCAGCCAAAACACAAACAGCTATTATTTGGTGGAAGTTTAGCCCCAGACACCCCTGCAAGGACAGCCTAGCCTGGGAGCAGGCACGCCCCCGCGGCGTATAGGATTGGCCGGCGGGGTCCCCCCGGCGCTGGCCATTGGAGGAGAAGGCGCGTCACTCACTCGCAAGCTTGGCTGCGGCGCGCTGCTTGCCCGCTTCCATTGTGCTCCTATTTGCATGGATGTGATGATCGGGGCTGGGATTGGCTGCGGCTCCGTCGCGTGCCCCCTCCCCCCCCCCGTATCCTCCCGTCCCTCCCTCCTCCCAACAATTCCTTGAGGGTCTCAGTATCCGCAGCCCCTCTTTTGCCTCTCAAGGCAAGGCCCCTCCTTTCTCTCCCCCCCCCCAACTCTGTGAGTTACCTCAGGCAACTTTCTCAAGGGCGAAAGAGAGCTCGTGCATCCTTTCTCACTTCAGTATTTTAGAAAGGGAGGGGAGAAGGAGAGAAAGGGGGGGGCGTTCTCCCCCTTTTACATTCCACGTCTTTGCTCGCTTTTCGTTTCCCGGATGTGAAATTTCCTGCATTTAAAGCTCAAGTGTCTGGAGGTGGGACACGCAAGCCCTTCCACGCAGGACGCTGCTGCTGCGGCGCTGGGCTGCCGTGCTTGGTTGGGAAGAGGAGGAAGGGACACATAGTCCTCCAGGGGATGTCAAGTCCCCTTGGTTTAAAGGGCTCCAGGCTGGAGAGAGAGACACACACACATACACACACCTCTTCTGCGCCTCAAAAAAAAAAAGGCCTTTTACTTCCCCCTCACAAAATATCCCTCAGCTCAACCTTAACAGACATCAAAAACCTCTTCTGCGCCTCAAAAGAAGGGCCTCTTGCTCCCCCCTCACAAAATATCCCTCAGCTAAACCTTAATGCAGTGTTTCTCCACCTTCCTAATGCCACGACCCCTTAATTATTATTATTATTATTTATACCCCGCCACCATCTCCTCAAAGGGGACCCGGGGCGGCTCACATGAGGCCAAGTTGCCCAAAGACACAATACAACGAAATAAAATACAAAATGCAGACAACAAAAACCTCTTCTGCGCCTCAAAAAAGGGCCTTTTACTTCCCCCTCACAAAATATCCCTCAGCTAAACCTTAATGCAGTGTTTCTCCACCATCCTAATGCCACGATCCCTTAATAATAATAATAATAATCTTTATTTATACCCCCACCATCTTCTCAAAGGCTAACATGAGGCCAAGCCCAAAGACACAATACTGAAGCAGCCAAATCAAGGAGTTATGGAACTCCGAGTATCAAGTTAACTTTACCAAAGCTACCTGAACGTGCGGGTACAAGGATGAGGGAAAACTCACGACAACTGTGAAGTAGGTGAAAATCAAACAGGTTTATTTCTGGCACCAGCTGGTGGGCTTCTGCCAGCAGAACACGCTGCAATCAGGGGCAAAAGACCCCGTCACTCTCAATACAAAAACATTTATACCCCAATAGAGGCATTTCAGTTAAGCCCACCCCTTCTTCATGGATCTTGTACAATCATAATTGGCTGGTGCTTTCTGGTGTTTACATGACATCTCATTAATCCAATAAACATTGCATTTCCATTTGCATCACATCCCAAAGTTCCACCTATGCATGAAAACAATAGTCATTTCTTATGTTAGTCTTTCTCACAGTACAGCTATCAGTGCTAAGTCTCTCGTGTCCCCAGTTTGAAACATTTTGCTTCCAGGCTCCGTGCCAGCAACGGAGGGGGCTAAACTCTTCACTCATGCGCAGTTCTTTCCCTTTTAGCACTAAGGTTTTTCATAGCACATTCTGTACTGTTCATCAATCTAAGCCTATGTTATCTCACATTAGGCACAGAGTGCCTCAAATAGCATGAATCACAGTGTTATTTTCACAGTGCAAGTGCCTGCCTGATTCTTGGCACAGGAACCCACTTTTCAAAGCTCTACACGTGTACAGCATCACTCTCTGACTGTACTCCTGCACGGAAAGTACCAAAACCCGCTTTATTCCAGAATTTCTTTTTCTTGTGGGTAACTCATCACAAGGAGTTACCTACACAAACGTCTGGAACACCTTAAGAGGACCAATTCACTCTCCAGTCCCTCGTGATCACAGGTTCTCCAGTCCGGACTGCATGCACACCTTTTACTGTATCTATGGATTTCTGCACTGCACAAGCACAACATTTGAGCAAAATGGGCGGACAGCACATTATGATTAGCACAGAGCATATCACCACTATGATTATCATCACAAGCGAACGCAACCAATGCAAATTTGGTAGCCAGCTTAGCAAGGAACTCCAAAAATCACTTGGAGCCGAGTAAGTCTTCTGTACTTCTCTAGTAACACCCTGAATCTTGTTCAGGTCCAGCTCAATGTCTCCACTCTTATTTATAAAATGACAGCAGGATACGTTCAGCCACACGCAGAGACCACCTTCCTTGGACAGGAGGTAATCTAGAGCCAACTTCTGCTGCATAGCCATTCTTGCCAAAGAATCCACCTCCACCTGCATGGATGTCATTCCTTCATAGGTGTCATTGGCTAAAGATTCCAAGTCATATGATAACACACGCAACTGTTTTATGCTCCAAGCC